>VZZY01007080.1:0-283332 GCA_013400335.1 Eurystomus gularis | reverse complement strand
CCTCCGGGGGCTGCCCTGCGGGGCCCTC
This sequence comes from Eurystomus gularis, assembly GCA_013400335.1. Taxonomy (NCBI): domain Eukaryota; kingdom Metazoa; phylum Chordata; class Aves; order Coraciiformes; family Coraciidae; genus Eurystomus; species Eurystomus gularis. Next base: position 283,304 of record VZZY01007080.1, on the reverse strand, counting down.
CTCCTGCCCCCCAGCCCTTGCGGGCCCGGCTCTCCCCTGCGAGGGGCTGGGGGGCTGCAGCAGCCCCCGGCCCCACAGCCCTGGAACGGCCCCCGGCCGCCAAAGGGGGCTTTCCCCGGGTGGGAGCATCCGAGCGCGTTGGAAATAGAGCCACCTGGCACCGTTTTCTGGGGCGAAAAGCGTGGGCCTGGCTCTGCACAGCCCCGGCACATCCCTCTCCTGTCACTCCTGTCTTCACCTAGAAACTCCCTTAACGAATGACGTTTGTGTTGATTTACCACAAAGGAGAAGACAACAGGCAAGGCACTGGGATCACAACGCAGCTTCAGTGCCGTTTGGATATTTATTGGTTTTTTAGTAATTTTATTTATGGGATTATTACTGAGAAGAGTAGGCCTGTGTAGTATCATTTCGTGGTAAACCACATTCATTAATCAGCTACTTAATGTATCTCCTTTATAAGAGATGTGTTATGGGAAGCTAGCCTTAGCCATGATGACTTCCGTAAATTGCAGGATCCCTGTATGCCCAGTTTCCAGACTGGGCTTCCTGGAGGTCCAGGTTGTTGCTTGGGGCATAGGAAAGAGCTGGGACCTGCAGCGTTCCCACCAGGAAGGCAAGGGGCTGTTATGATGGAGTGGCTGCAGTGCTGCCACAGGAGGGCTGTTGCCACATGCTGAAGCCAGGGCCAGTGCCTTCAAAGGAGGTTTCAAGATCCCTTCCAGTGGGCCATGCTGATGGATGTAATCTCCCTGTAGGCTAGCTTCTCTCTTAAGGTTGTTTCATACCTGGAAAATAAATATCCCAAATCTCTAATATCACTTGTGAAGGAGCTTAAAAATAGTTTATTTCTTACAGCTCCACATATTCTTGCCATTCATTTTCTGTATTCAGTTCATTCCTTTAAACAATAAATCTGTAAGCTCTTGGCCTCAGTTGGCTTCCACGGCACTGAGCCCCACCGATAACTTATGGTGCCCATTTTAAGCCAGGTTTGTCAAGTTCTGAGGATTGTCAGAGACTGTAGCTGTTGCCACATGCAGGAGATGTCCCTTCCAGCTCCCACTGCTGGTCCCACCAGCCTCTGTTCCCAAACTCCTCTTCAGTGGAAGGAGACCTACCTGCACATTCGCTCTTACCCTAAATGGCTGGGCTGTTCACCAGGTCTTTGTAAAATGGACAAGTTCATGGTTTGTTTTTCTCTCTCCTCTTTTCACTGCTGCTCATTTTTTGGGGTCGTTGACATCCCTTCAGGTGGATCTCAGCATGATCAGAAGACAATTACAATTTGCCAGCTCCATAAATTCCTGGTAGCCCCATACACTGCTTTCCACAGATCCACCCCTCTTGGCTGTGTGGAAGCAAGGACCCAAATCTGAACAGACTCTGTTTATACTAGAGATAATAATCATTTTCTGCAGTGGAGGATGAGACATTTCCAACAGAAATCTGCTCACTTTTTCACCAGGACCATTTGCTTTTTTGTTTCCAGCCCATGGGAAATAAGGAGGGAAAACACACTCTTTTTTCTGGATGAAGCTTTGAGTTGAAACAAGGCTTTATGAGACCTTGCTGTTTCCATTTTTTATCATCCTTGGCAAACTCATTTACTATAAATTTGAAAAGATCTGAGATCATGTAAATGAAACCAGCCCGAGCCATCCTTACTGTCCTCGCTCTGTTCCCTTGCAGGGAAAAGCCCTGGAGCGTGCGGCCGCCATTGCTGCTCCTCACTACAAACTTGGACACCATGTTCCCGACCCGTGGACCTGAATGCTGTTCGCAGTCGCTGCGGTTTAGCAGGGCCCTTACACCACCGCAGCCTGGGTGCAAGCTCCAGGGACTGGCTGCTGTGGCCCGAAAACCTGCAGCGTTCCCAGGATCCGGACGATTTTCATGCTTAAAGTCTAGCAAAGCCTAGGCAGGAATCGCAGCTTTGGGTGTCCATGCGAGTGGGTTGAAGGGGTCGTGAAGGTGGAGACACCCGTGGGGCCGTGTTCATGGCGGTGCTGGGGGGTCCCTGCAGTATGGGGTGGCTGCTGAGGGCAGGGAGACCTTGCAGCATTGCCTTCCTGGGCCATCCCCGCTTCGCTTGCGTCGCCTTTTGGGAGGGATGGAGCCGATGCTGAGAGGCGGGTGTGGGCAGCACAAGGGAGCCGGGCTGTGCTTCGGGGCTGCCCTGGGCGCCCTTCCCTTTCTTGGCTGTCGGGGCACACGTCGGGGCCGGGGGGACACTGTGCGGCCCGGGAGCATCCCGGAGGGGGAGAAGAGAGTGTCCCCTTCCGGAGCTGGTCCAGGGGGAAGGTGAGGGTGTAATTGGGCATGAAACTACTGAGCTGTTCGCGGCCGTTACCTGGTGCCGCCCCAGAGCTCTTTAACCCCCCCGGCCCGTCCCTTTAAGGGCAGGCGCGGCTGCCCAGAGCCGCCCGGGAGGGCGGGTCCGGGGCTGGTGCCTGCGGGGGGCGGCCCCCTCCCCCGGCAGGTAAGGGGGCTAAGGCACACACAACCCCCTGGGAAAGGCGAGAGGCTGGAGGGTTTGGGCACCCTCCTGGATAAAGCCCCGGGTGACCCGGTCCCGCCGGGGGGAGCGAAGCAGGACGGCGCTGTTAAAAGACAGTGATTTCTTAAGGTACGTTTTTATTGTTTTAAAAGGAGTGTAGGGCTTTGAGCCATCAAGTGGCATGGGTAGTTAAGCTGCTTTAAACCTCTGAAAGTAACATAAGCATTTAAGCCACCTTAGATGCTTAAAGCAATATGAGCTGTTAAAACGCCTTGATTCCTTGAGTACTTAAATCACCTTAAATCTTAGGAGTTAGGTGAGAGAATGAGCTGCTGAGAAAAAAAAAACCAAACCAATCCCAGTCTTTTCCCTGCCCCGCAACACTCAGTAAACTTTACCTGATGGTAGAAATGAATGAACTGAGGGGTAACTGACTGGAGTTCTTGGTGCTTGCAGGGAGTTAAGAGTGTGTTCTACAGGGTGTGCCTGCTTTGTACCATCTCTGTTAAAACCATGGTGCTGCTTTCTCTTGCTCTCAAGCCTTGGTGTGAATTCGGATCTTCTGTACCTTGTCCTGGCCAGTCCTGGAAGCTGAGAAGTGGACAAGAGAAAAATTTTAGGAAGTAGAAAAAATTCCTGCCTGCTTCAGTGCAGGCAGGAATAAATACTATCAATTTGTTTATCTGTTGAATGTTTTTCCAGGTTCACTGCCTTGAGATCATTTAGGCCCTTACCTGGCTGTGTACTGTAAGTGGGGACCTCTTTGCACCCCACTACCCCCAGACCCTATGACCTATTGAGGTGCTTTGCTTGAGGTGAAAGCTGCCATCACTGATGGCCTCCCCAGCCTGGGCTCCGTGTTCCTTAGTCACAGACCTACAGGCAGCATCACCCTTTTTGGTTGCAGATAACTGTGGCTGGATGAAACCTTGGGAGACCCATCTAGTCCAACCCATGCTCCAAGTTCAGAGTTTAGCTAGGTGGCTTGCAATCTTACCCACCTGAGACCTCACTGGGGTGCCTGCATACCTACCTGGGAGGCTTGATTCAAGGTTATGTCACAAACTCTCTCCCCTTCCTGGAGAAAACTCTGAGCTTTCAGCCCCTGGGCAGCCCACAGGTTGGTTTTCCTCCGTGGAAGATCGGAAGATCAGGATGGATCATCAGCCACACTGAGAGCACTGATTTGCAGAGGGAGGCACAAACCCATGGAGGGCAGCCAAGCCTTACCCAGCACGAAGCACCCAGCTTTCCCAAGTGAGTAGGTGCTGCTTTCACCCCTGAAGAAGTCCAGCCCCACTGGCCACTCACTGGTGGGAGTAGCCAAGCCAAGCAGGTTAGGAGACACTGACCCCAGGGGGTCTCTAAGCATAAGCTTGGGGCTTGAGGAATTATCCCTTGGTTAGTAACATCATAGAGGAATGAAAAAGTGGTAGCTTTTTATAGCTCATTCTCTTCAGCCCTTAAAATGGTAGCGGTGAGAACAAAACTGGCTTTTTCATCATGATGAAAAAATCTGATTAAAATGTCTGCTTACCTTTAAAAGTGGGCTTCAGCATCACACTACCAAAATATTATTACTATTTGAATCTTGCAATAACACTTGATAGGAAAAAAATGGGATTGCACAGATTTTGACAGGAGGCAGCTCAGCAGCAGATCCCTCCTGAGTCTGTTTTGGTGCCTGATAAGGTGGAATTTAACATTTTCCAGATCTAGGACTGGGCAGCGGTCTTGTTTTCTGTTACCACAACATTTAAAAGCTCCATTGTCAAAATCTGCATGTGCTGCAGATCTGTCCTTTTCCTTTCTCCCTGTTCTGAAAGGAGCCCTAAAAAAATAATTGATTTTTTTTTTTTCTTTCCATTTGCAACACTCACTGGAAATGCAGCAGCAAATCCTGGTGCGACCAAGTGACTCATGCTCAAAGGGTGCTGAGTGTGTGTCCGAGCACCACAGTGCTGCTCGGGAGGGGGGGAAAAATCATCTTTGGGCTATGAAAGAAGAACCTCTTGGTGGCGCTTGTGCATACCATGTCGTTTTCTTTTTTGCCCAGTGACACCAGCAATCGATCTTCCAATGCGCTGTATTTCTTCTCGTCTCCAGAAACACTGTGTTCAGAGACTGAAACTCTAGACCATCTTTAATCAGGGATTGATGTCATGAAAAGAAAAGATCAAACTGGGGCTGATTGCTTTCAAATGGAAACAAAACCGAGTCACAATGAGTTTTCTACTTTTTAATTTTCATTTATTTTTCAGTGGTCATTCCCGCAATAGTTTTCCTGCGTTTAGTATCTTAAAATCTTCAGGCAAGTTTTTCCAATTTGAAATGTTTTCCATAGGAACATTAGTAAAAATTATTCCAAGCCTATGTTTTTAATGTTGCATTGTACTTTTGTCAGTTTATAATAAGTAGTAAATATAGGTGCTTGGATGCTGTATGATACACACACATGTACATATGTATATAAATCTAGATTTATTTGCATGCTAGTGCTTTAGCAAGTTATGATCATTCAAATTTATCTGACATACATCTATATCTGGCTACAGTTTTTGTCATGGTGAGCGTTTTTGCTCATGCAGAATGTCTGTTTGTGATTACTGCTCCCTTTATTATCTATATAATCACAGTGCTGGATGACAAAGATAGCAGAGTCCATGCCCTAGAGGGCTGCAATTGCATGGTACCTGGTGTTCCTAGTGTGTTTTATTTAAAAAGCTGTAATGTAAGATAACTTTCTTCCCCACCCCCCCTTGTTATTTGCAGCCTGGCAGTAGCTAGCACCTTGAGTGGGGCCCCGCTGCGTGAGCCGTACAGAAAGACAGGACATTTATACCAAAATGTTTGGGCTGTGGGTAGGTCAGATGCTTCAGACAGGCAAAAAAGGGCAATTGCTGTTTCTGCCCAGGCAGGGTGCTATGAGACAGAAATATTGCCATCATTGGCCACAGTGAGACTTTTGCTGTTGTTGCGGCTCGTAAGGAGTCCAGCTCCACATTGTACTCCCCAAATCAGGACTTAGGCAGGTTTTGGCCATTTGTGTGCAAAGCTGCTCTGATACTTTCCCTGATGAGTGGCCAAAGCTGTGGACATTGGTGAGCTTTGACATGGGTCTACATGCTGTGGGATCTTTTGCAGATGTGTGGGCAAAAAACAGCCACCTCAGTGCTTAACGGAGAAAATGTGACTATAAATGAGTGTGTGAGAGAGGCAGGTATAGAAACTAGTTTTCAGAACTGATTGCTGCTTATAGGGAAATGGTCAGATTTGCAGGTAGATAGCTAGTCTAAGGGCTTCAAGATTTGGACACCTGTTATTTGTCAAGAGCAATTTTTAAAAATAATAATTTGTAGTAAAATATTTTTTAAAAGTAAAATCAAGAGAACCTGTTGCCCAAAGTGATACTACTTAGAGTATTATTAAGCCTGATTTAAAATAAAGCAACGAAACAATCTGACATCATGATGTCAGATTGATCTAATCAACAAATTAGCTTCTGTATTGGATTGGGGTTAAATTACAGTGATTTAAATAATCAAACTAGTAGGCACATAATCAGTAATTAAAATATATTTGCAGACTCTAAAACTGGTATTTTCAAATACTAAAAAAAACCCCAGACATTTCAAGAAGCTGACCCAGAAGTAGTTTGGGTGACATGGCTTACCATAGTATTACATCTGTAGTTTTCACACAATTTCTTTCCCTCTACTGGTCTGCTTTCAGACTAGAAACTTACAGATTTACCTTCCTGAACTTGACGCAGAGAGGTAAACCTGATGAGGCTCATAAAGACACCTATGTACTTTTAAAACATGATCTTCTTTTCTACATGTATTTTTTTTCTTTCTCAGTAAATGCAAATGCATACATGTAATGGAAGCTGTAGTAAGGTTTAGAACCACTTGTACATTTATTTATTATTTGGGGTTTTTTTTACATACCTTTAGGTATTAATTTGTTTCTATTAATTTCAATATTCTCAGCTCTCCATTGTCTGACTAATCCATCTGAACCTCCCTATGCCCAAATGCAAATTTTCTCGCGACATTTTTTCCAACCCAAGGCTTGGTTTGATCAAGTTTCAACCCTATCGAGTAGTTAACATTTCAAATTCTGTGAGCCCGTTGAGGTCAGAGCCATAGGGGTTCTAGCCGTAATGACTTTGCCCAAATACTTTGTGAGCCAAACCACGAACCATTGTGGCTGAGGTGGTAGCTGGGAAGAGGTGTGGGTAAGACAGGCAAGCAGAGCACTGAGGAAGGGTGCAATTCCTTACCACGCACCAGCTTGACTTCTTTATCTGAAAAAAAGGAGACTACTGACCCACTCCAAAGCTCGTTGTGGCTTTGCAGAGGTAGAAATCCTGCTCCTGACCAAAGAACAATCTCTGTGTGAGTTAGAGGGGCTGTTCATGCACGGTGTTCACAATGCAGCAAAGGAGATGTGGCATAAGTACCAGGAAGAAAAAAAACTGCTTTTCTCCTACCTTATAATCTTAATCTCCTTCTTGAGAGATTGAGATGTGCTAGAGCAGCAGCTTTGCTTGGCAGAAAGCTTGCTAGCCAGTTTTATTGTGCACCTTTATTCAGATACTTTTGTACAGTTTGTACGTGATGCAAAAGAGCTGTAAGCTGAAACTTGACAGTGAGTTAAAGCTAGTCAATGGATCTGACTGTGGGATCCAGGTCAATGCTTGGTCATCTGGTCTGGTTGAAACTGCTAATTTTGAGGGAAGTGAGTGTCTTGCAGCTGATGTTCTAAACCAATATCCAGCTGGCTTGATTGACCCCATGCAGGGAAAACTTAGATTCATGTTTGGGAAAAAAAAAAAAGGTGAGAATGTAATTCTCTGGTTTATGTGTGTAATATTTTTTTTTTTTCCCCCATAAGATTTCAGGGCAAACAAGGTTTGTTTAGTCCCTGTAAGTAAAGTTGTAGCAGAAAGTATGTTAGGGTCAGCTTAGAATTAATATTTACATCTGTGAGGAAATGGTGAAATTATGTTGTTTTGAGTAGTTCTATAAACATTGAAAATAAAGGTACTATGGTTTACAAATATGTATCCTTTGCTCCTTAATAACGTGTAGATTTACGCACTTGGAGCTTGAGAAAATGTTCCCACTGAGAAAGATGAACAAACCTGAAACCAAGTTGTGTTATCTTAATCTGGTTCAACACAAGTTATGTTGAAAATGGTGCTTGAAATAGCAGAGTAAACCCTTAACAATGGTAATACTAGGTCAGATCAGAGCTTCACTTTGGTGTTCTGTCACCTGTGTTTTCTTCTTTTTTTTTCTTTTCTGTCCTGAAGGATGATAGACCCCTGTGGACACTTGGATTTCACCTGGCACTGTGTTACAGTCAACCTGGCTGTGCCTTAGTAATTAAGTGGCTAATTCTGGGGTGAGGTCATTAGCCAGTTCAAGAGTTAAAGCATCTTACCTGGTCAAGTGTGCAAACAGCTGCCCTTCCCTCCTCCCAGCCTTGAGTGTTTGTGCACACTGAGACCCTGTGTATACAGCAGTTTTCTGACAACAGTAACTTGCTGGTCAGGAAAGCCCCAAATCCATGGAGAGCCTTCCTAGGGCATCAGCCTTCCCCATGGAAAGACTGGGCATATGATGTTCCCTGGGTGGTGAAGGTGTCCTGCATAGTCCTCTGCTTGAGCTTGCAGGCCTCCAAGTGCACATTTCCTCCTAACTAGTTCCAGTGATGGGGTCATTGACTTCACCCTGCCGTTATATCATCTGATCGACCATCTTAGCAGAGACATTTCTCTTCCGCCTAGTTCAAAAAGGACCTCCTGGCAGTTCCCAGGGAACCTTTGTCCCTTCTCTGGCAGCTCCCTCATGCCGGGGCCTCAGTGGCTAGCCTGCCTACCTGCACACTTTGGCATTCCTCCCTCTGCTGTGCATCACCAACCACAGGTGGGGTACATTGCTGCTAACCTCCTCCTTTTACTATTTAAACATGGTTGGAAGATGATGTCTACTAAAAATCCAGAGTGCTGTGGTCAAAATGGAAAAAATGAGGAGGGGAATGTTAGGGGAATATGGGCCCGGGTGATGGGTGATGTTGGTTAATGTCAGCCTTGGCTGCTGTGCTTGTACTGAGTGTGCTTCAGCACTGGAGGAGATCTGGTTGTGGTTCACCTGAGATGTAATTAGCCTGCTTGGTGATCAGAAAGATGACAGAAATGTGTGACATCTGCGTATCTGGGTCTGTAACCGCAGTTCCTGCATAAAGATGTGCAAGCCTCTGCCATGATTTGAGGATTAAGGCATAGCTCTACACAGGGGACAGGAAAGAGTCTAATTCACGTAGAAAATGGCTTTTGTTCTTTGGCCATACACTGGTCTTCATATCTGTGGAGGACATTTACCCTGAGTTCCTGAGGAGGGCTTTCATATTACATCTGTGTTGCCTGGTGTAGTTGTACTTGTACCGGTTATTTTAATATCCTTCTTACTCATGCTCTGGGTGGGACCAGCAAGACTGAAAGGAATCTGTGTAGCTCTTCTGACTGCAAAGGGAAAATAATTGGACTTTACAAAGTAATCTCATTGGATATATTCATCTGTGCTTTTGAACTGTTTTGACAACAAGTTTCCCCCCTTTGCTATCTACCAGATTTCCAGATGCAACTAAAGTCACTAAAAGCCAGAGCAGCTCTGCAGCACATATTTCATTAAGGGGAAGACAGGGAATAGGTTAAAAAAAACACAACGTAGTAGAAATAAATATGTATTATGGTGTTCAAAGCATTCTTTTTTTTCCCTTGAAGTATTTCTTAGACCAATTATGTGAGAAATTCATTATATGTGAGGATTTTGTAATAGCAAAGTGAATTAGCTGTTTGCAGACCTGCTCCCCTCTGTAAGTGGGAACATGCCATATGACAGTGGGCCAGATTTTACTGTTCTAAGCATCACTGATATAGCTGTTTATTCTCTGAGCCTGGAAGGGATCCAGCAGGATTTAGTTTTATGAGGTTTAATGTAAAGGTGTTGTATTTCATGAGATGAAATCATAACACAGTGGGTTTGCAAGAATTCTGAAAGATTATTTTTTCAGAGTGTTGGCAAGCACGATTCTCCTGTGAATTACGTGTCTAAAAGAGAAATATAGATCTTCTTTCATTGGGTTGAAATGATAACTAATCCTTAATTCTTCCTAGATGGCCTGTGTCATTAATGCTGGCTGTATGTTTAGAATGTGTGCTGGTAACAGCTTTGATTCTGTAATGCTATGTAGTATGCAGCTGTGCCTATAGCCATAGGAGCTAGCCACGTATTTGAAATGCCTGCTGTTGTTCTTGGTATACATCTCTGAATTTTGGGGCTTTTTTTCTAGACCTCTTGATTTTGTGAAGAGAGAGAGGTATCTGGCATCTCTGACCTATTCATAGTTGTAGAAGACCTATTAGTGTTATCAACTCTATCTGCAATATGTCCATGAATACTTATCTTATGCTTCAGTGGAAGATTTTTCTTTGGCTATTTGATTGTGGACAATTATGACTATCAAGCAGTTTCTTGAGGTTTCCCTTCATATGTTGCTCATACATTAAGCAAAGGAGGTTGCACTGGTGGTGTCAGTTCCAGGCTACTTTTCTCTGCTTCACAGCAGCAGTGTGTGCATATGCTTGCTCTTTAACTTGCCTTGTTCTGGGAAAGCAGAGGAGTGGCTCTATGAAAGAGGCACGGGGCTGGGAAAAACCTGGCTTCTATTTTCAACTTTGCTTAATTTAATGTGATTTTGAAGAAATGGTTGCATCTCTCTGTATATGTTTTGTTTTCTAGTTAAAGGGGCTCTGACATTGTTAGAGTCAATTCACTAACACCAATTCACTATGGCACCCCAAGGCCCCAGCACTGAGCTCTGGAACTTACCTTATTATTTAGCCCAGCACATGGGGATGCTCAGCCCTGTTACCAGTCTAAGCAAGGCTTGGGTTTGGCTGTACAAACATTCACAGATAAGGCAAAAACCCTCAGTTGTGCCTTTTAGGACAGTATGTCTTCTGCCTATGAGAAAAGCTGTCACCTTGCTGCTTGCAGTTCATTATTTGTAAACGTACTTGGATTTTTGTGTAGGAAGACCATACTTCATAAAGAGGGGAGAAATTCTGACTACTTTGTGGCTCTATTTTTAGGAACTGTTTTCTGGGGCACTTACACCATAATGTGTGTTTGAACCTGGGTCACTCACTGGCAACATCATGCTGTTTGTATTGCAGATGGTGAGAAGAGGCAGAAGTATCTGCTAGTTCCTTAACACTCATCAGTTGCTTTTCTGTTCATGCTTAAATTGGAGGTGATAGAAATGTGTAGCTATGTGTTGCTTTTTTTGGGTTAGGTTTACCTACATCATAAAAGAGCCTGATTTCATGTGGTGGCATTAACAAGGTACAGCTTTTTCCCATCTGTGGGTACCAAATCAGGACTGTTGGTTTTTTTTTAAATTAGTCCCTTCCCTAAACTAGCAGTTCATTGTGGGTGATGCCATTCAATGTTTACAAACATATTCCTTTGGAGGTGGGGATGTTTTTCACTACAGTCCTTATAGGGTGGATGGGAGCTTAAGCACAAAACATCTTCAAGCTGGGCATCCATAAATCAGGCACTGCTTTTGAAGTTATTAAGTCAGGATATCTGAAATTTTGACTTAATATATATTGATTTCAGCACAATGTGTTCTTAATTATTGCATGACCTTTGCAAGTTGCTAGTCCCACAGATGAAGTGGTTGGAAAAAAGAGGATGGGCTTGACTACACAGAGATAAGGTATCTCCTGAATTAGGTTTTACTTCTTTCATATTCCAGTGAAGAACCATTGCACAGAAACACTTGCAGAAGTATTACAAGCTACAAACTAGTATGAAGTAAATTATTTTTAACTGCGACCACCTGATAAGGAGGAAGGTGGTGAGGCTCTCAGACAGCTGGAAGGAGCCTCATGTTCACAGGCCCTGGTCCTTGTGGGAGGCTTCAACCACCCCAGTGTCTGCTGAAAGGGACAACACAGCAGGGCACAAGCAATGCAGGAGGTTTCTAGAGTTCACTGATGGGGATACTCTGATGCAGGTGATTGAGGAACCAATGAAGAGATACGCTCTGCTGTACCCCATACTTGTAGAGAAGGAGGGGCTGGCTGGAAGATGTTGGTCAGGGGCAACTGGCTGCTGTGACTATGGGATGGTGGAGTTCAGGATCCTGAGAGGAGGGAATAAGGCACATAGCAGGACCACAACCCTGGACTTCAGGAGAGAAAACTTGGGCCTATTCAGGTACTTGCTTGTAAGAATCCCATGGGATGTGACCTTGGAGAGAAGAGAGGTCCAGGAGGGCTGGTCATTTTTTTTTCCATTATCACCTCCTTCAAGCTCATGAATGGCTCATCTCAGTGAGCTGGAAATCAAGCAAAGGCGGCAAGAGGCCTGCATTGAAGAACAAGTTGCTTCTAACTAAACTCATACATAAAAGACAGCATACAGGAGGTGGAAGCAGGGACAGGTAACCTGGGAGGTACATAGAGATGCTGTCCAAGCATGCTGGGATGGAGCTTGGAAATCCAAAGCCCACATGGAGTTGAATCTGACAAGGGACATGAAGGGTAACAGGAAGGACTTCTGCAGGTACCTCTGCAATAAATAGAAGACAAGGGAAAATGTGGCTTTGCTGCTGAATGGGGCAGAGGACTTGTTGACAAAAGGATGCAGAAATGCATGAGGTACTCAATGCCTTCCTCACCTCTGTCTTCACTTGGGTCAATTCAGTTTAATCTCTTCATTAATTATGTGGTCACTGAGACAGGACACCCTAAGCCAGTTTGAAATAGTGTATCATCACCTCAGGTGATACAAAACTCGAGTGGTTGATAGATCAGATGGTTGTGCTGACATTCAAAGGGACCTTCATAAGCTGGAGAAATGGGCCATAAGAATCTCATAAGGTTCAGGAAAGGAAAATGCAAAATCCTTCACCTAAGAACAAATAACTCTAGGTGCCGCTGCATACTGGTGACCGACCATCTGGAAAGTAGCTTGGCGGAGAAGGACCTGGTGGTCTTGGCAGACACCAAGCTGACTGAGCCAGCAATGCACCTTTGTGGCAAGGAGGGCTGACAGGTACCCTGGGCTGCATTAGGAGACGTACTGTCAGCAGGTCGAGGGAGGTGATCCTTCCCATCTAGCACTAGGGAGGCCACACCCAGAGTGCTGTGTCCACTTCTGGGCTCTGTTGCACGAGAGACATGGACACACTGAAGAGAGTCCCATAAAGGTCCACAAAGATGATGAAGGGACTGGAACATCTCTTCTGTGAGGGAGGGCTGAGACAGATGGGACTGTTCAGCCTGGAGAGGAGAAGGCTCAAGGGGATCTCATCAATGGGTAGGAATACCTGAAGGGAGGGTGACTAGAGGATGGAGCCAGGCTTTTTCCAGTGGTGCCCAGTGACAAGACCAGAGGCAATGGGCACAAATGGAAACACAGGAGGTGCTGGCTGAACAAAAGAAGCAACTCTTCTACTGTGAGAGTGTCTGAACACTGGCAGATGTTGCCCAGAGAGGTGTAGAGTTTCCATCTTTGGAGGTATTCAAAACATGAGTGGACATGGCCTCAGGCAACTGACTCTTGCTGGCCCTGCTTGAGCAGGGAGGTTAGACAAGGTGACCTCCAGAAGTGTCTTCCAACCTCAACCATTCTGTGAGTCAGTGCATTTTTAAAATCATGAGGAGTATAGCTGCATGGGACAGATGGAGCCAGCAGTACCTCAGGAGAAACTAGTTGTCATGAATCTAGAGTCCCCATTCTTGAGCTGTATAATTGGCTGTGGGTTTTGAGGTTTTGGAGCACCATGAGTACATGGGCTTGTATTCTGAGAGCACATAAAACATAGTGCTGAGCATCCCCTGGTAAAAATAAAACAATCAAACTAAAAGCCCGCCTGTCTCATAACAGCAACATGACGAAACATGAAATGTTCTTCTCCTTGGAATTCCAATTTTCTGTGATTTATTTTGCTGATCTGTAATCAGAAATAGCTGCCCTATCAGAGTAGGGAATGCTAATAGAGATTAGGTCAGAGTTTAACAGAAAAGTGATGTATGAGCTGGAGTCAAGGAGGAATTCTGAGCTCCCAGAATAGAAAACATGCTGTAAATAATATATTTTCTTCAAGACAAGAGGAGTTGCAAATACTTCAAATTACAGGTTATAGGGGAAAGTGAAAAGATTATTTCTAGAAGGTAGCCAGTTTCAGAGCCATCACTTATCTTTTCTGGCCATTTAGAATAGCAAGTTGTTGTCTCTTGTTAGATTTTGCAGTTTTCCCTGGTTAGTATATAAGAAGATAATTAATAATGAAATTAAATTAAAATGAAATATATTAGTTCAGGCTTTTTTTCTAGTGGGCCTGAGAGGAGAACTTTACTCTGAAAATACTGCAAGGGTACAACAGTTCTCAGACATTATATTCCTTTCACACACCAAAAAATACTTTTAAGGTATGGAAAATACTGCAGCTTCATCTGCTCTGGGGATGAATTATATAGGGCTTGAGAGGAGATGAAGCCTGCTGATTGTGCTGAATCAAGTCCTTACCCTTACAAATCTTCAGGCCATTTGTTCATACTGCACGCTCCAGCCAAATCATCTGGCTCCCTTGGGTAATGGCACCCTTTGGACACAGTCTGCCATTTGTTAAGTGCTTTGCTTCAAGGAGCCCTTTTTTATTACACTCAATTGCTTGAGCTTTGCTGGAAATCCCCGGTTCTGCCTGTGTGCACGTGTGGATATACTTGCAATAATGCCTGTCTTTAACTGTTCCCCTCTGTGTGCAAACATATGTGTGTACATGCGTGCTCTGTGTGTGTACATATTCTGGTTGTGTGCACGCTTGTGCAGAGGAACGGTTGAATGCAGAAGTTTTCTTCCCGTTTTACACAGCCACAGGGCATATACTTGTCTTCATCACAGTGCATCTCCACAATTGTTTCTCTTGAAGGATGAGGGGGGAGGGAGCGCATTTTAATCTTAGTGCAAACATGCACAGATCTGTTCCTGAGTGGTGTAACCGGCTTTCCTACTGCCCTGCAGTAATCCTGGGTCAGAGAATCATAGAATGGTTTGGGTTGGAAGGTACCTTTAGAGGTCATCTAGTCCACCCCCTTATACAGCGAGCAGGGACATCTTTAATTAGATCGGGTTACTGAGAGCCCCACCCAACCTGACCTTGAATGTTTCCATGGATGGCGTCTCTATCACCTCTCTGGCAATCTGTTCCAGGGTTTCGCCACCCTCAAAGGTCCCAGCTTCAAAGTCCTTTGCACATGGCCTACATTGTCCCCTGCCCTTCCTCTGCCCAGGGAGATAGCGAGTGTATGTGGAGGCTCCTGCAGATGCTTTTTGCCATGGGAGCACCGCTTTTGGGTTTCTGTCCCCTGCTGAGCTGCCAGTCTTCATGTAGAAATGTAGTCTGTTGGGCTGCTACCCTTCTGCCAAATGTTAATGCGATTGGCCAGTGAGAAAAAAAATAAGGGGAAGGAAGTGGAGACACCTTCTCTGCTACTATGCAAGTCCCATCCCTTTCAGAAATCAGGGTAAAATCCAGGTTTTTGAGGTGGAAAGGTCAAGGGGCAGTCAGTGTGCTGGCATAGAAGGAATCACTACTGCATGAAATACAGAAATGATAGGTGCATTACTCTGTAGGGGGGTGGGGTTTCATTACTTTTTTTTTCCCTCCTTAAGATTTCTTTGATTCATTGCTAGGACAAGGAAACAAAATTAGAAGGTTAAATAAGTGACATGTTTTTCTTGTGTAATTCATCAGCTTTTCCATTGCAAGAGCATCCCAGACGTTTGGAATCCATCCGTTCAGTTACTGTAAACCTGGGTTTCAGCCTCCTGTTGCCATAACAATTCTCTGCTGGAGTGATTGATGAGATCAATTTACTATCCTCATTCAGCCCAGAAAGAGTGTAGGGCTGGGATAATAGACCCATCATTTCAGAGAAACACATAGAAAGTCAGGCAGGTAAAAGACACTTTGCATCTGATTAGAATCTCTTACAGCAGTTCTCCTCTGGTGGAGCTGCACTGACTTGAAGCTATATGTATAGGTATGTATGGGAATTCAAAATCAGGCTCCTAAATATAGTTTAGGTGATACAAAAGACAGGAGAACTGGCTGTAGACAATCATAACTCCTCATGTTTGGAAGTGATAATGTTTGATAGTTTCTGTGGAATAAGGGAGGAGCTGTGAGTGATTTAATACTGGATGGGTACTTTTCCCCCAAGGTTTAATACAGAAATCTTTTTTTACTGTAGTTGTGTGAGACAAATGGGAGCAGGTGCACTCAAGAAAATACTTAATTACTATAGCAATAGTCACATCGGGCAAGAAGTGGCCCAGACATGGTGTTTTGGTTATGAGCTGAGTAACAGGAGATGATGCAGAAGGGTCTGGAAGTCTCAGCTCCCTCTCTGTGTATTTCTTCTTTTTCTTTTGGAGTGACTTCCCTTTCTCCAGCCCTTTGCCTATACCTTCCTGGCTGTATTATACAAAGTGTATTGACAAGTATTACATGAAGAACAGCTGTCAAGCCTTCATTAAGAGTATCAGCTAGTCTTTTTCTGGATGTTCCTCCATATGCACCAGCTAAAAAAGCTCCATCACTGAAAAGGGGTGTTATGACTCTGTACAGAAGTTTCTGGGATGTTTGCTTAGTTTTGATCCCTCAGATTTACGTGGTGACACAAACTGCAGCATCATCATGTAGTCTGGGCAGTAACTGTCATGGTGGGGTTTTGGATCCTGAATTCCCATATGTGATTTCAGGTGGATGTTACACAAATCACCATCTGACATCATGAAAAGGTAATGGGAAGCAAAGCATATTCATAAAATGCCATTTTCCCCTAATCTGTTCTTCAGTAGGATGTCACTAGCTATTACCCTCACTAACATACTCTAGATGATGTTAAATTAAGGATTTCAGGCATAACTCAAGTTCTGTGTCACAGTTCCAAGAGAAGTCCTGCATGTCCAGTCATGCTGGTCATTCAGATCAGTGCCAGAACTTCATAAGAAAGATGTTACGCCTTTCCCAAACTATTCTGTGTAGACCATGTACCTCTGCAGAGGTTTGGTAGAAGCTAAAGGGGCTGCTTGTATTTGTTTACTCATGAGGCTTGGAGAGGGCTGTGAGAGTTGGAGTGAACCTCCGCTCAGTAATTTTTTGGACTCTGCAGGGGAATGTGAGAGAGTATCTGCCTGGAGGGAGAGGGAAAAGAGGGGTTTAAGGAAGATCACAATCTGACTTCTCTTTAGTCTGTGAAACTAATATACTACTTATGCGGAGCACTTCTAGCTATGGGGTTTTCACTTCCCTCTTGCTTCCCATGAAGTTATCTGGGGTGTTTTCTTTATGGTACAGCCTGTACAAGGTTCTGTTGATGAATTAGGTAATTTTTAAATTGTATGTGAAAATTTGTGGAATTATCTCTCAGAGCTAAGGGGAAGGCCAACACATCCATCTTTGATCAGTTACACATGGTTTTGTTTTCCACTGTTCTGCTCATGCAAACTTTAGTACTTCTAAGCTGTACTCACGTAGAAGTTGCTATATGTGCCATGGAAGCTTTTTGATAAATGAGACTAGTACATGATCCAGTGTTAATGAGCCACTGAAAACTTCTGTGATTTTTGTTACAGAGTCCAAGTGCAGTGCCCTTGGAAGCATGATATAGCCTGCATGAGTTTAGGTTTTAATTTCCAAAATGTGCTAATGGAATAAATTAGTCCTTCTGAATATTGGAGAATACGTCTTTGGCCAGCAGAAATTCTTGAAACCAGTTTCCCTTTGTAAACCACACTGTGGTGATTCAGACTGAAGAATGCTTTAAGCCTTTTGTCTTTAAGGTACATGTCTTATGTAGGCTTCTGTTTTAATTTACTGCACTTATACGCAAGTTTTTCAAACTAGGCACAGTGGTCTCTTATAAATCAGAAGGAATAGTCCACCCTCAATACCCTTTCCAGGTCTACACAATGAGTCAAGGCTTGTCAAAGACCATTTTAGAAATCTTGAATAAATCTGACATTATGTTGAGACAGCTGTTAAATATATTTCTTTTTTCCCCCCAGGTTTCCTTTCGCTCACTAAGAACAATGCAATTGGTTTAGTGCTATTTTTAGGCTGACTTTTCATTTCAGTCGTATGTATTCCTACCTTCCATGCACACTTAAGTTAATTTATTCTAACGTGAAAAATACTGGGAAAGTCACTACCCCCCACAAAAAGATTTTACAAGCTGAACTGGAGGCTAGCTGTTGCACATACACTCTCCAGATGCCCAAGCCCACCATTAAAAGGAGTAAAATCTGATTTCAGGTTGCATTCTGACTCTTAGGCATGTCTTCCCTGGAAACAAATGTCTCTTCGAAGCAAAAATCTTAGCAGATGTGCCTAAACTAACTCTCTGTCTGAGGGCAGTTCACTTCAGCATGGAAGGGAGAGTAGAAGCCTGCTTATGTTCCTACTAGTTTAATAGGTTTTTACCTAGCATGAGAGAGTAGCGATGGTGTGGGGTTTTTGTGTGGGTTGTTTTTTGGCTTTGTTTTTTTAAGAAAGCTGATAGTAACAAACAGAGGCTTCCTCCTGTTCATCATTGATAACCTGGTCTCTCTGGGAGAGAGTGGTGGGAGCACTGGTGTTCCTCAATGAGAGCACGAGCAGATCTCCATTAGGTTGGTGACAATCCTCTTTCTTTTTGCAAGTGCCCCTTTCTACTCCTGGTTTTCTTTTGTAGGCTGGCTTGGAGGTGAGAATTTCAAACTAGCGTGGTGGTGCACGTGGAGTGAGATATCTGCAGTCTCCCAGAGGCTTGTTTCCCAGCACTGAACCACTCATATTCTTCAAGAGTGATCAGGAAAGGTGGTGCATTTCTGCTTGAGAGCAGAGATGCACCCACTGAGCTCAGGTAGCTGGGCAAAGCCCCACATTCCCATGTAATGTACCAGTGACTGATGCATTACTAATGGTGACCAGTTGTGAGTCAGGAACAGGGCAAATGTGGTGGTTCACAGTAGCCTGCGTGTGCTGGTAGTTAAAGGTATGGCACTCTCTGCTTTCTGTTTAAGTAAAGGAATAACATCACTAGCTTGGAAAAAAAGAATGGAGAACTGAAACTTCTCTAGTGTTGCCTTTCCAAAGGGGACTAAATAAGACAATAACTAATAAATAATATACAGAGCTTATGGGTCTGTCTTCAGTTGAGGTTTAAACAAAGAGATCTGGGCTTTTTAAGTGCCTCCTCAAATGTGCAGCTTTCTGGAAATGTTTCTTGCCAGAACATCCCTGGCATTGCAACAGATGGTGCTTCCTCCCTGGGCAGCAGTGGCCAGGCCTGGCGCGTTGGGGTGAGCAAGGGAGATGACAGGGTGGCAGTGACAAACCAGTGCTGTACTGTCCCCATCCTGGCTCTGTGTGTGGGCACCATGGTAGCTGTGCTCACCAGCCGCATGGGCACGCAGTGTAGCCCAGTGCCACGTTACTAGGGTACCTGTGCCCTAACCTGCCACTGCAGCCCCATCCCATTGGCTGGGGGGCATCTCCTGCACCCCATCAGGAGGACCACTGGCGTGCCAGCTGGCTCCCGTGCCAGGGGAAGGAGCAGAAGCATGTCAGGCGGTGTTACAGAAACGCTTTCTGTACCTGGCTGCGAGTCGCTGGAGAGAGACACAATCAAGGCTATAGTTGAGAAATGAGGTTTTACACCTAATCTGAGCATTGGAGGGGGATGTGTCATTCTTTTTCTCCTGTAGACCAGGGAGGGGAGCTGACCTGCTTTTTATTCACTGCCACCCGGCTTTCTGCACTACAGTTCATGCTTTTGGTTTTACATAAGGAAGGGTGGGAGACTTGGCCATAATTTGTTGTGTCTATGGCCCTCACCATTATAAACTTCCTGAGATCAGAGGGAATAAATCCTTGCCAATTAGAAGGCCTTTTAATGTCAAGTTGTGACTAATAAACATCTGAACTGCAGATGTGGTAGTGTAGGTGTACCTGTTGCCTGGACCTTTTCTAGCATTAATTACTCTGGCAATTGCTGGTCATGGTTATGCACCTTAGCTATTTCTGAGGATAAAATAATGCAGCTTCTCTTTGTTCTTTATCCATCTATGGAGTGCAGAGACGTCAGTCCCATCGAAAGAGCAAATTTCCGTTTCAGCCACCATTTTAAGCTGTGTGTTTACAACTGCAGAACAATGTAATTTGCCTATTGTATGTTTTCAAAGAGGTGTTTCTGCAGCCACAAATACCAGAATTCAACATTTTAACTAAGGAAAACATTAACTTCTGGTGAAAATGAGAAATGGAGCCCCAGCAATGCACAAATACACAGCTTATACAGAACTCAGATGTTTTTGAATGCCAGTAGGTATCAAGATAAGGCATCAGTGCTCTTATGATGAAGTTCATATTCATTATTCCTACTGCTAGAAACAGTTTTGGACACAAATAGAACCTCTGGATCCCAACTCTGAAATCTGAGAGTATCTGGCATCAGCTCAAACTTTAATGACTTGACATCTCTTTGTTCACACCAATATCCCAGGGCAAAACAGCACTTTTTACTCCAAATTCATATCTTAGTTTCATGGCTGTGGTAATGACTGAAGTAGCTGATTAGTAATAGCCACCCCCTTTTTGTTTCCTCTGACCTTGATTCTCTCTTGAATACAGTTTATACCTTTTTTTTTTTTTAAAACTCTGTTTGGCTTTAGAGTAGTACTTCATCAAACATTACCTGCAGTCTTTTGTCCTAAGCACTTTAAATGCCTTTCATGAAGCCAGGACCTTCATGCTGTGAAACACTGACCCCACTATGGTCCCATCTGCAATGTGTTTTGATCTCCAGCAGTCCCTTGCTCTGTTTCCCCACCACACATTTGTGTCTGTGTGTTAAGGGGTGTGAGGAGGGATAAGGACCATTGCTTGAAATCTAGTCTTTTCTCACTCTCTTTTTTTCTCCATCACCCCAAACTCTGTTCACTCTTTGTAACTGAAAAATTACCCAAAGCAATCCAGCACAGTATAATGCTGCTGGTGAATTAAAACCCACCTTTTTTTAATGTTGTCTGTCTCTTACTATGCTAATGTCTGGAAAGTATTCTGTAGATAGGCCACAAATTGCTTCAGAGTATTTTCTTTGTGTTATTTTGCTCTCTTCTTCTGGATCAGCAAGAATATGGTTCAAATATTAATTTTATGGTGTGTCTCTCAAGAGTGGAATATAATGTTCAATTATGCATTCCATCTGCAAGGCTCTGGATGCACAATCCTGCATTAAATAGAAAAAACAATGTGTTTTAAAGAAGAAACAGAAAGAAAGGATATGGCACATAAAAGCAATGGAAGAAGAGCCTTCCATTATGCTTGACTTTGTGTAAAATCAGAGGGAGTTGTGTAAACCAGACAGAAGTCGAGTGTCTTAAAAATGGAGTTGGTACATGGCTTAGATTATGTCATGCCATTAAAACCTTCCTGCAAGACACAAGTTTAGAAGTAGAGTGATGCCCCAGATAAGTATGCTGGAGACCTTATGATGTACACATTTCACATGCTCATTCCGCACACTCTTACACATGTGTAGGTGTTTGCTTTACTTTGCTCCATAAGTCCCTTAAAACTGTGCCTCTGGAAAGCATCCTTTCACTGTGGGGTGTGGGAAGAAGTGCTCTAGTGGTGGTAATGGCATTTGTTCCCCCTCAGGGTTTTTACTACAGCAAGAAAACCTGGACAGGGCTATGGCTTCTGTCTCTGTCTAGACACATAAAAGTATCATTATTTTGAATCTTTGTCCCCTTACTCAGGGTTGGTACTTTTGGGATGACACCTGCTTTGGAGTCAAATGGCTATTTTTTTGTGTCATTCAGCATAGTGGAAATCTCCCTGATGATGCTGTCCAAATGCCGTGTGTCCTCTTGAGAGCATCTCTGGTTTTCTCACCGGTGCTTTTCCATGTGGGCTGTGAGATCGTGGTGGCTGCATGGGAGCAACGGGAGACAGGCTTAGGGCTTTTGCTTGGCTAACGAGGAGACCTAGTGAAGGCCCTGAGCACTGGGCAAGTTGAGCATCGGGTCTCTAAAGTGCTGCTAATCGAGGCAAGGCAAAGGCAGGGTGTTAGCTTGAAATTCAGCAGGTGAGAATATCTTCAAAGTAAGCCCAAGCGCAGAAAGAGATGGTCACTCTTCAGTGCAGATGCCTTGAACATCATTGAGAGTGGGAGGACAAGTTCTGGAGAGGGAGAAGCCCAGTGGAGCCCGTTCTCCACTCTCTCTTGAGATAACAACCCAAGTGCTTCTCTGCAAGGGTGCTTGGCCATCCAGGTTTACTAGAAGGAGCATTTCAAGTATTCCTCCACAGCGTGTCTGCTTTTTTCAAGAAAGCACACTGCTTCGTTCTTTGGCATCTCCCCAAGCACTCTTGGCAAAGCTGTCAAATGTGTCATTGTAGCGGGAGGCCTCTTTGCCGCGGTTTGAGCAGTGAGAGCTGGCTGGGAAGCACGGGGCCGGGCTGAGGAGGACTGGTTGCAGAGAGCTCTCAGCGGAAATCCTTTGACTCTGGAACTTGTTTGCTCTGGCAAACTCCCTGTGCCTGTCTGGACACAATGAGGGTTCAAGACACATGGCTTTTGTTTGGTTTTCCTGGAGGGAAGGCTTTGCTTTTCATTTGGCTGAATTTCTGGGTGGTAGAGAAAGAGGGAGAGAGAGCATGCTTCAGGTTGTATCGATTTTTACCTTGTGTGAGGGTGATAGTGGTGCTTTTTGGTGACCTTTTGCTTTCTGAACCACAGAGGAAAGCTCTTCACATGCCTTTGACAATGAAATAGAGGTTTAGGCACCTGGGAAAAGTGCAGGTTTTCCCCAGTCCTTGTCTGCAGGTGGAGATCAGATGGACGCTCACTGTGTAGCTCCCAGCAGCCTCTAGCTCTTCTTCTACCACCTCTGGGTCTTTTGCTGCAACCTCAGATAGCCCTAATCCAACTGAAGAGCTCTCAACCTGTTAGGAAAGGGAAGTTGTCAGAAGGTGCCGTGTACAGAAAACCGTGAGAGCCCCTGGAGGAAGAATTACCTGAGCGCAGGCTTGATGACCTTAAGAAGACAATACACAGTCTCTAACATATTGTTTAAAAAGTGGTGGAGGGGAGGACGTGTTTGACTTTGCCTTCTAGAGAGCTTGATGATTTTTGTGAAGTATTTCCACGAGGCAATGCATGAAATTGTAGAATAGTCCTGAGAAGCTAAGGCACAACTTTTTTTTTTTTTTTTTTTTTTAAAAATCCATGGATCTAGGAGAAACCCTGGTTTTTAAAAATGCTTTGAAATAACACCATGTGAAAAATAAGAAGACGCACAAACTGGAATGCACTTTAGCATCAGGTCTGATCATTTTGTCCACCCAAATCAGATCTACCAGATCCTAGATCATTTCAGTATGCCTTAGAGGACATGATGCAAGGAAAACCATCAACTTAAAGAGCACAATAAAGTGCTGTAGCAAGTTATGACAACCTCTACCAGCCAGGGATGTTGCTGAAAAACAAATCAGCCAGAAGTGGTTTTTTTCAGGAGTACCACATGAAGATTGGCTGAAGGTTTGCTATTCTGTGAAGGCTGCAAATGTACAGCTCTAGAACACTGAGGAGAAACAGGAGTCCTCAAATTTGAGAATTATTTTTCCCAAAACCACTTTTAACCTGTGGAAAAGAACTTCAAAGAAGTATCAACCTTGAGCACAGAACACCTAGAGCTGGATTGCTGACCCTCTGAAGGGGAGGCAGCAGGGGATCTTTCACTGATGTTGCTTCACTTCGAGCAACACTCCTCCAAATACTCAGAAGTCAGATAACAACATGCAGTAATTGCACCATCCTCCATGTAATAGCTGGTGTGATTTCTAGTGAGTTGCACAAGTTGCTTTAAGCATTCTCCTGTTTTCCTGAGATACACTGTGGTTTTACTGGAAATTTGTATGTGAGATCACAGCCCCTTCTGAACCAACTGGGTGCTTCAAGTGTGCTAGCACTGCATCAGAACATACAGAAATGATAGAAAAGTAGGAAGAGGTTAAGTGACACCAGGGAGAGATGTGAAGATGCAACATGCACCCAGTATAATTCAGGGAAAAGACAACAGCCTTGGTAGTGTAAAGCGAAGTCATTAAAAGAGATTTCATGTTGGGTGGTATAGTGACTATAATAAGTGTTTAGCTCAATCCTGACAGAAATAAGACTATGGGAACTAGGCCACATTTTCAAATAGACTGTGGTTTCCTTAACTATCTCCCCACAAATACGTGCCTGGGAAGTGCATTGCTGCTGCTATTAACTTGCTTTCTGTATTGTCATGCTACTTTGTCTTCGTGGGCCGATGTGTCTTGGAAGGGCTGAGATTCCGGGTTTGGGCATGTGCAAGCATGGAGTGAGCTGCGGGTGCTGCAGAGCTTCCTCCCCCCTGCTGAGCAACAGGAGGTGGTCTCTTCTGGTCAAGGCTTATCTTACAAAGGCATTTCTAATTGTTCTAACTAATTGTGGCGTCTCTGAGGTTAGGGTGGTAACCTGTGTCGTTCTCTAGTATCTTGGCTCAATTCAAACTCAAATATTTCAACTCTGCCTTTCTTGCAAGGTCATCCTGCAGAAATATATATTCTTTTTCAGAAGACTATTATTTTCTTCAAATGTTTAAATTGATGCCTCGTGTATTAGTGCAGCTGCGGTATTTCACCCTATTGGAAGGAGAATGATTTTTGTGTGTAAAGCCTACCACAGTGATCCAAATTTGCAAAGCAAATAGGGGTTACTCATTCCAACAGCAGCATCTTTGCACAGCATCTTTTATCCAGGAACCTCATGAAGTTCAGCCAGGGGAAGTGTGAATACCTGCACCTGGGGAGGAATAACCCTGGGCACCAGTACATGCTGGGGGCCACCCAGATGGAAAGCAGCTTGGCAAAGGACTTGGGGAGCCAACGATGTGTACTTGTGGCAAAGAAGGTGAATGGTACCCTGGGCTGCATTAGGAGAGGTATTGCCAGCATGTCGAGGGAGGTGTTCTCCTCTGCTAGCACTGATGATGCCACACTTGGAGTGTTTTGTCCAGTTCTAGGCTTCCTGGTACGAGAGAGACATGGACACACTGAAGAAAGTCCCATAAAGGTCCACAAAGATGATGAAGGGACTGGAACATCTCTTCTGTGAGGAAGAGCTGAGACAGATGGGACTGTTCAGCCTGGAGAAGAGAAGGCTCAAGGGGATCTCATCAATGGGTAGGAATACCTGAAGGGAGGGTGACTAGAGGATGGAGCCAGGCTTTTTCCAATGGTGCCCAGTGACGAGACCAAAGGCAATGGGCACAAATAGAAACACAGGAGGTGCTGGCTGAACAAAAGAAACAACTCTTCTACTGTGAGAGTGTCTGAACACTGGCAGATGTTGCCCAGAGAGGTGTAGAGTTTCCATCTTTGGAGGTATTCAAAACATGAGTGGACATGGCCCCAGGCAACTGACTCTTGCTGGCCCTGCTTGAGCAGGGAGGTTGGACCAGATAACCTCTAGAAGTCTCTTCCAACCTCAACCATTCTGTGATCTAGGACAAATCCTCTTTTTTAATATAATTCTGAAATGGTTTGACACAAAGACATGTGAAGAATGGAGACCCAGCTAGGGGTGTGATTTGGCATCACTTTTTTGTTTTTTTTTTTTTTTGTTCCCCTCTGTTTTGTCTCCCCAACAGAGATCTGCCAGAAACACTGTTCAGTCTTGACTTTAAGGTCTTCAGTGACACCAGAGTAACAAGAAATCAGGTGCCAAATAACTAAGCCTGGGAGTTTGGCTCGCCTCTCCTGGTACTCAGTGTAAGGGAAGTTGCAGTGGCAATTAGCCTTTGATAGAAAGCTGCAAGTGCTCCAGTCTGCCCGCTCTCTTTGCATTCATCTCATCTGCCCAAGCCTGTCTGAGTGTCTCATGGCTTATTCAGTCACCAAAAGTGTTTATTCATATTGTACAAAGCTGCCGAGTGTTTAAAGTGTGGTGACCCTTTTACTATTGAGAGTCTACGTGGGCTGTGGGGTAGGTCCTGATTGTGGTCTATATTGACAGCAAGTCTGATCTCAAGAGCCATCTCAGAGGATTTGTGAGGATGTTCTAGATAGACCTAATGCATCGTGCAGTCTATAGGGCACAGATAAGGAGACAGTCAAACTCCAGACCCTGCTTTGGGAACCAGCAGGGCTCTTCCAGCCTCCTTGGGTAGCAGTGAAGGGAGTTTTAGACTCCACAACCTGCATTCCAGCTAAGCAAGGAAAATAGCTTCCTTCCTAACTTGGACCCAGTAAAGGCAAATGCATTCTGATGACATGATTCTTCCCTGAAGCAAAAATGCTTTCAGAGTTCCACTGGCCATATGGAGCTCTGCACACACAGTTTTCCATGAATATTGCATTAATCCATATTCCAAGTTATGAATTGCAGTCAATCCATTCTTGTGCTAACCAAGCTGCAGCTGCTCCCAGCTGAAAAGTCTTTTGAACTCTGCCAGATGAAATATTCCAAGTCTCGTTCCAAGGTGCAGTAATTGTCATTGTGGTTCTCAGGCTCTCATACATATTTAATTTAGAGTACGTATCGAAATGCGCATTCTGCTGATGCTGAAGCTGGTGCCAATGCTTACAGTGATGTTGTGTGAAGATTAACGAAAGGCCAAAATTGTTTCTATACATGGTAATATGTCGATTTCCACTTTAGTACAGTTAAGTTGTATTTGTAGTAAATCATTCAAAACCCAAAGTGAATGCGCTGCAGGATAAATTAAAGGAGAGTATCAGCTGCAAAGTTTCAGGGTGTATTTGGGCTTTCTCTGGGTTTGTGGTGTTGAACTAGGCGACCTCTCTTGCAAAGACAGGAACCATTTGTGAGTGGGTCTGAGAATGGGCATCGAAGTTTTCTTGTGATTCCCATGTAGTATGTTTTTGCCTTGGCCTGTTGTAAGGAAAGAACATCCTTGAACTTCAGGTGTAGACTCCAATGATCTTGCAGGGAGTTCAAAACAGCTATTTTATGCAGAGGTATGGGTTGGTTTGTTTTTTGTTTTAATTTTTTTTCTAGCTTAATATTAGTGAATTATTTTTAAACTCTAATAAAAAAATGAACATTTTGATGACATAACATGGACATTCTCTTCCATTTCAGTGAATGTGGACAATGTTATGTTACTCATGTTGAATCCTCTTTCATGTAGAGGGGATAGAAGGACATGATCTGTTCACTTTATGAGCTCAGGACTCTCATGTTCAGTGCTAACAGCTGAGTACCCGACCTCTCCATTTTTAGGCCACTTCCTAGGATTGTTTGAGTTCTAGTTGTTTAACATTGTTGTGAAAAAGAAATTAATGCCTTGTGGTTGGTTTCTAGTGAAGTTGTGCAGATTGAATTGTACCATGTTGGAAAACTACTGAGACTTGGTCATGTTTTGCCAGTAGCTCTTATTTCTCAGAACATGAGACTGTTAAACAGTTTTTGGCCTTTTAGTATAATGCAAAAGGAGCAATTTGGGGATTTTATAGGAATTCAAAACCAAATATTCACTTTCCTCTTCCTCCTTGTCTTTACATTTTTGGTATATGTACATAGAGATATATAAAATCAAATGGATATCATCCACAAATTTGCAAAACAAAAATAGTCTGACCAAACCTGTACATGATACTTTTTCTGTGGGCTAGAAACCAGGGGACAAATGCTGACTGGCTCCCATGGTCATGCTGTGGCCTGGCTCCTGCTTAGGCAAAGTGGGGACTGGGGATGGGGATGGTGGCAGGGCACCCATATCTGGCAGAGGCTCACTGCTTGCATTGCTGGAGGGTTTAAAGGTGCCTTGAGGTTCAAATGAATCTGAGACTTTCTTAGGAGCATCTCAGGACTCTAATGGTAGGTCAGGTCTGAAACACTTACTCAGCAAAATTCCTAAGGAAAGGATAATTAGCTCCTGTCATTCCTACCCTGTTTCTGCTTCTCGAATTCCCTTGGCCGCTCCCAGGAAGGACAGTCCATTTGATCTGAAACACTGAGACAACAGGCATTTTATGTTTAAACATAAAATTACATTTCTAACCATATATTTGCAATTAAGCCATTGTTTTTATTAGTCACAAGGGATAATTGCATCCAGAAATTCCTGAAGAAAAAGTTATACTGGGCAAACAATATTACACTGATGTTTCAATTATATGACTAATTTTCTAGCATAGATCAGCAATAAACTTCCCTAAAGGGCCTATTAAACAGGAAGCAGGAAAACAGAGATGGGGTAGTTGCCAGACCTTAGTGTGTCTAGTGCTTGTGTGTCAATTCATGCCCTCACTCTTTTTCTTTTTACGCAAGTCAAGCAGTCAGCAAAATTCTGCATCACCTGTAGACAGCAGATGTGCATGTAAAGGCTTCCTTCTGGAGAAGGGGGTTTCCTGGTGCCTGGGTCTGGAAGGCAAGAGTCCCTCGTTCCTGTCTTGTTGAAGTCTGTCTACTGAATCTCATCGCCTTGGAAACAAGTACATCCCATCTCTCAACAAACTTTGGTCAGTAATTGGGAGAATACCCAAAATATCTGTGATGGAAGTGCTGCTCCTGTGGCACAGTCTGAGATGACAGACAGCAGGGCAGGGTTCACCCTCCCTTAATGGGGGCACCACTGCTCCTACAGACCCAAACCCTTTGAAATACTATCAGAGAAGCAGACAGGAGCCAAGAGCTGCCTTACTCACTTGTCAGGTGTTGGGAGCGCTTTTTTCCGTTGTAATTCTTCTCTTAGCCATGCTGCCATACAAGCCAAAGCCCTACTATAAATTTCCCTTATCCTATCATAAGAGTTCTTTTATTGGTAATAGTTTTTTTTCACACGCTGGCCCAGCATTCTGGCAGAGCAAACAGCCCATTGGGGGGATTTTCTGAGAAGCCTGTGTTGAAAAAAATATACTACCAAACATTTGCTAATGCACAGTCAGGCAGAAAAAAATGGTCCTGCATCCCCTATTTCCCCTTGAAACCCAGCTCTGCTTGTGATGCTTTCTGCTGCACTGCCTGTTCCTGCAGAGCCCTCCTCTCTTCCTCAGGCTCAGAAAGTCCCTGCAGAGGCAAAGGGACGCCTCTGCAAAAGTCAGCAACAAGCTTTTCTGAGGGGTCTGTTCAACAGCAAGCAAGAATGCCAGGGATTTGTCCCTACCATATCTAACAGTGGGGCAGACAGTCTTCGGTGGTGGCACAGGAGCTGCCATGGCTGGATGTTTGTGGTGGGTTATGCTGGACTAAGCAAAGGAGTAGACATGTGCACCATAACATAGAGCTGTTGGGAGATGCTTGAGCTGTTAAGGATGTTGGAAGCAGCACAGCTTGACTATAGAGCATGGGCCAGTGTCTCCATATTTCTCTCCAGAGTGGTGGGGGTGAGAGTTTCCTTCAAGATCTCATTAAGGCAGCCTGCTCTTTGGGCATACTCAGTGAGATTGCTTGGAAAAGGTTGCCCCCGCTCCGTCCCACACTGTCCTCAGAGCTGCCTACTCTGGAGAGAGATTGCAGAACACAATCTGTTCTCCAGCAGCCATTGCTCTGATTCAGAGGATCCCTTCTGCACCCCAGAGTTATCACCTTCCCCTAATATCAGAGCCAGAGCTGTATTTTCTTCCTTTTTTTTTTTTTGTTTGTTTGTTTAGGCTTTCTACTGGCAGGATTATCATCTGACTGCCCTGCCATTTTGGCTTCAACTCATCCTCACTGCCAAGGGGTAGGATCTCTCCTCCTGCGAAAGCTCTGCTGCTGGCTCCCACCTGGAAGTGCTGGTGGGCAAAGCCCACTTTAACACATCCTGTGTGGAGCTGCTCAGGGACTGCCTGTCCCAGGGCTGGGCTCACGCTTTGCTTTTGGGAGAGAGAGAGCAGCATGCTGAGCCAGGAGCTTCACACATGTGGAAGGTGACTCCAGCCCAGCAGGTCAAATGTGTTCTTCCCCACACTGTGCTCCTGGTCCTCTCTCCTCCATCCCTTTTTCTTTCTTATGTCCTTCAAGTAGAGCTGTTTGAGTTGCAAAAATCTGATAGAAAACAATCTGTGTGCACTCCTGATTTAAATATGGGCATATTATGATTAACTTCTAGCTCTGCTTCCCCTTCCCCTTCAGTTCCTCTCAGATTAGGCTCTAATTACCTCAGTTATAATCGCCCGGTGTGATAAACTAATAATGATTCTTTTTGATAGTACAATGTTTTCTCAATGAATGTTGTTGCTAATAAAGACAGAATGCCAAGCTGCTTATGGGAAACAGATTTTTATAGATCCTAAACAAATGCCCCGCGTAGTTCATGTACAGATAATAAAAGAACAAAGTAATCCTTCCTTCTAAGGAAAATTTACGTCTTGATAAAAAAATTCTGTTTATTTATGTTCAAAAATACTGTTTTTAAAGGCCCAGAACTTAATGCCAGTGCCTAAGGCCAAAGTTGGGGACTTGAGATGCCTGCTCAGGTTTCTGCACCTCCGTGGCACCAGGATCTGGGTTGCAGCTCAGACCATGAAGCTCTTCTGCCACGCACTGCTGAGTGAACAGTTTAGCACCTCTTCATGTCTTGTCCTGTGCAGTATCCAGACAAGGCTGTTTTCCCTGGGGCACTCAGTCTAGGAGGTGTTTTTCAGCATGCCTATCATGTTGCATGTTCACAGGACCATTTTGCTTTCAGGAAGGGAAACCAAAGTGCCTTGAAGCTGAATGAAGGTGTAACCACAGGGGAAAGGGGCTGCTGGGGTGCAGCATGGGGAGGGTGACTCGCAGCCCCCTTCTCCTGAAGCTGTGCCACGTCAGGTAAAATAAGTCACATAGCGTTGAAGGAGGGGATGGGGAGGGTGTCACAAATATTTGTGACTCGATACCAGATGTCCAAGGCATTCAGCTGGGAAAACATGAGTGTACGTGGGGACACAGTTCTGGGTTGCAGTCCAGGCATGAAAGAAGGTTTATGCGCTTTACATTAAGGCAGCCATTTGTTAGGACACCTAAGCAGAGCACAGAGTTTTGGCTCCAGGCTTCTCTCTTTTCCCTGACCTCAATCATAATGGGTGGGTTTGTGCCTCCCTTCTCTTTCTCAAAGGGTCCCTAACTCACTTTTCAAAAGTTGCTAACCATTAATTTTCGTTTGGTTGGTTGTGTCGGATGTAGTAGCTGTGCCTGTTGCTTGCACCTCAGGTATACTCAGGTAACAACAGCAATGTGATTTCTAAAAAGAGCTTGATATAAAAATATCTAAAAAGATAACTAAAAAGACTCTAAAAGTCAAGCAATCAAATGGTGCCTAGTGTGTAGAATCTTCTTGGCTCAGCCAGGCTCTTTCTGTGCCTGAAGCACTTCATCCCCTCTCGACTTTTCATAGCCATATGCAAAGAGGGGTTCACGGGGATGCGTGTGAAGTTAATGTTAATATTTGTCAAGTGTTGCATCATCTACAGCACTGTGTCGTCTTGCTGTAGTAACACCAGCATGTTACAGAAGTCTTTGGACAAGTTCTTTCTTAAGAGTTGACTACTGTGATTAGTTAAATGTGGCATGCAGAAGCTTTGGGCTAGGCGTGTGCTATCTGTTGTCATATCTTTGCCTTCCCTGTCTGCAGGGAGCTGCGAAGGCTGGGGTGGAAGAGTTGCCACAAGCAGGCATTTTCTTACAGACAGAAAATACTTGTATAAATCTTTGAAAGAGCAAGCAGGAGTAGAAGCTGGTTTTGTTACTTACCATCTTGGTGGCATAAATACCATATAAAGTAAGGAAAAGAGGCATTGAACGTTGGGGTCTATCCTGTGCGGTTACTGATGTAATTAATATACAGAATTATTTCGGTACAGTTTTTTCTCTGCCAGCCCCATGATTATTTAAACCAATGGGCATATTTTTATCTTATTTGGTATCCTCAGTTTTACAAACAACTATGGGACATCTAACCGAAGTACAGTCACTGCTACTTTGATGTTACAAATATGGTTAGGACAGATTTGTTCGTGAGCACTTTCAAAACCAGAAGAATGGATACTTCTGGTATCTTTTGTTCTAACCAAGAGAAGGTCTTTCCAGTTCAGCACCTAGGCAGAAAAATGAACAACCTAATTAGACCAAGATTTCCCAAAAGCAAGGAGAGCATTTCTCACTTTTTTTGGCATACTATGATGTCAAACTCGTGAGCTTTATGTAAAACATATAGGAAAGGAACAGCCGTTATAACAAATGTGCTATTAATTCTGCACTAACAAAACTAATTAGGTCCTCGGTTCAATGTGAAAAAATGAATAAAGTGCTGCAGTGTGCAGCTTTGTAATACTCAGTCTTTTTCTGCTCTTGAGCAAACTTGTTCTGTGTGTCAAAGGCGAGAGCATTAATTGAGTACAGAACCTGTTTATAAATCCAGTGCAGCTCTTGGTTTGACGGGGGCCACTGCTGTTCATTCTCACCTTGCTGCTGTCCATAATTAACCTTCTGCAGCTTGAAATTGTCCATGAAATGGAGGATGGGCTCTGTTTTCGGCGAGGCTGTTCTGGCCTAATTTAAAGTGACCAGACTCCTACTGCATCTCAAAGTCCTTACCTGGCCGTGTGGGCAAGCAGGAAATGAGCCAAAAGACTCATAGGATTGGTCTTCTAGGTAAATAACATGGGCAAGAGAAGGATATGAGGGTTGCTGTTATTTTCCATAGATTATTCCTTACAACAAATTTGGTACAAGCTCCGTTGCTCCCTAATGGAGGCCTACCAAAGAGGAGACTGGCTGCCAGGTACAGTTACCTATGTAGGCTTGCACTAGCACCTGTAGAGTAAAGATGGGCTTCACATGTGAATGTGTCCTCATCCCACCAAGTGTGGGACCAGTGACGTGTGTGTTGAAGCCATTGGGATCTTCCATGTTGACCTCAGTGGACAGAGCTCAGTGTTGACCTAGGGAGCAAGAGCATCTTCCCCAGCAGCTTCTCTATGCCATGTGCTCCCAGTACTCCCCTTGTGCTGCTTCTGGTACTTGCTGGGCATCCCTGTTAGCTGATTTAACTCACTAAAATGGCACAAAAATAGGCAAAAGGAAAAACAAACAACCGCAAAACAAAGTAGAAATATTGTATTGTTTCTGCCTTCTGGTGGGTCATGACAGTGGAGGGAAGGAGCAGCAGGGCACCTGGGATGGGGACAGGACTGAGGCTGGGGCAGCAGCAGGGAAAGCTGTGGGGAAGAGAGTAGCAGCCCTGCCTTGGTCAGCAAGCTGCCAGACTGCCTGGGCTGCATGTGAAACCACAGCTGAATTCCTCATGTCAATGTCTTTATTTTGGTTATTGTTTGAAGGAGTCTCTTTATATCCAGTTTCCAATCAAAACATCGTGTACTCCCTAAAATCTGAGCTCGAATATGAACATGTTGCACTACAGGGACTGAAGCCTACCGGTCGTATAACGCAGATGAATGCCTTTGAAAAACAAATCCTTAATCAAAGTTACACTCCATTTGTTTTCAAAATTTTCATCTTCCATTTAAGTGGCTGTTTCATTGCTATGAGAAACATCAAGAGCTATTCATGTTTTTGTTCTTGTGGCTCTTTTAAAACTGAACTTCCCTTGTTATTAATGTCCTGGTGGTGGATATTCTCCCTTATCTGCCCTATACTCATAGCTTGGGTCCAGGATTACCTGTGAAGGGTTTTAGTTCCTTCATGCAGGAGGTTATGCATTGTTATTTTAACTATTTGAATGTTTTCATTGCAAAGTACTTTTTCGTTCTCACTATATTGCTGTAATTGTATATTGAGTTAACTTAAGGTAGAGAAATTATTTTTCTTCTGTTATGTCGTTTTGTTAGCCTGCAGTTAATTCCACACTGACTTGTAAAAATAACATCAATGAAATTATAGATGCAGTTAGGTTGTAACTCTTTTTTTACCCAGCCACTGAAAGAAAGTAAAAGAAATGAGTGAAATGTAGGTAGGTCAAAAAGGCCAATTTCAACATGAGGAGAAAGGTTACCTGTTCTAAGAAGAAGATACACTATGTATGGTAACAAGCCATTTATTTCTACTGTCTTTCATCAGAAAGACTGAAGAGGTCACTTTTCTGCTCTGACTTCCTTCTGTGAACATTTAACCAAGGTAAGAAAGTCAGTGCTGCAAATTACCTCTGACACTCATGAACGTTTGGGTTTTTTTTTCTGTGGGATACCATTTCCACTTGAGTAGATCTTTCTTCTACTAATGGATCACCATCTCAAATAATAGTGAACCCCCAGAATTACCAGATGAGTGTTTTGAAGCTTTATAAGAAATACGTTTTCATTCCAGCATGGGCTTCTTCCAGAGCAAAACAATACTTGTGGGAAAAGCTGGGCTTTTCCAACACTTTGCCTGCTGAAAATGTCAGTGATAGTTTGTTCTGAAATGGTTATTGAAACATATTCAAAGCATATTATCAGACCAATCATAACCACTTTTGATAAAAGATTCTTTCAAAGCATGACTTGACAAACACACAATCCTCAAACTTTAGAAAACAAGAAAGAAATTAGCATTCCAAATTTTCCCCAATAAAGCCTTTTTAAAAAAAGTTAATCACCACCACCTATCAGCTTGTTAATCTACTCAACAAGACAGGAAAGGGTTATCTCTGGAAAGAGGTTCACCTCAGCTGTATCTCTGGATTTGCTTTGTCTGTTGATACCATCTGTTTTTGAGGGCAACCCTACCCATGTCTGCTCTTCCTGGCTATTCAGATCTCCCAGCAAGCTCTCCCATGCTGGTTGGTCTCTGTGTCTGTAGCTTCCAGGTATAGATGTGTCAAGTTCCTTGTCATCTTCATCCTTCTTTCAGCAAGCCAAAGATAAATAATCCAGGGTCATTTTATATGCTGCTAGGTGCGCTTCTTACACAAGTTTTTACCAGGTTCCCATGACATACCATTCTGGAAGCGCTTCTTTTTTTTCCTTTTTGCTTTTTCACATTTTCCCTCTACCAACACCAGCAAGATTTTACTGGTTGTATAGCCAAGTGTTTCTTCAAGTTACTTAAAAAATAGAACTTTAACCCCCCCAACATCTCTTAGTATTCAGTCCCATCCTTCATGAGTCAAAACCTGCTTGCTTCACAGCCATGTGCAGGAAAATCTCACTGCATCTTTTCAGACAGAGACATGAGGGCCTATGTAGTGTTAAGGAATATAGAGGGTTAATGTATTCTGGAAAGCCATGAAGGAAGTAAGCAGGCGTTCATATGTCAGGAGGACAATGGAGTTTTTTGTAAAGAAAATGTTCATGCATGCTTAAGCCCTTCCAAAGTATCACACAGTTCACTATTACATCATTGATGATTTACATTTTCTGCTCTCTATCGTTTTGTATTCCAGGCTTAGGAAAGGAAGCAGAAACTAGATAAATGCTGGGTATGCTCAAACGGTGTGCATTCAGCTTCTAATAGCATAATGACCACTTTCTTCACTCTCTCGTTTATCATTGTTACTATGTGTCTGTTAACATGAAACTGTTTGGCAGAATCACAGAAGAGGTTGCCTAATGTTTTGCTACCAGATTTGTGAGAAGGAAAAGGATAGGACAGAGATTAAGAATTCTAAGAAGTGGGGAATAAACAGAGGCTTTTAAATTTAATTCCTGGCTGTCGTCATCCTAATTAGCAAGGAGTCTATTTGATGTCTCAGTTCAGGACCGAATAGTACTGCTTTGTGTCTATCATGGTGATTAATGTCTTTTTTGGTGATAACCCAGTAACACAGTCATATACTAAATCTATAGACTACACTGTCTGAGAACAATTATGTGACATATACCCCGATACATCAGTGGTAATGTCCTCTGTTTGGATTACTGAGAAAGCGGACTGGTGATACACTGGGAGTGACTGCTGAACCATAATATTTGAGAGACTAGATAGAAACAATAGCCCTATGAATATACATTGAATTTAATAATAGTTGTTTAATTTCTATTACCTACTCATTCTGGATTGTTCTTCTCATCACAGAAGCCAGATTCTCTGCACATTCCACAGGGCAGCAGAAACAGAGGGGCAATAAAATCACAGCTAAGTGCAGCATATTCATCATGCAATACCTCTGATCCTTTCCTGGAACTGGTAAGAGAAGTGGAGTATATCCCACTGAATCCAGAATGTGGTTGTGCTCATATTACATGCATAATGGTTATGAAAGGCAAATCTTAAAGCAAATCGGTAAATTCATATTAATTTTAGCGGGCTTTTGACCAGCCCTAAGCTGAAGCCTATGGCGTTGAGGAATTTGATATCTACATTTTTATTCTGCTTTCAAACAATTCCAAGACTTTTCAGCATTCATTTCTTATGTTACAGCAACCTTTGTCAGAAGTATTTTCTCCTGCCATGCAAGCTAAAAGGTGGCTGTAGTTTCAGAAGCAGATGAAAGAGAATGCTATCTGCTTTCTTTATGAATGAGGTATTTCTTCAGCTGACCTTGTCTCGAAGAAACATTCAGCTCTGGGCTATTTGTGTTTGTGGAGCGGAGCAATCTTAATTTATACGGCAGCTGACACTGAAATACTATGCAATATCTTAATTTTTTGCTTATTCATTAAATATATCAGTATAGAGTTAAATACATCATCTAAATATTGCAAGATCTAAGAGGTAATTCTCTAACAGACAATAATAAAGGATACTTTACACAAGCGAGCTTCAGCTGACCAGAATTTTATGGTGTAGGTTTCATTTTGAGAAATGTAGTACTCTGAAACAACTGACAAGTGATGAATATTAGTTGCAGTAAGAACTGAAGAATTGTCATTTAGAAGGCATCAGCAACACATTCTTCTCTTCTGGCATGACCTAGAAGTTATAGTAATTTAAGGTTCTTGTGAGACTTTCACACCCTGACACTGAATGTAATGCTACACTTTTGTTAATTAAAGTCAGTGTTTGTGGAGTTACATGGCTAGAGTTACAGAATTAATAGCATTTAAGATTTGCGTTCCACACGTGAACAGCTGTAACACTCAGTCTTACACATTTCAGTGTATAGTTAGCATCCATACCCTCTGTTTTCAGAAATTAGGGAGGAATTGAGTAGTCCACGATCTCTCAGTAGGAAAGTCAAATACAGATTTTGATTCAGCTGAGTCCTAGTGCAGTAACCACTGCAGAGCACTGTTTCTCACTGGGTTTAAGGAATGCATGTGAACTGTATGTTTTTCCTCATTCAGGGAAAATTGCTAAACTTTCTTTGTGTCGCTGAAGAAGGTGTACGTAAAAGGGTGCAGGTTTGGATTGGTAACAAAGATCTGTACTGTTTTTGTTTGCATATAAAGGACATATGCATAGATTTCGGTGTTAACTTCTAGGTATTCGTACACAGTATGGCAGTAACTCTTCCTCAGAAAAGATGCAATTTGACTTTCTGCACAGTCTTTATTAGGCTTTGGCATGCATGGTTTCGCAAAACTGTGCCTAGGTGACAAACTGGGGCACAAGATTTTGGTCTGCTTTTGACAATGTACTTGCTGGAGCCTGGAGATGATGGTGCTGGTGGAGCAGCACTCCTTTGGGAGCAGAAATATGTTTGGTGTGTTTTGGTTTTTTTTCCTCCTGTGAACCATAGGCATGCTAATTGTAAGGTATGTGTCTCTGGTTGAAGGAGAAGATAAGCCCTGCTGGTTGTCCTTTTTATTTCTTTGTTTGGAGGTAATGATGCTATGTACAACTGTGGCTGTGTTCACTGGTACATATTCCGGCGCATGGTATGTACTCAGACTCATTAGAGCTGAAAGCAGCTCCAGAAGTTAGCTGCTGTGAGCTTGAAGATCCTGTTGTATCTGTTGCTCCTCAGCAGAACTGAGTTGGCAGACTGGATGCACACTTTTTTAAGAGCGGTAATATTTGGCCTGTCTTTGCATATTGTTTTGAAATAACTCACACTTTAAACTCCAACGCCATAAGATAATTGCTTCTTAGTTTTACTTTGATCTTTGGTGAATTCAGTCGCTGTGGCTTAGTCTCGCTGCCACTCTTCACAGGGCTGGAGCAAAGTGTGATTTTTCTGTACAGCCTAGAAAGAATCAAAGGAGCTGATGTGGTTTACTTTTGCCTGTTGTTTCACCAGTTCTATTAAATAATTTAATCGCGATTGAAAATTCAGCAATGAGACACGGAGAAAATCTTGTTTTCTGTGAAATAATTCAGCATATTGTTTACTTGCCATCTCACACAACGTTTTTTTCTCTTTTATCAACTAGTCTTTTTTGAATGTAACAGGAGTGCTGTAGGTTGGGAAACCTATTTGATGTGTGCTACAGCAGCACACAGTTTCAGGAGGGAATATATAGGAGTTCAGAAGTCCTTTCATGTTCAGTGTCTAAGGAAGTAGCCAGTATGTTAAGGTTTAAGGGATAAACTATTTTTCTGTGAATTCAGTAAATGACTATATAATTTCCAGACAGCTTGCTCAACTTTTTTTTTTTTTTTAAATTGTATGCTTACTTGAAGAGTCTTGACCTCAGACCAGCAGAGCAAGGTGGAAGGCAGAAGAGTCTCAAGAACTTGACTGCAACTCAGTTGTGTTTTCTCTGTGAGCCAGAAGATGATCTCTCAGTGTAAGGACAAAACAGTGTATAGTCCTCATTTCTATTGCTGCTCCTTCATTGCAACATCAACTCATTCCTGGACAGAAAGAATTAACATTCTTTCCTCACTCTGCTCAGTGCTGTGGCTGGTAACTATTTATGGAACAAACCCAACAGACTGAATCTTCTGCTTGACCGCTGGTGGCCTTAAAATGGAAGATTTATTAGCAAGCTCATGATACTGCCTTTGTGCTGGTAAGTATAGCTAGCAATGTACTTTTATAGCTTGGTCGGGAACAGTTTAAAAATTATTTTGGCAAATGTCTGGGTGCCATTATGAACTTACTTAATTCCTTTTCCCGCTTCCAGACCACTTAGTTTTAAATCTCTCATGTGGCCTTTGTTAATCAGGATATATAAAGAATCAGAAGAAAATGAAAATTAGCATTATGAGAATAGGATACAAAAATTCTATTATTTTCTGTTCATACACTTTCATTTTTATTACACTAATGAAATGCTTAATAATATAGTCTTTAGCTGGTGAAATAAATCTTGAGATAGTAGCATTAGCACATATTTTGGGAAACTCGAATGACAATAAAAGGATACATAGTTTTATGACTAGGTAGTGAATTGGCAATATCACCTGCATGCTAAGTGCAGCTAAAATAACGTAACTAATGAGATAATATGGGATGACATATGGGAGTAAATAAAAAGGTGTTGGACAGGTGAAGAAATGCTTTAAGTTAAATCCAAAATATAGGTATAGTTCAAATAATATTACAGTTCTGACTTGGGTTTATGAAAGTATGGAAAGTGAGAGTTAAGGCTGCCTCTCTATACTTAATATGCCCCGGTGCCTTTCAGGCAAATATTTTATTATGGGAGCTCTCCCAGTGATTTTGGATCATGAGCAGCATTTTGGACCTCCATAAATGTTTGACAGTGAATTTTTTCCCATAGACCATGGAGCACAGGTGAAAGTCTAGAGAATTGAGAGAGATAAAAATCTTCAATTCCATTTTTGGGCTGTTATAGTCAAATAACCTTTCTGTGCTGCCTGCCCTCTCACATTATGGAAAGGCTGAAATGTTTTGTTTCAAATTTTGCACAGTGGTTAGGGTTTGGGAGGAAGATCTTTGTTTTATGACCCCAGAAAATGCTTCACTTGCAGAGAGAGGTGCTTCCACTTCCTCTGCATAGGCCATTAGGCAAACCTGTGGTCAAAATTCTGTTCTTCTTAAATCAAAAGCTTTCACTTAAAGCTGGTAAAATGATGAGATGTCATGTCTGCTCTAGACCGGTACCCCAATGCTATTCTGTCAGCTATTCTGACATGATGCCACAGAAAAATGTGGTTTCCTTCTCCTATGGGACAAAAGCAACATTCAAAACTTTAAGAGCTGGCATAAAATAAAACATCTGGTCAGTGCTTTAGTCAGCGATGGGATCAGAAGATGAGGATTTCAATCTCAGCACTTACACACTCCTCCTTACTGCAGTATCTGAGCCTCTTGCACATCCCAATGAACTAGGTTTATAGCTGCCTGTTTTACGAATGGGACTGTGAAAGCAAGAAAATGTGTTGCAGAGCTGGGAGCTGATTCCTCTTCATGCAAGTACCTCATCCAGTGCAATGCTCCCAGGATCTCTTTTCTCATGGTTGCAGATTTTCTGCGTACAGCCAAAAGGGTTACTGATTCATCTGGCATTTCCTTTAGGTTGTCATTTTGTCCTTACATGCTTTTTGTGCTGAGTTTTCCCATTGATATGAACAGGAATAAAAATAAATCCCTAATCCCTTTAGTTGAATCAGAGAGTAAGTGGTATAAAACAGTCTCCCTGGCATCCCTGGTTGTTCTATGGAGATCAGAGTCGATACCTCTGTAGTTCAGCTGTTAGCTGTACTCTGAAAACAAATTCTTTTGTTTCCAGTTTTCTTTTTCTTCTTAGGTTGAAATGAAATACTTTTATACTTACCACCAATAGGTCCCAAGACTTAGGGAAAATTAGCAAGGTTATAAAATCTACAGAGCGTGTGGTTTGCTGTTGCAGCTGCACTTTAAAGGAAAAGTAATATACTTGGTTGTCCTCCATAGAAAAGCATCTACAAATTAGCACTCTTTGAAAAGTTCCTGATGCCTAGCAAAGTTTTCATATATTAGAGCCAAAATGTGAGTCCTCCATTTTTAACACACCAATCAATATAAACTGACACTTGCCAGGGTCTGCGAGGTCTCTGCTACAGTCCTTTTCTTTGTAACGTTTTCTGACCTCGTGTCTTTATTCTAAGGGGCTGAGACATGAAGTACCTTAGAGGCACAGAGCCTCCACAGTGACTCAGTGTCTTTGCAAAGGTCTGTAAGACCAGCTGTACATACGGCAAGGGTGAGCATGACCATGGCTGGAGGTACTGCATCCTGCATGGCTTCCCTATGGGCTGTGGGGCTGAAGACTATCATGTCTTTGGCGGTGATGGGATCATCTCCTTCAAAGCACCTTGGGAGGTTTGTACCTTCATTGTGTGAGCCTGCTAACATCTCTGTTTCCATCCACTCAAAATGCTGGAATAGTTCTTTATCCACCACCTTACGCTCGGTGGCATTAAGGGCATACTTCACAACTGAGCACATTGTGCCTTCTTGCAGTACTACAAACAAAGAGGAGGAACTTAAAAGGAAGGAGAAGGATTTGTGTAAACTCTGTTGCTAAGGAGTCTTTCTTTAAACTCTCATAATATCTGAGTCAAAATCATATTAACTCTATTAAATCCTCGAGTTTCTTGCTTTTTGTATATCAGTATTAGGATGAAGTAGTTACAGTCCCCAGAGATGCAGAAGCGAGCTGAGAAAAGGCAGAGATGTAAGAGTTGCTCTTGTCCTTCCATGCCCTTTGTTAATCTGCATGTGCAAATTAAACGGAAATTAAATTGTTAATTTATCACCCTGTTGTGGTGACAGCAGGCAGGATCAGAACACTTTACAAACACATAGCACCACATTAACATCAGAAACAGATTCTTCCCCGGAGAGGAGAGAAGATTTTAAAGAATGCAGAAAGATACCACAGGGCTGTAATCCCTCTCACTTCACAGAAAACAACTGATTGTTATTGAAACACTTGGAGGAGGAGATGGGTCCAGTAATCTGCAGAACATCTGTGGGCTTTTCCACTGTCAAGAGTGGAGATGAGAAACTTGAAATAAACAACATTGGGGGAAAAAAACCAACAAACCCGTGGCTAGGGAGAAAAGAAAGAAGAGATACTGCATGGTAACAGTGTGACTGGAGAAGTGAACTGCTCTAAGGAGCATCCCTCTGGATGCAGATCATCTCAGCTACAGAGGGCCGCAGGCTCTGCCCATGTCTTCGTGCTGTCTTTACTTGCTATCACCTGATTTTGCAGGGGACTGACCCACCTCCTTGTCCCTTCATGGGGTGCTAGCAGGTATCCCAGAATCAGTGAGGGTCAGCTGTGCAGATGCCCTCTGATCCCGATTTAGCAAAGCACTTAAACACATGCTTAAGGGATTTGCTGAATTTTATGCTGCACTCTCCACTGGCTCCCTCCTCGTGTCTCCTGGCTCCCTGACTGTTTAGCTCTGCAAGTGCTTTAGGATGCTTCCTCCATCCCAGGGAAGAAGCTGGGCCCCTCTCCTCTTCATGACATCAGAGGTGAGGCAGGCACACTGGCATTGCCTCAGCAGGTAAGTCTTTTATCTGTTATTTTGTGGTGGGAGATGAGCTCTCTGTCCCCCTGCTCACCCCAGCAGGTAGGGGTGTGCTGTGTTGTGTGGGGCCACACCACATTGTCCTGTCCTGCAGACAGCCCCATAGAGCTTTGTCCCCAGCCCCACCAGCGTGCTGTCTGCTGCCTGCCACATACCTGCTGGTGGCACTGGTCTCCAGGAGATGACCACCCATCCCATCGGCTCCACTCCAGTGCTGTCACCCCCTGCCCAGAGCAACCTCATGCCACAAAGTGTCCTCCATGGTGCTGTGCATTCTTTTGGTAGCAGTGATGAAGGGACGGAAAGAGGCTTCACTTAAGTGACTGTGTTGTAGAGGCATTTTTGCCTTAAAAGTTACTGCATTTAAGTAGGTTGTCTTTCCCATGACGAGAGCAGGAATGAGATTTGAAAGCCTTTGCAAATATGATATTTTTAAAAGCTTCTGGCAGGATGAAAGCCTCAGACACCCCTTTTAAACTCCTAAATTCCCAATCTTTGAGAGCATGTAAGTGATTTATGACCCTATGTCTGAGGGCTTTGGCAAGAGTAAGTTCCAGAGCTCCTAAGTCACTTCTCTTTTACATAAAGCTTTACTCCCTCGGGATCTTTTCAATATGTTACCTCGCTCCTGTGTTCAAGTTCAGATGGCAAAGTCTTCAGAAATATTTGGATTCCCACAGAGGCTGGGTAAGATGAGTTTATTTATTCAGTCCTGCTTTGCTTCATCAAAGAGACGCCAACCGTGAAAAGTCGTAAGGCCCCATTCATTATGTTTTGCCCAAGAGGTGCTCCCGCCTGCAGCAGCGATGCTCTGCAGGGGAATGCAAACTTGCCAAGCTTTACTTACCTCAACCCTGCATGGGGTGCAGCACACTGATAGATGGCACGAGTCTGACACACTTTGGAGATGGGCCAGGGGAGACGTATTGCCTGGCAGAAGCAGGACATGTCCCCCTTGCATTGCATGTGATTTGTGTGCCACGTCAGGCAGGCTCCTTTGCTGAGGCCAGGTGCCAGACCCTGGGAGCTCTGTCCTTCACACAGCCACAGCTTCTTCCTGCATGGGGTCAGGGCAAGAACAGAGCCGTTGGCCATGCTGAAGTCTCTTCAGAAACTCCTGTACCAACAAGCCCAGGTGGAGTTATGTTTTCTGTATGGCAGTCCATGCAAGCTTGTAAGTCAATGGCTGGATGGTTGGTTTGCCGTGCCATGGTGCATCTGGGTGTGATCACCAGGTTTCCTCTGGGAGAGCCTGAATTCAGGTGGTTGGAGAAGCTGAGCCCACAGGCTGGCACTGTCCCCCTCACCAACCAAAAAAACGCCAGTATCCTTTTAAAACTGGTATTTTAGGCCCCCATAAAGAAGCTGATGAGGAAGTCTGACTTAGCAGGATTGGGTTTTTTTGAGGTTTTCCACTAGGATTGAGGAATCTTGTATGGGGTGGACTCAGAACTTTGGTGTCTCTGTTAAGATCAAATCTCAGTGTTGAATTTTTGATCAAGTAGTGCTGGGGTGGAGCAGACATACAAAGTTAGGTGCCACAACTGGGCACTGTTTCCCTGCACAGTGCTGGTGTTTGAAAAGGTAGGAGCAGAGAGGAAACTATTCCTGTAACCACTTGAAAATTAATATTTCTGCAAATTCACCTGCAAGAACCAAACCCCTTCAAGGCCTGCATTTGAGAAATATTGTTCCCTTAAGAGACTTTAAAAGAAAGGGCCCTCTTGAAAGAAAAGAAATCTTGGTGATTCATCTGAGCAGCGTGCAATGTACTCAGCAAAAATAAGAAAGAAAGGAATGAAAGTGTTAGCAGAGCCTTGATTATTGGTGACGGAGGAGCATTAGCCAAGTTATAATGGATTGTCAGCTAGGTTTGTGTTTGTATAACCTCACAAGTTTCTAGCACTGAGTCAACATCTAGCCATCTGGGATGGCAGAGAGGAGAATAACTTTGTTAAAAAAAAAAAAAGTTAAATTTATGTTTCTATTCTAACGGAAGAAATGTTTAAAAGGAAAACATGCCTTTCAGAGTGAAGCATTTGTTTTTGTTCTTTACAAGTGCTTATTTGAGTTCATGTTTGTTAAATGGCTCGTAGT
The DNA here is from genome assembly GCA_013400335.1 of Eurystomus gularis. Lineage (NCBI taxonomy): Eukaryota > Metazoa > Chordata > Aves > Coraciiformes > Coraciidae > Eurystomus > Eurystomus gularis. The sequence goes on along the minus strand of VZZY01007080.1, from coordinate 239,298 downwards.
TATTAAATCATGGAGGTTTCCCCAGCTAACATAAAAATTGGTGTGATTGGAAGATTTGTAGCAGGAAAATAAAACTGCCTTTCACCCACTTGGACTTCACTTGACTTGGTGACTTGACTTTGCAAACCCTGATTGACTTAAAAGCACATTTCTTTAGGAAAGAAGTACAATTAAGACAGAAATTTGCCAGGAAGACCCCTAGAAGCTGCAGCAATAACAACATTAATCGTTTGTCTACCCAAGGACTTTGTCCTTCCCAAGTGGTGGTGCTTACTTATGAGGGAAACACAAAACCACTCGAGTATGAAAGCAAGAACAGCTTGGAAAACGAAGATGGATTTCCTCTAGCAATAACGAAGATGGATTTCCTCTAGCAATTGTAATTTTATTTTCCAGCCTCCTCCTTGTGTATACAAATTCAGTCGTTTCTTATGGTTAAGACCCCTGGGCTTTGATAGGCACAGCATGTACATCTTTAAAGTACCTCTTGTCAGTGTACTTGTGTGTGAATATAATTGTGTTGTGGTTTATGCTACACTGTGACCTGTGCTTGTCAGGGTAGACATCAGCTGGCTTGAGGTGGCTTTGGGTCAGGTCCTAATTATGCCTTGTGCTAAAGAGAAATGGGATGATACACCCGAGAGCCACATTTGTGGCTTTGTTCTCCACTGTCCTGTAAGGGAGCATGAAACAGCACAATTATTTTCACATGTGAGGACATAGATGAGAGCGCACAGGCAAGAAAAGAGTCAGGCACGAACACCAGGGTGGAGATTTGGCTGTAGCCCTCCAGTCTCACCAAGGCTTTTTGAGCCTGGGAATCACTGTGCTACTGGATCTATGTAATTCTGAACAGAAAACCTTGCTGGCGACAGAGTCCCAATGTTTTGTTTTGCTATTGTGTATGTGGGCAGATTTACTAACTTGAAAAATTCAGTACTTCGTAATCAGTTTCTGGGTCGTTAAAGAAACTTGGCAAACTTTTGCTGTACTTTGTAATGTGTTTTCTCTGATTCAAGTCAAACTAGAGCGTGAGCCTTGACTTTGAGTGTTCTGATTTATTTCTTCTGTTTTTAGACGTTATCTCCAGTTTTGTTACACAGAGGAAAAAGAAGACCCTGGTGGAACACTGCATTCATTAAACAAAAAAAGAAGAAACAAGTTATGAAAAATAAATGTTTGAAGATACTCTGTCAGTCATTTAATTCACATTCAAATGAAACTGCTTCATAAGCAATATATCCTATCTAATTTTGACCCAAAAAATAAAAAATGTTTATTCAGTAAGGGTTAACTTTCTCTTGGGCACAAGGATCTAATTCTTTTAAATCCCTGTTGAGTTTTTAGCACACAAATGAAGTGTTATACAGTCTTGCTAGAGCTCTTGGCGTTGGGTGAATTTTTCCCATCATAATGTTGACTTATTAGACATGTGCAAAGCCTGTCCACCTCACTGTGATTGTGCCGGTGTAGCAGAAGGCAGCCCCATAAGGAGCTCCAAAGTGGATGGTGCAACTCAAGTTTCCCTGCAGCAGGCTTCCTGCAAGAGGTCATGTCTGCAGGGGCTAATCCCACCTGTTGAGGAGGAGGGTGCACTTTGCTGGGTAGGGGTCCTAACTCAAGTCACTTTGTACTTTCTGATCTCCATGAGGAGTTTACAAATCTTGCAGACCTGGGGACAGTAAGAAAATGCTTATGAAATTTAAACAGAAGTGAGCATCTTCAGATGCTGTAGGTGGGGTCTTCAGTGCATGCATATTGCTTTTGATAGCTGCTGGGATGTTATGCATGACGTATTTTACAGTGATGACTCTCGAGGTCAGGCTTGTAGTTCTGATGTATAGAGATCCAGGGGTAATACTGAGCCCAGCCATGGCTTTTAACGTGCAGTTGCTATAACTGAAGATGCAAAGTTCATGTTTAGTCCTCCAGTCTCACCGAGGCTGTGGGACGTTAAGTCTTACTGCTACATAGGACATAATAATAGAAATGTAAGCAGTTATGTAAAGACAAGTGCACATGTGGGCTTCCTGCTATGGAAATAAGTATTATTTGTAAACTTTGTCCCATTGACTGAGAAGAGAGGGGACACTTACACTCCATATACAAATGCTGGTCTTGTTTTCATTTACAAGGGCTGCTTTGTACTCTTCTGGCAAGGTAAAGTAGTCTTTGTATGGGTGGAAATATAAATTGCACATCAGAAAAGGCATTTTTTTGCAATGCTAAATTGGTATAAAAGAGACTTGGTGTATATGAGGGTCAGACTTACTGTTTGCCTTTCCTCAGCCTTTTCTTGTCAATGCTAAATCAGCTTGTTCTGAATTTTTTTTCAGCAATAGGGACTGGAATTATAATTTGGTTTGGACTGTTCTTGTTTTGGAAGGAAGTATTAATGTTTCCAAAACAGAGATTTTCAGAGGGTAGTGGAGCAACACAGTGCTTGTCTTCTGTAGTGTTCTTTATAAATGTGCAACCAGATATTTACTATGGCTGTGCTTATATCTGTTGGCTGGGAAGTTTTTGCATACGTGGATGTCACAAAGGCATGACAGATCTTTAAAGATGATGTTGAAAAAAGTTAATGTGTCTCCTGGTTTGTGAAATCAATAGAAACATTTCTTTTGGTAAGTTTTTAGTTCCTAAAAGCACACTTAAGAAAATGATTGCTCTAAGTTAAATAACTGAAATTAAAAGGTTAATTTTTCATGAGAGTTTTAGGATGGGTCCCATGGTCATTACATATCCATTTGAATACTGAATTTAGCCTGAAAACCTATCCAGAAGCTAATTGGGGATTTAATTCTCAGTGGTAACACTATGTGCAGGAAGACAATGGTAAATGAAAGGGAGTGAAAATTACATGTGTTTTTGACCAGACAGTCCTGTGTTTACAGCTAAACACCCATCATAACTTTGTTTTCTTATGTTTTGTCTTCAGTATTAGCTTGAAAGAATATGAATCATGCAGAGATCAAAGATCAGGGTCATTTTCCTGACATGTAATATTTTGCTGTAGGACTCATAGACCGCTTACCCTCAGCAGTATAAAAATCTTCTTATTGCCCTTAGGCTGTTGTGTTGTGAAAGGTTGCAGTGTAACATATGCCTCCTGCTTCCTGATTTCTCCATTGGGCAATCCAAAACAGCTTTTCCAAACAGTCCTTGGAAATTTAGAATGCTTCCTTTTCATTGTCACAGTACTTTGGAGTCACGAGTCATCTGCCTCTCCCGTTACTGATAAATTACCAGTGTTTGGCATAAAAGTAAAGCTTAGCTTTTACCTGGACTTTAGACTTCAGTAGGAAGCCATGGGAAAGAAAAGAAGTGATGCTCTGAGGATGGAGCAAAAAGTAAGGAATATAAAATACTTTTACTTCTGACATTATCTGTATTACATGGCAATATTCACATACTTCAGCTGTTTGCTGTACATTGAAAGTGAAGCCTCCGTTAAGTGGGCCAATGTTCTTGAGTTGTGTAAAGTCAAAACCTGTTAGAAACAACACTGGCAGCCTGCCAGTAAATTACACTGTTGATGATAAGGAGGATGCATCTAGTCTTCCTTCTCTGAAAGCTAACCAATGCAAAATGATATGCTATTTTAGCCACTAAAACTTGTCTAACCATAAGGTTATCATAGAATTATTCCTATTTTCATTTCAAGCTATACCTTCTTCTGAAACAGATTTTTATGTAGATGTCTTGTTGACTAGAGGTACTTACATCCAGATCCATCAGTTCTTCAGTGCTCAGCATCTCTACACCTGATCTGTAAGCTCCTAGCACTGGAAAAGGAAAAATAAATCCATCTTAGAGACCTAAGTTCCTTATCCAGTGAATAAGCAGAAATCAGTCCATAAGAATGGGATAAATTATTGCAAAATCTTGTCCATAAATGCCAGTAATGAAAATTGCAAAGAACTCTAAAGAACTATAAATACAAAATGCATAGTAGATGAAAAACAGAGATACTCTGTAGACGTATCCAGAAGGCTTAGATTTTGGAAGAGACTTTGTTGGGAAGTAGCCGAATTGCTGTCACTGAGGTCTTTCAAGAAGAGATTAGACAGAATCTAGGAAGGACAGTCTGGGCACACTGGAGCTTGATTCAGAACAAGGCAGCACATACTTGGTGGGATGAAATAATTGAAGCATCGTGCTGGAAGAAATTTCAGAAGATTAATTTATTTGATCATGCTATGGACATACTGACACCACAGTTACTGTAAGGATTAGATCTAGCCATTTTCTGAACATGTTGATATTGGAAATCCATGATTGATTCAAAATAATTGTGATGTATATGAAACCAGACTTTGGTATCGGTTTTTCTTCTGAGCTAAAAGACTGTGTGTATGTATCTTTTAGGGCTGGAAAATGTTTAGTAGGGTGACTTTTGGTGTCTCTGAATTGAGGAGGAGAATGCTGTGTTGCTGAACTATTACGTAAACAAGAAATATTAACATGCATTTAAAAAATTAACCAAACTTACGCTACAAAAATATAATTGCAGGCTAGACTGTCCTTAGCTACTTTCTTATGGACAAAATGTCACATTGCAGCACTTTTGAAAGTAGTGTATTTATTTTTCAGCTGTATGCTTCAGATGAGTTCCACATGTACTCCAGATTTAACAAATTCATCATTGGTATCTTATTATCACTTGAAATTACTTCACACAGGGTTCTCATTTGTTTTTCATAGCATGGATCACATTTTAATACAGTGTCTTGTGTATGTCTTCTCTTCCCATTTTTCAGCTGTGAAACACCCTTGTGGTGTAGATAGTTATTACATACATGGAAAAGTAAAGTTAGGAAACTGTTTCATACAATTTTAGCTTCATAACAGTTTAATAGCTGGGACTAGAGAGAGCCAGCTCTGCCTGACTAGCCAGTTCTCCACTGTGGGCCACTTTTGAGAACGCCTGACAGTATTGTTTTATAGTATTTCACTTCTAAGTTGTCCGTGCTCTTTATTTGTTGTTTCTAAGGATTCTGCCTTCTTTGAGTACAATCTCCCTTTTCATCTCTCTTTTCCTCTCTGCTGACAAGACCAAAGCTAGAAAGCAGTGTGAGAGGTAGCTCCCTCTGAGTCACAAGTTACTGGCAGTGTGTGCGAATCCAGGGACAAGAAGAGAGGGACCAGTAGAGGCTTTTCTGAGCAGGAAATTGAAAGGAGGACTGGTCAAGTGTTCTTCACTAAACCTACTTTTTGACAAAGTATTTCATTCTCAACGGAGCATCTGCCTCCAAGAAAACCGTCTGCTTTCTCTGGAAATTACCAGTATTTCACCCAGAAAATGGACTGACAGAAAAAAAAGAAAGTTTTGATTTGGATATAGTCCTGTGTAGGCTGATGGCTGTTGTAGTTAGGTTGCCTCATGACCCTGTTGATGTCTCATGACCTCTGACTGACAGCTGAGGCTGTACCTCTGCCTGTACTGTGGTCCTGCCTGCACCCCCAAGAGAGGTATTGGTGAGGGCAATAGGGTGCACCACAGGAGGAGAAATCTTCAGGACATCCTTTCTCTGGAAGGCCTCAGGCTAGCCACAGATGTGCTGTGATGACTAGTAAAATAGGAGACTCTCTTCATGCCTACTTAGAGCCGTTTTATTTGCCCTGATCAATAACATATGCTAGCCAGGCTTAAACATTTTAATGAGCCAGTTTAGCCCATGGGTTTTGTATACTTATTTATTGCTTCTCTCTCTTTTCTAATGACAACTGCCTGCTCGTTGTTTGTAATCAAAAAAGACTCTTTGAGGACAGTTCAAGGGATTAAACTGACCAAGTTTATTTTGTTTCGTCATTAAGATAGTACAGATCATGAAAGAAAAGGTGTACATTACCAATCCAAAAAGAGTGCTCTGTTGTTGTCCCTTCCAACCTGAAACATTCTATGATTCTATGATTGCAACAGGAATTGAGTAAACTCTGTCAGATATATTAGTGCGTTCATATATAGACACGCTTACTTAGAACAAGCCACTGTCACAGATAGATTATAGGACTAGGTAGATTGCAAGTCTGCCCCCAGAGGGCATTTCTCATGTCAGTATGTTGTTGAAGCCCTTAGAAGCCCAGGAGCACTCCTGCATGCCTTATGCCAAGGGCTTCCCAGTGCAAAGGTGTGCTGCCAGCTCTGCTTCAGTATGCAGTGCCTGGGAACACCATCATGCCACTGCCAGGTTAGACAGCTCTCACGGAACTATAGTTCACAGATGTACTATTTAGTTTAAAGGTAAAACGTTATGGTCACTGGCTAAAAGTAGACCATTTTGACTAATGTGTTGCAGAGGTTGTCATGGGGACGTCTTGCTCTCAATCTTTCATAAAAGCCTTATGGAAGCTAAAAGCAAAGGTTTCCTCAGAGGTGTGATGTGAGGAAAAAACTGTCCTGCATTTCAGCTGTTCTTTAATGAAATTTAATATGTGGGAATTAGGAGAGGAGATGGCATTGTGGGGCAGATGGTTCTTAGAAGGCCAAACCCACTGTGAAAATCTCTTTAAGTACTAACATGGAGACAGGAATCTGGGTGCCCAATGGTTACTCACCATTTCTGAAAAAAGCATAGAAATTGTTTCCAGGTCCAAATTAGACAAAACAATGTGCGCTCTGTGACACAGTGGACCTCAATTTTATGGCAAGAACCTCCAGTTTCTTTGGCAGTTCAAAGCAGAGCTCTGCAGTGCACTGAAAGCTTTGTGGCAGCTTCATAAGCATTCCCAAACTCCAAAATATACTGAGCAGTGAGCTGTTTGATTACATGTATTAAGTGGATTGAAATTGCTCCTTGCATATTGCTTAAATGAGGCTTGATCTGGGGTTTTGGCATGGTGGAGATGGAAGGAGCTTGAGACAGGGAGGCGAGGATCTTCCTTATACATTCGAGCCAGAAGGAATTGGAAGAGGGGTTTGGGATTTAATGAATAGCTGCTCTCCCTGTAAGAAACATAAAATAATCATTAAATTTTCCCTACTTTTCCTGTATTTGCTGTATGCACTTGTTGTTGGTGATGGGTGGGCTTGGGCTATACGAGTTGCAGGAAGTGTAGGGTGTGCTGAAGATGAGCTGGAAGGTGAGGGAGTGTGCAGAAACACTGAGTCTGGCCCAGAAACACCATCCCCAGATGGGGTATTCTACTTGGATGGAGCTCTTCTGTGGGCGCTGCAGCACATAAGGTAAGATAGTCATTGAAATGGTTTCTGCTCAGTCTTTGCTGACATAGATACTCAAAATGGCAAATATGTTGGAAGCTGAAATCAGTGTCGGAATGGTTTTCCTTTCTCTTTTGGACCAGATGTGGTTTATAGATGATTACTGCTGTATCGGCCAGTGCAATTCCGGGGCAAAGAAACTTCAAATTTGAGTATTTGTTACGTGTGAGGACCTTCCTGCCACATAACACAGTGCCATCACTGGCTTATCTGAACCCTTTAAAGGCATGTGTTGAGATGTGTCACTGGAGACAAGACCATTTCCAAAATTAATATACTTCTTCACCCTGGATAGTAGTGGGTCAGGAAAAAGTCACCTCTTCCCCCAATCATATAATGAGGGAATGAAGATAAAGGTAGTCCAAGTATGACCTCAAACTAAAGAATACTTTGCTTTTGTGTTTATAATGAGTCTGTATTTTGTAAGGTAGACTATGGGGACAAAGGTAGAGTAACTGTAGAAGTGCAAATGAATGTGTTTGCAATGGAAAAGTGGCTGGATAATGTCCATCTCATAATAGTCCAAGATCTGGCAGAGGAAATTGCAAGTCTGGTAGAAAGGATTTTTAATAATGCATGAACTCAAAGGCAGCCCTTTATGATTGGGGGATAATGCCTGTAACACCCTCTGAAGGAAGAAAAAAATAATCTGGGCAGCTCATTGCTATCACCTTGGTAGTATGCAAGGATTTGAAACAATAGAGGATAGAGATAGAAAGGCAAGTAGAAAATGGAAAAAATAAAATCAACCAGAGTTTTTCAAAGGTGAATTGTACTAGGGTAACAGATATTTCTCTTTGACAAGATAATTCCTCTTCAAAGGAAGTGAAATGTAGACCTTTAATCTATCAGGTCTTAAGCGCCACTGAGCTATGTGGGAGACTGAGAAAACCTAAAGGAGATGGGGATTGTAGGCAGACTGTCAAGTAGTGAGGAACAGGTTAAAGGAAAGGCCACAGAGCTGCCACCTGAAAGGGCAAGGGTTGAGCTGGAGAAAAGAGAGCTGTGGCATTTGTCCTGCACCATCTGGAAAGCGTTCCCATTTAATTGTGTCATTGATAACTTTGTCACCAGAAGTCACGGCATGCTAAAAGCACGGGCTGCGGAAGCTAGTTGGGAGTCATTGTCTGCAGTGGGAAGGATTGAATATCATCCTGGGGAAAATGGATAGACTTTCCAGATGGTGTGGCAGAGCTGGGACAAAATATAGCAGCCCAAAGGGCAAGGTGAAGGAAATGAAGACACTTGTAAAAATGTCTTTGATGGCCATCCACTGAGTAAAGGTAGCTTGTATTATTAAACTATCTTTAATAAGGTGATTCCAGAGCCAATTTTTCCGTAGCATGTCAACTAAGTTCCACGTAAAGACTGTATGTTGGCTAGAGGTACTCCAGAGGCGCATCGGGCAATTTGTTCCGGGGGACACCTGCTTTTTCTACTGCAGAAGTCAAAATACGAACTGGAAGAAGGGCAATGCAAGAAGAGAAAGGTTAATGCATATGAAGCCTGTTGAGTACCTCCCTCAGGAACAGGACTTTGTCTGTAATGGCAGTGCTGCTTGAATGAAACTTTTCCATTTTGGGAAAAAAAAAAATCAGGATTTTTCAAAAATATTTATGAAATTTTGGAAAAAATAGATCAGTATTTGGGAATGTTTTGATTGGCAAGAAAGCTTTGGCTGTTCTACTGCTTGCTAAAAAGACGGATTTTTTTTTAAAATTAAAATTTCCAGATGTTTGGAGGGGAGCTTAATAAAAAATGGTAAAAAGATTTAAATATAAAAAGATACAATAATCTAATCTATATGCATACATGCTGGATCTTTATTGTATACTTAATACTTTTTAAAGCTATAGAGAATTATGATGATAAAGTATTTTATGTTTTCATCTCTGTATTCTCAGCTCTAGCACAGGAGGTTTTTAGAAGGTACTTGTGATTGCTCAGGAAGTATTTTCAGATCAGCTTCTTTCTCCATTGTTCTGCTCCAGATTTTCGAGACCTGCTTTGCAGTGACTACCACAAGCTAGTGTAAGGCTGGGAAATGTATTTCCAGAAGTGGTGCAGTTTGCTGTGCCTTGAGGAGCTGGTGGAATGTACAGGTTTGCATACTCTTGTGTTTACAACATAGCAACAGGGAGAGAGAGATGGTGTAGGGCTTGTTCTTTCTGTAATCACTGGTGAGTCACTCAGAGAAAGTTTTTTAGCTCTGGTCACTCTAATTAAACTCATGATTCCAAATTAATGTGTCAGGCTATGCAGCATACATTTCAGAGGCCCCAGTCAGCCAGTTTATACCGGCTTTGGGAGTAGACATACAATGTCAAAAAACATATTTAGGTGCTGAATATCAGGCATCTGACTTTAAAAACAAAACAAAACTTTTGAATTGTCTTGCTTTAGTTTCTTGTAAATGTGAGATCCCAAGTTGCAAACCAAGATTATCTTGACGTTTTCCTTTGCCTTTTTCAAGGAAAAATTCTTGCTGGCTTCTAATCAGCAGAGCTTTGGACAGAGCAAGAGCTGGGAATAGAATGATTAAGCCTTGGTCAAAACCTCTCTTGCTTCTTCATGACTTCCAGAACTCCATTTTAAGTCGCTCAGATGCACCTCCAGCACCAGGAATTAATCATCTGCTGACAGTGAGCAAGTAAAAAGCTATTAGTTTTATAGGAGCTTTTCCCCCTTGAAATTCCATTGCCGGTTGACTCTTTCTGAGGGATGATGTCGAAACTGAGAATAAATTCAGTTTCAACATTTTCATTTTCTTCGCAGTCACTGCCAGGAAAGCGATTGAGTCTTATGCAATAAAGGCCTGGACCTCGTTCAGCGTTTGCTGTGTTCATTATGGCGCTGTAATGATCTCGGCTGCATACATCCCGGGTGCTGGATGCAATCTGCTTGGATAGTCGTCTCACCGTTGGGCTGAAACCTCAGAAGCAGTTTCTGAGTTGTATTCTCAGAAACCCCGCCATGAGGCACAGAACCAGAGGGATTGGGTGGCTATACGTACAGCGTACGGACGGCAACATACTTACCCCTGGCCTGCCCAGCCTGGGTACCGAGGCAGCCTTGCAGACTGCAAAATCCAATGAGCAAACAGGTAAATGAGCCAGCGCTGCCCACGGCTTGGCTGTGGACTCGAGATGAAGCAACCCATGAAAGCTACACAAGGCAGCCTTCCCACCCAGTTTCTTGGTGCTCCCGTTGATCCTGCTGCAAACGCAAGTTCTGTGTACTGGCACAGGTCTTGGGAGATGCAGATGCCAAGGTACAGGCACTTTTTTGTGTGTCCTCCTCTATTGTTTAGAACACTATCTAAATACCTGATTGTTTTTATTTTAATGTGGAAATATACACTATGTGATTCATAAGGTGAATTTCATAATTCACCTTTCACTTTCCAGTTTTTAGGGAAGGCTGCCTTCTGATCTTTTTTAAGAAGTTGCAGTGATTTGTATTTTTTCTCCCCCTGCATCTGGCAGCTGTGTTACTGACTTTTCATTCCAGAAGGAGGTGGTGTTGTCTAATGGCTGGAACATTATAGCTTTGTCAGCTTGTTTACAGCCCCTCTCTGTTACTGCCCATATGACCTACAGCACAAGGACTAAGCTATTTCTGTATCATTTTTACTGCCTGTGAAAGAAGGTTAAAAACACCAACCTCGTGGGATGTTGTAAAGCTTTAATGGCTCAAAAGTACTTTGAAATGGTCAGGTAAATGATAGCAAATAAATGCCCAGGCAGTTATTAGAATTTGCTAATTCTCTTTTGATGTAAGATACCTGGTCACTTTGAATTGTCCTTTCTGTGTTGGGGCATTTTCAGTTGCTAAAGTGTGTTAGCCTGGAGAAACAGGAATAGTTAGTGCAAACACAAAAAAAAAAACCTGAAGGTGGAAATAATCAGTATTTACATGACACAGAAAGAAAATGACTCAGTAATTAGTTCTTGGAAGAGAGCATTTGATAAGGAAAGCGGATAAATTTAAAGGGCAGTCTTGGTTACAAAATGATCTCCAAATTACTTAATGTATTAGCAATTTTTCTGTTATTTTGGCCCTATGAGGCAAAATGCTTCCAATTACTCAGGCAGAAGATTCTTCTTTTAAGAAATCCAAGCAACCCAAAGCAAAATAACTTCTCCGTCATTGAAGGCATGCCTCCATAGGCTCTCACCTCTCTCTCCAACCTCAAGGTTACTACATAGGGATTATAATGAGAATGAAACTTGATATATTCTTTGTCTTCAAACTTGTAGAATTGTGTACCCAAAGGAATCAGTACTTTGTGATTTATGACTCCTCTACTTTGTGATGAAGAAATGTTAAACATCTTTATTTAATATGTTAGATATCATGTTATCCAAGTTTAGCTGCTGATTGCCACGTACTCACCCTTTATTCCCTAGGAGGGCGATACCTTTCTGTAACTTCCTACATTGCTATCAGCTTTGCAATGCTATACCTTATTTGTATAATTGCAAGTTTTTCCAGTTGTCTAGGTAATTGCACCATCTGAGGCATATTATCCTACTTTGTAGCCTTCAGATTCTTCTGAATCATTTCCTATGTTAATAAAATCTTTTATTTTTGTGTTTTAAAAAAGGCCCCAAACCTAATTTAAACTAACCTCAGGACATGGTATGTGCTTCTCAGAGAGGTCCCACACAGCCCTTGACTGCACTTCCATTAACACCAAGAAAAATTCCTCTTCTGCTTGGAAGGGAGTAAGTGATAAAGTGCTAAAGTGCTGTTGGGGTGTGGGTGATAACATCAAGCTGCACAGTATTTTTAACAGATAATACTGAAATATGAGGCAAACCTATTAAAAGGAAAAAAAAAAAAAAGACAACCCGAAATAATTTAAACTGAAACTTTGTTTAAGCCAACGACAGGACATCAAGCCAGGAATTAAACAGGTCTGTGCTCTGTTCTGCCTTTTGCCTGGAAATCATGTTCTACTCCAAGTCAAGAGCTTAGCCAAGAAGCAAAACAACGTATTTCTTAGGAGATGGTGAGTGAATCATAAGTAAGTAAGTACTAAGTACTGCACCTATTTGACTCTGGGGACACAGGCACTTGATTGCCTCAAAGTGCAAAGTATTTAAGCATTATCTTTGTCAGCTTTAATTTGTAATGCAAAGGTGACTGGTAAAAAGAAGATTTGCTGCTCAGTCATGTCACTTCCTTTCTATTTCTTTTCAATTTGCATCTGGCTGCTAGAGCAAAAATGACTATTTTTAGAAGCTTGGGGTGACAACAAGGACAGTACCATACTATTGAATCACAACTTTCTCTTCCAGGATGGTTCCTTTGACTCTCATGATGAGAAAGGGAGAAATTATCCCAGGGACCACAGGAGTGGGAAGCTTCATTCATCTCGTGGAATCATGTTTCTGCATGCATGGTAGGTGTCACTTTCTGCAGGATGGTAAAGAGTCAGCTAACAGGAGAGATGAGCTAAAGCCTGGCCTGAGAGCATAGGGGCCCTGTGCAGCCTCTCAGCCTGAGCTCTAGAGGGAGACATGCAAGCTTGAGCCTTCACAGGTGATTTCTGCAGATTCCTCCACAGATGCAAATCCTACCAGTCAGAAATTTGAGGTCTAAAAAGTCTGCTTTATTTAGCTTACTCTGAATAAGGGGTCTCTTTCTTTTCAAGAGTATGATGCTCTGTCATCCCAGTATGGTAAAATATGTGGTTACTTCTATGTAGAGGATGTAAAAAACTGTAGACACCTAAAAACCCAGAAGGTAACAAGTCCTATGAAAAATGAAAGGATGAGAACACAGAGTATTGCAAGTTTCCTTTTGTTTAATTGAAAAAAAACCTGTTTAGGAGCCGGAAGGTGCAGCAGTAGTACTGGAGGATTAGATTTCAAGAATAAGAGTTTTTACAAATTTACAGTAACTTTCAGCATGTGCTTTTGTCCCATTGGAACAGCCGTTGATGTATGTGTTCTGTTGAACAGGGATAGGATTATACATATTCTTTAAATTAAGCACATCCTTAACTGCTTAGTTAAATCAGAGTCTTAGTGGGCTGGATACAATGAGAAGGAGTACCTCAGATCCAAGGGTGTGCAAACAAGCTGGAGAGATCTAATAAGAAATCTGAATTTAGGGTGCAACAGATTAAAATTCCTCTGAAAAAAGATATGCAAAGAACAAGTAAAAAAAGCCAATGTGGCTTCACAAGGGACTGCTCAAAAAAATCTGAGGTTAACAAATGAACTGTTCTGGAAATGGAAAACAGAGGAGGCAGCTACATAAGAACATTCTCTGAGTTACTGTTAGCAGGAAAAAATGAGACTTAATAGCCATGATGAGTTAAAGCTAGGCAAGGCAAAGCAATTCAGGAATGAGGAGGGGCATTTACAAGTATTTTAGTGGAATCTTGGGCAAATGTGAAATAGCCTGATAATCATTGAGAGGAGAGTAAGCTAAAACCAAAACCCCCCATGCTGCAGATACTCTTTTCAAGCTATGTTAGCAGGTACATAGGGTTTCAGGTCATAATTATATCTGGTAAAGTATCTACTGATCAAAACAGAAGAAAAGTGTCTCAAAGCCAAGAGTGCTTAAAACTCAGCAAATGTAAGTGTGTGGATCTGACTGACAGTGTCCAGTCCACAAAGAAACAGGCAATGATGACAATCATGGGTAAAAAATAAGGCAAAGGATGGTGGTACTCTTTCTAAGCTAAACACTCCTGACAATTTCATCCAAAAAATGTCACTCTTACCAAGGCTTCTACAGTCTTGCAAGAGCATTCTTCTGCCTAGCATGGCTGTGGCTATGGAATGAGTCACAAACCACTATGAGGAAATTGTCTTTATGACTACTTTGAAAACATGTCAGTGGACCACTTGTGTTGGCATTTATGGTATTCATGACTCTGAATTCACAAAACTTTCTGGAGTGTCTTTGGGATCCCACACTGAATTTCCACCCACTGAATTTGCCTAGTTTTCTACCATCTGTCATGTGGCCATCAGTGAGAAAGCATCTCCCAGAGGAAAAAATGTGCACTGGGACCATCTGGAAGAGCAAAACTTGGTGTGTATATCCTGTGGCTACTAAAGGAACAGTAAGGCATAGTCTCTGTATATCTCATGTACTCCTTGCTTTGATAGAAATACATGTCCTGATGTCTCTTCTTCTTTCTGTGTTCTGCAAGAACTCAGCCATGGCAGCACACAGACAGCCACCCACCCACCACAGATATATGGAAGGAGCTGGAAACTCTTGTACCAGGAGCCAACCCAGGAGAACAAGGTTCTAAACAGGAGGCAAGTGAGACCAGGAATGCCTTTGCAACAAAGGTGTGAGGAAGGGTAGGTTGGACAGGAAGGAGAGGTGGGGATTGTGAATTAGGTGTCCAGCGCAGTCTGGTTTGGAAACCATGCCACCCATGACCCTTAGGTCTGCACGTAGCGGGTGTACGCTGCTGGCTTGGGGTAACCTAAAGGGCCTGGCAAAGGAAATGGAAGAGACAGACCTGGATGAAAACAAGCTGAAGAGTGGGTTGAGCCAGGGCTGGGAGAAAGACCCATAACTGCCCTGAGGATCTGCAGAACAGTGAGATTTCTGAGTTTACTATTTCTCCACTGGCAACAGGTGCCTGGGGACATCACTGGCAATCAGCATGTCCCTGTCCCCAGAGAGTTTTGCAGCCTGCTTAGTCCTCTGCTAGCTTCTCCTTGCTCATGTGCAGAAGCCCGGCGATGCTGTAGGTAATGAAGATCAAGACATTTTGCTGCTGCTGCTTATTAGGTAGTGCCATCTGACCTGTGTGCTGAGGCAGAGAAAAACATACTGTGTGGTAATGGCATTCAGGACCCCTTTGTCCCTGGAAGGTTTACTTGTAACCTGTTTCAAACAGAGACTTCTGTGCATAATTTCCTGGCTTTACTTCCCTGCCACTCTCTTCTTGCAGGCTATTTGTCCAGTAATATTTCCTCTTAGACTTCTCCCTTCCAGCTATGTGTCTCTGCTTTGGAAGTCTGGTGAATTCCACCTTTCAGCAACCAAGTCCAGCAAGAAGCACCATAAGAGCAGAGGAGACCAGGCTCCTGGAGAACAGCGCAGGTACATGGTCTTGTTACATGTCAGCTGTGACCAGCGTGGGCGGAATCACTGAGCAAGCAGAAGGTGAACCTGGGGCAGGGCATCCCTCAGCATCTGCAAACTGTACTCTTTTCTTAGAGGTTTTCCAGGCATTTTTCGAGTAATAAAACCTCAGGAGGATTTGTAACCATAGAAGATTTCAGCCCAGGCATTTGTAAGCATCTAAAGACAGGGAATAGAGGAAGAGTCAAATGAAGTCACTAACGGGCAATGCCACCTATAACTTAGTATTGGTGAGGCTGTAACTTCATAGTGAGAAACATTTTCAGCAAAAAGTTACTTTAAAGAATTATTCTGTAGAAAAATTGAGAGATCTTTAGAAAGATTGCTGGATTCAAGTAATACGTATTTGAAAAAAGACAAAAGCAGTGGTTGAGCGGTACCAACTGGACAGGTGTACATACATTATGTCTATTTAAAAAGGAAACAATAACATCATGAATGCTTTCCAGTAGCAGCCGATCTATAAAAACATCAGAAAACTTCTAAACCTATGAGTAAACAAGTTGTGGGCTCCAGCTACACGACTTCTCTCTCTTAAAATAGTAGAATCACTTATGTGAATGAAGTATTAGCAACACCCTCACACCCTTCCCGGTCCCAAATTGCAGTGTACCCCTTGTAGCCCTGTTTGTGGTAATTTGTTCATGTGTGAAAAGATCTCTCTCCCTCCCTCTCACATGTATGTGTGCTTTCTTTTTTAAAATTTAGAGTGATATCTCATAGAGTGAGATTATTTTTTATGCGCAAAACCAGTGTACATCACGTATTATTAAATAATTAAGAGGTCTCCAAATCAGACAGATGACAGAACACTTGTTGTACCTGCTTCACAGTGGCAAAAGTAATAGCCATATTTATTTATACCATGCCTTCTGCTACACTTTTATAAGTGGAAGCACAGGGGGTGGTAACTTCTTTATTGATATATTGAAAATAGTATGAATCTGGAAAAGACTGATAAACTTTTAACATTGTGTAGTTCATCTGGCTGTTAGATATGATTAAATATTTCAGCTGTAGGTATGTTGACCTAAGTAAACATAGTTCGTCTTGTAAAATGCTAGTAAATGAGCATGTCTTGTAAAGTCTGATGATGTTAGCATGTATGTTAATAAGTAGGGAAGGGATGCTTATGAATATTTGAAGAGACAGACAGGGCCAGGTCTATAAATTAGGAGTCTGCTGCATAGCATGCCATAAAGCACACTGCTTCCCTGGCTTTCATTTCAGCATCACCACTCGGTCCTTGTAGGTGGGCAAGTGGCAGAAAAATGATGGCAGCATGCCATGGTGTGGCACGTTGGTGGAGACTGAAGTTCTCTGTCACTCTCTGTTTCTGTCTTGCCCTATGTCGTGCATGGGTGATGGGCTTATTTAGCTCACAACCCTTTACTAGGTAGTAAATGGTCGCTGCTTCTTTGCTGCAGCACTCAGTCATCTGTGTGAAATGCAGTTCCTGGAACCCGTCAAATGTAACCTTAGGTTTTGTACATTGCTGAGAGGTTTATGAGGCCATCTGTCTTGAACTGATGACCTAGTACAAAGTGTTTTATCCAAAAATTAGACAGTATTTCCATAAATATAACTTCTGGTATGAATTTGTTGAGATCTGCCATTTATCTGTTCCAGTGAATAATGGAAATAGTTCAATATCTCGTAACCAGCATTAAGGAATATTTCATTGTCATGAATTAAGAATAATTCTGAGTCTGTTTCAGCATGCACACTAAAAGTGCTGTTAGCTGGGTTTTACAAATTACAGATTGTAATTTGAAGCTTCTAGTAGTGTGTTTACATGCTGGCCGGCTGGCTATCTATCTGTCTGTCTGACTATCTATCTCCAGGAGCCAGAGCAAAGCTCATATTGTCACTGCCGATCTCCCTCACTTAATTCCTCATTTCACTTTGATCTGTCCAAGATAACTCTGGGCTCTCCCCTTGTCATAAGACTTCTGAAGTCCTTTAGATATTATGTAGAATTTATTGAATAATACCCCAGAGGCAGAGAAGTACAGGATTTTTTCCTAATTATGATTAAAGAACAGAGATGTTTATGTGGAAATAAATGGGATTCAGGTGCTAAATAGTTTACAGAGTTAGTCTGAGAGGTTTTAGACTATTGGGACTGGCTGATATGATGATCTTGAAGGTGTCTTCCAACCAGAATGATTCTACTGTTCTATGAAAAGCATTGCAAGAAACCTGTGTGAGTCTGTAGGTGCCAAAGCATTTTGAAATCTGATATTAAGAAACGCATCCAAGGGCCAAGGTTAAACACTGCAAATATTATCCCATTCTTATTTTAACTTTTCAACAGACATTGTGAATATATTTGGATTTTTATGTTTGGCTTTTTTAATTGGTTTTATCTTGCACTGTCTTAAAAACTGTCAACTTAGTAAGTAATGAATTCACTCAGCATGAGTGAATTTTACAGTGATATAAGTATCAACAAGGATTTTTCTGCCAAGACAGACTGTGGTCATGTTGGATGCTGTGTAACTCTCAGGGTGAACATATATGTTGTGGGAAACTGAAAAACTAGAGTCTAAAGATAAACTTTTGGATTTGTATGGAAGCATCTAGAAAGTCTGTTTTTTCAGATGCACTGGGTATTTATCAAGTGTAATTCACATAGAAAGACATATTTATCTTAGAATCATGCACATGTTTCTGAATTCACCAGCTTACTTGGTCATGCACTTGAGAGAAGAAATTGATCTACATGTTAATTATTAGTTACTATATATATAATTGTGTATATATAGTAACTGTGTATATGTTTACTGATAATCCCTAAAAGACCAGACAAGAGGTGACATCTTGTACCCTAGGGCAAAAGTGCAGGACATGCCTAGGAGCAGCTGGAAGATATAACAGCTTAGAAATGAAAGTAGTAATAATAATAAAAATATATCAAGGTGATAACATCTTGTGGGCAGTATTAAGAAATAATTGAAACTGAGACCAAACATTGACCTTTTTTTATATAAAGCAATGCACATCGTAAAGCTTTACTCTTGTTATCCATTTTTAGTGTGCATTTGACTTTCTCCAAAAAGAAAGAAGCACATGGAGATTTTGACACAGGTGTGGCTGATTAATTTTATTGGTGTGGTTACAAGCGCAGTGCAAAGCTGTGCTGAAAAGTGACTCCTGGCACCCGTTTCAGCTGCTTTGCTGTTTGCTAGAACGATGGGACAATGTGCACACGTCCGAGTCTCCATGGCAGTTGTACCACCTGCAGCCTCTCCCTGTGCTGGAGGGGAGCACCCTTACTCCCCAGCACTTTTCAGGTGTGCCACTGAAGTGCTGGGGCCCAGGCTGTGGGCCCCAAGTTGGAGCTGACCTGTGGATGAGTCACAACCTAGCAGAATGTTTTGGTTTTTCTATTGGCTTCATGTTCCAGAGGCAGAACCTTGCCCACCTGCCTTTCTGTGGCTCCACCTCACCCAGCTGGTCATAGGTTGGGGTGGTGGGTGAGGCCAGGATTATATTAACCAGGAGCCAATTAGTTAGAAGAGCTTCCTGTTGGGTGTGGCTTCTGTTGGGGCAGGTTGTATCTTGCTGAGCTCTCTTGGTAGTGTCCTTCCATGTGAAGGGCCACTGAGGGAGCCATCTCTGTCTGTTGTGTCCGGCAGGCGATGCTGGCACCACAGTGGGCAGCAGAGGAGCTGGGCCCCCAGGAACTTGTCAGGACTGTCTGAAAGAAGACTTGTGAGGTGATGTTGCTGAGTTCAGTGTTGGCCTGTGTGATCAGGCAACTGAGGGCAGCATAGAATGATGATGATGGCCAAACCAGCACAACAGCCACCCACCCTGGGTGCAGGTCTCCAGGAGCCTGGCACTGCACTTGGGCAGTGCTCCATTTTTGGTGACCAGTGGTCCCCACTTCTGGGATTAGCGCTGCTTTTTGTTCAGAGGCAAGCTCATGGAAAATGCATGGCTGGTCTTTTGGGAAGTCTGCCTCTCCCAGGTAGGGCCAATGCAGCTCACAGGGGAGTAAATGCACGGTGTAGAGGTGTCAAAAGGTTAAGGGATTCCTGAGAGCAGCCCAGATTTCAGCAATCTGGATATTTATACAAGTAATCTAAAACTCCTGGGCTTGCTAAAGCTACTTTTTAAATTGGTCTCATTAACTCTTTTTATTTGCATGCTTCAATAAATAGTTGTTTTATGTGAAGAAGATGTTAACAGAGGTTCTTTGCTTTGCTGATTACAGATTTATAATTTTGAATATCTATTACAATATTTTGTGTTTTTATTATTTTATTTTTGGCTTTTTGGCTTAACCTAGACCAGTCAACAGCCTCTTGAGGTAACGGAGGAACTACATAATATCGCTTAACAACGAGAAAAGCAGTGCTGGACTGTACCATCATAGATGATGTTAGTAAGTTCCCATCTCTGAATTCATCAGGCTTCTTGGAAGAAAAGCAGGTTTACCCTGAAAATAAAAGATATGTGTCCACAAAGAGCATAAAATCTTCCTAATATGGCCACTTTAATTTCATTTTTATATTTTAATAAATGTTCACAGAGTAATGGAGAGTGAATTCCTGGATACTTTGGACTATAAATTTCTCAGTCATCCATTCTCTGGCAGTGTTACAAAATGGGTTTATTTTAATTTAAAGACATGCTGGGAAGCATGGGATGTTTATATGCTCAATTCAGATGTTCTGCTGCCATATCCTTAGGATAACCTTTTGCCTTCTGGCTGTCCTGTCCCTACGCTGGAGTGCCTCCTGCAGGTCCTTCCCCAGGCCCAAGGAAGGAAGGATGGCCATCCCTGCAGTCATGGTTGCCTCTCCTTGTCCCTGTGTATGGCTGCTCCCTCTTCCCAGAGCACTCTTGGTCTCCTGGATGCTTTCGTCTCCATCCCCCTTTCCTGCAAGGGGCCATCTGCCCCATCTGGGCTTATGCGACCCAGCAGTGTTTGCTGTGAAGGCTGGCCAGCTCCCTACGTGTAGCTCCTCTGCACCATCAGGGCTCACGCTGCTCTGCCCAGTGGTGGCAGAGGGGCCAAGGGCTGGGTGTTTTGGGCTCTGTTCCTGGGCAGAATGTGCGTTGCCAATTGCTTTGTGCTACTGTTTTATCATGTAGAGGCAAGCCTGTGTGTAACAGCAACATTTATTTTGAGGTGTCAGTGCCAAGAAGTGTGAGTAGCATGAAACAAACAGCAACCCATAGCCTGAAAAAACGTAGAGAAATATCAGAAAATGGTAATTCCTAGGCTACAAACAGCTGGCATTTACAGAAGAAGGAAAAATTTCAAACTTTTTTTAAAAAAAAAAAAAGGCATCTCCGAAGTGGGAATATTTTAGTCTGCACTTTGATCATTTATTACCAGCTGAAATTCATAAGCAGTGTTTCTGACACAGATTATTTAAATCTTATATCCCATTACATTGATGCCTCCTAGCTCTGGTCCCTGACTGCTTTTCCACTTGAGGTGCTTGTGGGTATGTGGCGAGCTGATTCCAAGAGGCTGGGGCTGTTCCTGCAGCACCAAGTTTGATTTTGGCTCCATGTCCTCCAATGCCATGAGGGTGGAAGAAGCCCACCTACCCCCCTTCTCCAGGATGGTGTCCCTTGGTGTGCAGGCAGACCCTGGCAGCAGCATGGGTGAAGGATACCAGCTCCATCTCCAACTGCTTGCGATGTGCTCACCAGAGTCAGCGTGGGATGGCCCTGCTCCAGCACCAGCAGGATGCTGGTGGTAGGTGATTATCATGGCCAGGTACTAGGAGTGGTGTGGAGAGAGCTTATGATGACACTGCTGGGAGGCTTGTTTTAGCTGTAATTAATTACAAAAATAAAATAAGATGAAACAGGTTATTTGCAGAAGGGAAACCCCGGAGTCCTAGTGGCTGAAATCCCAAATGCTCCGAACTCCATGGGGATGCCACTGGTCCCTGATGCCTGCATGGGTCAGGAGCTCAGTGGTGCTGCCAGCTTAGAGCCAGGGCTTCCTCAGGGTATGAGGAAATATCTGCTTCTTTGTGATCTGGAAAATTACAGCAAGAAGTGATTTTTCTAGGACAGCCCTGCAGTTGCAATTGTCTGGACACTACATCCCCTCTGATTTGTGGACTGGGGCCATGGTCTGCCCCATGAGGTTTGGGTGCTGGTCCAGTAGTCCCCCATGACCAAGGTAGCTAGTGCCCAGTCAAAGTAAGACCATTTATTTGGCTGACCAAAGCTCAGTGTCCCCTGCTGAGTGTGTTCCCTTGCCTAGAAAGCTCCTGGGCTGGAAAAAAAAAAAATCAATGTAAAGGGAGGCAAACCACTGGGGAGCGATCCTGGCGTCTTCAGGGATGAGCAGGGTGCTGCTGAGCACTGCTGCTGTTTCCTGGGAACCATGAGCAGCCAGGAAGAGAGGACCCAGCCTTCATCAACCCACCACAGGGCAAGCACCTACACTCAGCAGCCCACAGCTGGGAGGGGGCAAGTGCAGGGCAAAATTCACCCCAATATCTCCTTTCTGGTCTTGATGTACCACCAGCCACCTAAAGCAGTAAGTGCTTTCTGTAAGTGCTTACAGAAAGGTGTAAGTTCAAAGTTTGTGTGTGTGATGAGGAAACCCAATACACCAGGTAGAACCAACCAACCTCATTTATAATTCAAGCTGAATTTCTATTACTGAAGATTTTTTTGAATTATGGAGCAATTTCCAAAGTCAGCAATAAAAAGTGGTTTATATCAGCTCAAGGGAAGATAGACCAAGTTATGGAAAAATGAGGAAACCTGAGAGATAGCCACTGGCTGGATTTATGTGGTTGGGAATAGGTACTGAGATGTCAATTTGTCTCTATTACTTACTGTCACAAATATAGTTTTAGATGGACAATTGCTTCTGGCTCTGACATACCTATGCTATAGTAAAATAAAATTGCTTCCATAATACAGGAAGAAACAATGGAATGATAAAATCTAACTGTATTAGAAACAAGCTTTCTGTATGAAACTTGTGGTTTGCTATCCATTTTGTTAGGCTTAATCTTCTCTCTACAGCAGGGATTTTTTGGCAGCTCTGGTGATTCCACATTATGTTTGTGTATGTTTTGCCATAGGGTATAACCTCATTTTGTTCCTAGTTTGGACACAAAGGATGGAATAAGTAAATATGAGTGTATTTAGAGTATAAACACACAAATGCGTACACATGCACACACACAAATATAGGTATGTGTTTAGCAGTGGGTATTTGTGAAACCAGATGATAACAGATGGTTCCTGTGACACTGTGAGGATCCTACAGACTACCAACAGCGATTTCCTAGTGTGCATAAGCTTAAAGGTTTTTAAAGGGAATCTGCAGAGATTGTAGCATGCCATTTTCTGGTATATTGAGTTTCTGATTAGATTTTCTTGGGGGTTTTGTTTGTTTGTTTGTTTTTAATGTAGCCTGGCTTATTCTTTTCCTTTCAAGTCTTACTCTTGAATGACTATTAATGAAGCAGGAGGTTGTTTGTTGTGGTCCATCTTTCTTAGGTAAGTTCAAAGCAGTGAGGTTTTTGGTGCTCTGGTCCACCTCAAACAGTCCTCCTGCTGCAAGGAGGACATGGGTGACATGGCACTGGCCAAACCACTGGCCAGCAGCAAGCACTCAAGTGGTGTACCTGGACATTACACTTTAACTCAGACCTCAGGCTTCAGGTGGGATGTTGGTGTCATTCTTGAGAACAGAAGAGTTTAACAGGTGTAATTTCAGATAAAGCTCTATGCACACAGGGTAGCCTGGAGCTCCATGGAGAGAACCAAAGGCACTGATATGTACTTGGAATTTTCATGCAAAATATTATGAAGATAACAAGAAGTGTTTCTTGAGATGACTGGGCATTAGAGTTGGAGAGTTCTCCTGGAGATACTAAACCTTTCCTTCCATAGCACTCTTTGGAGGGATGCTTACAAATACTCTTCAGAGATATATATTCAATACAGATCTTGTTTTTTATTCTTTTCTGTTAACCTGTTATTATTTTTTAAGATAGAGATTATGAAATCACATTGACTGATTTCTGAACATTGTAATACATGCTTTTTTCTGTCCAAGACAATAAAATATATTACAAGTGCTTTTTTAATGAAAGAGAAAGCAAGGCCTTCACGTCCTGCCACATCTGCTGGGAACATAATCTAAATTGAAAACGTATGCTGTTCTTGTGGGGAGGGAGAGGTCTTCCAGTGACAGGAAGTATCCAAAAAATTTAATGCTGAAATCAGTAAAAAAATCATGCGTGACAGGAGGAGAATGAACGCAACCTTTCTTTCTTTTTCTCTTTTTTTTTTTTTTTTTGAGGGGTTGAGGGGTGTGGAGGTGGGAGCATGGAGCTGGCCAAAAACAAGAGAGGGATGGGGGAAGTGGGATTGACAGAACTGTTTATTTGCTCCTGGCAAAAATAAATCCCAGCATATATTCCCTCTAGCTTTTTCTTATTTATAAAGATGGAAAGCCTAATCTGTCGCCAAGACCCATTATCCTTCCACTTGAGTCAGACGGTATAACTGGCTTATTGAATCAGAGAATACTGTGTGTTTTATGAGGACAGAAGGGAAAAGAGATGTTTACTCTTGTAACCTTACCCTGTTTATTGGTGTGTATAGTTACCACCACTGCCAAAATGAGAGAGCTTTTATTTTAGCTATAGCAGAACTAGGCAAATAAAGAACATGTATTGAAAAATAATGAAATTGCCCTGTACTCCATCAGCTGTGAAGAGCTGGGACGGTTCTGTGATGAGGTGCACAGCATTTCTGAAATACTTCTGGTTTAGATGTGTCATGTAGTTTATCTTCATCTTCATAGCTAGGAAGGGCACCAGTTAGCTTGATTGTACCTGTGCTAAATTTGAAATAATTTCTTACGTGCGCTTTTTGCCTTGCTTGAGCTTAAGCATCTCTAAGTACTTCCAATCTCCTCATAAATACACCTTTGTATTCTGCCTAATATATAAACATCACGACCCATGTCTGAGAATGTTGGGAATTTTATTAGGTTCATAAAGTTTTAGTTGCGGTCTAGTCCAATGGGTCCAAAATAAATAAACATAGAGAGCAAAAAGAGTAACAATTCTGTACCTATTTCTTCTCCTCTCCCTTGAGAGTTTCCCCAGTACTGGTGAAGTACTTGCTGCAGTGGTTTCTGTGGCTTGCTATCAAAGTATCTGCAAACCAGCAAGCAAGAGGCAGATGCAGAGAGGAAAGCTGGGAAAAATAACTGAAATGGGCCTGTTCATACCTTTCACTAATTTCCTCTGTCCCTTTCCACCTTAAGGACTGAGAATAATTGTGAATGACTTGTGAACAGCCATGTTTCTTCTGTTGCTGCTCTGAGTGGAGCAGTTTGGTTGGGACAGCTTCCGAAACCTTACAGATGGAGCATGTAAATAACCAGCATGGCACGATGGAAACCTGTGAGACCTAACTCTTGGACTGAGGCCTTCAGTCTGGGATGACCCTTTCTCTGGCCCTAGACAGAGAGCTGTGGTTGCTTCTCCCTTGGCACAGAGTTTGCTTTGCCTACAGCATCCACCATTGGCGACTAACATGGATGCAACGGTAGAAAAAGGAAGCTATCAATGACGCCAGCATTTTCACCTGAGCTATGGGTGAGTGTGGTCTTTGCTTTAGGATATTATATTCCGTAGATGCTTCAGGCATCTCTCACTCAGCAGAGCTGCCACGCTCAGGACATGCAAGGCATGTAGGACAGACACTCTTGTTCCTGCTGTCTTTGTGGAAAGGTGTTGTGTTATCTTGAGACAAGTCTAAGTGCCTTGAAGCCATCATGCCCTTCTAAATGATCCTGTTATGAGCCTTCAAACTGTCAGAAAAATATAGCCCAACTGATTTTTTAAAACCAAGGAATCAGCCAGCCAAGGCTTACAGGGGAATCCAAGCTATGGCTTAGGGCAGTTATGGAGCTAAATATATGAACTTTTGTACATCCATTGCAGGAGCACCCAAGCCAGAGATACTACTTTTGCAGGAGGAATTGGGAGGTAAAACTTTAAAAATCAAGCCCCAGAGAGCTTTTGGTTTGTTTATATACGCTACACTCAATCTGTTTCAAGGCTATTGGAAAATTATTTCTGGAATGTAGCAAATGGCATAATACATGTTACAGATCCCATTCCTAGTTAGCTACAAAGCTTACACTGCATATAGGGGGTATAGAGACAGCTTTTTATTGTTCAAGAATTTTTACAAAGGAAAAGATTTTCTTAGAGCAGATATCTGTAACTGAGCTACAATTTCAAAACAACTAAAACCATGCTATTTTTTTTTCCTTTTTCTCAAGTCACAGCTACACAGCTGACACTTAGGTTTAAGTGGAAATTTTTCAACAAATTCAAATTCTGTTGGAAATGTCCCCACAGCTTTCAGGGTCCAAGACACTCGTGACCTTGAAATGCCTTGGATTTGATAGACTTCTGCAAGCTCAAAGGTGAGTTCCTGCCAGGTATGGCCAGAGGTGGGAGCTCCCAGGCCCTTAACCCTGGGGCAGATGCATCTACAGGGAAGCAGGGGGATGTTTTCTTTTGGGCTCAGGAATGATGAGTGTTTCCGTACTGCTTGGTGGTCAGCTCTTCTGGAAAAAAGTGGGTTATATCAGACCAGTCTATGGACCAGCTCTAAAAGGGGGATGAATGGACATGGAACCCAGGTGGAGGTAGGTGCCTTCCTTCAAGCAGGATGTAGATTTGGTTAGACCTTAAGTTCTCCTCTCACTGCTGTGCACTGGCTGATTTCCACTGTCTCCTGCACATCCTGCCGGTTCCTAACACCCAGGATGCAGGGTGAGGACAGCGAGCATATGCCCTTACAGGCACCTTCAGGCATGGGTGGTGAGTGCAGGCATGCTTGCTTCACTGCCAGCTCAGCCTCAGACAGGAGTAGATGGAAGGGGAGGGCAGCCAGAGCCAAGCCCCAGGGCTTGGCAAGACTCTGGCAAGTGTCCTTACCCCCATGCAGCTGGCTGCCAGCAGGCCAGGTGTCCCTGCGGGTTGGCAAGGTTCTGGCTGCAGGCCCCCAGCGAGCTTGTAACGATTGCTAAAACCTTCTGTATCTCACATCCTTTTAAAAAAAATCTTCATTTATTGCAAGTGCAAAGCCCAAAATGACTAACGTTCCTTCCAAGGCAATGACCACAAAACAGAGAATCAAACCCACAGAAATGCTTTCTTTTAAAAATTACTCACATTTCATCAAGCTTTGCTTATACCAAGGTGACACAGCCAAACCCACTGATGGTTCAGCTATGTGGCCCGAGAAACGCAACTGCATTAACAAAGCTGCTCTCAGATGTAGAGCAACACTTTTCATCTTTGTTAAAATACCACATTGCTACTCCATTCCTAGCCTGTCAGCATCCCTTCTCACTGGCCCTTCTGCCTGTCCTGCTGGAAATTAGGCAAAGGTTGCCAGGCTCCTTACAGCTATATGAGCAAAATATTCACCCCATAATGCCTTAGAGATGTGGGGAGAACTTTTCTTTTTTCAGAAACCTAGCTAAATTTCTCTACTGTGCAAGTTACTTTTTTCTTTTATTAATAACACCATTTCATTTCATCCTACACAGTGACAGCAGTGACAGTTGGGCAGGCGGCAGCCCAACACTTGTACTCTTAAAAAGGGAAAACAATGCAAAGAGAGGGTGTCCCCAGAGGGAGATCATTCCCTGCCCCAGCTGCTCACACGTGCAAGACAGATTTTTTTCAAGCACAACAGCCAGTTGAGAACATGACTGCTGTTCATGCCCTTGGAAACACCCCTCTCTATCTTTCAAGTATTTGAAAACTCGGCTTCTACTACTGCAAAAGTAGTTAGGGGACTTTATTGGTTTTGAGCACTGGCATTTCACTTGAATAAGTGTATCAATGGTCCATGGTGTGGCACAGGATGTGACACACTCAAGGATGGGACATATGTACCTCTACCAATGGGGTAATGAAGTTTGAAGAGAAGAGCCAGTTTATTTTCCCTTGTCCTTACTGGAGCTGAACAGTCTGTGATGGATGAAGAGGGACTTGCACAGAAAGTGAGCAGGATCTGGCAAGCAGTTTTGTTGTTCTGCTTTTGGCAGCTTAGCAAAAAACAACCTCAGTAGTCCAGTAGAAAGCTAAGCAGTTAGGTACTTGCTCAACATCTGTGTCCTTGGAGTATCCTTCTTATTAAAATGAGTAACGTTTTAGAGCATATAGCTTATGCAACAGCAGGGAACGGTAACGCTGAGGTTGTTAGCAACTGCTGCAAGGCTTGAACAAAAATAATGGCTTGCCACAAAAACCAGGAAGCAGAGGTCACCAGGGTCTATGGGATGCAGGAAGTGTGCCATGGGGGACCAGAGACCATATGGGGAGAAACGGGAAGGGCGTAAGATGCTTGGCACAGCAGCTCAGCTCTTTCCTGCAGATGTGCTGGTGCTGAATGTCTGGAAGCAGAGCGGGTGCACAGTTTGGATGCTTTGGCACAGTCCCCAGGGTCAGCGTATGCCTGATGCTGTCTGTGTTTTCAGTCTTATCCTTGTCCCTAGCAGGTAAGAAATCTTGGAGATAATTGGCTTTTCCAGTGGTCTATAATGAAAGCAATATTCTTGCCTCATAGAGGTGTCTTTATAAAGCAGCAACCAAAGTAAATGTGTACAGTTGTGTCCTATTTCAAAATATGCTATAAAAAACGCAAACTAAGCTGTGCATAAGGAGCAGTTTGGATGACAGTATATTTATGCCATTGAATACTTTCAATCAGCTTTTATATCTGTGAGAAGAAATTCTTATGTACTGAAAGAAGTTGCCCATAGAGTATATAGCAAGGACTGAAGGATGGATTTGTGTTGAAAGCAACAGACTGAGATTCAAGAGGAAAGGTTCAGCTGCCAACCTCTTCACAGGCTTCCTCTGTGCCTTAGTTCTCCACCTGTGAAACAAGAAAGCAGTATACAGGGGAATGTAGGGATAAGCGTATTGTTACAATTTAAGACTTACTTTAAGGTTTTGGTGAAGCAAGCACTGGCATTTATCACAGTTCCAATGATAAAACCTGTCCAAATAGCACTCAGATGCTAAAATGATTGAAACAGTATTTTTGTGTAAGTAGAAACTTTTTTCTGTAGGCAAACCAGGCACCATCAGTAGCTGCCATGTCATTATCTCAACGTGGTGAAAGCAGAGGTGCAGCTTACCACAGAAGAAACCTGTCAAAACTCTTTAATTGTCAGAATATTTTATTTTTTATTTAGTGAGTGATTGGAATCATCAAACTATAGAGAAACAAACTGGAAAGGACGTTTGGAGGTCATCTGGTCCAACCCTATGCTGAAAGCAGAGCTGACTTCACAGCAAGGTGAAGTTGTCCAAGACCTTGTTTGTTGAAGCTTTGCATCTCTCCCAGAGCTAGGATGTTGCTGAGTTCACGTGTTCAGCTGCCTCGCACAAGAAGAATCCTCTTCCTTCTTCCAAGAGACAGGTAGGAAAAGACCTATTCCTGACTGCCAGAAAAGCCCGCGTAAAGTTGGACACTTCACGCTTAGGCATCTTAAAATGCAGGTAGCTGTGCACACACTGGGAGACAAAGACTTTTACCTTCCAGAGCTTGACCTCCTCTAGTCTTGAGCAATTCCTGACAAAGACTAGGAGCAGTCTCTCTACTGATTTTTCTAACGTTTGATGAAGTTTTTCTTTCTGTTTGTGACTTCTTAATTATAATTCAGTGGTAAGACTTATTAGCTGCTTGCTTTGAGAGTTGGAGTTCTGCAGGGTTTTTTTGGTTTTGGGGTGGTGGATTTTTTAAATTGTGACATTTGGCCAGAAAAGTTACTTGATTTTGCTTTTAGCACTGACAATGGGAAAAAAAAAACCACCTTCACCGTAAGGGATAAAAACTCACAGACCTATCACTCTGACAGTTGTAGATCTCTGAATAATTAATTTTTTTTCTGCTAGGACAACAGGCAGCATGAGGTAATATAGAGTAGTATATAATAACCATTATAGAGGGGGTAGGAAAAGAATAAAAGTAGTAGCACGTTACTGTTTTTGAGTAGCTGGTACTGGCATCTTGGTTCAACCTAGCTCTAGCAGGCTGAACAGAAATTACAGGATCAAAAAACACCAGCATGAAAGACACGAATGAAAGGAGGCTATCCATTAACAAAATTTTCATAGAATGAATGTGAACATTAAGTAGCCAATAAATGTTAATTTTTATATTATTTTAAATATGAGTAGGTGGTTATGTTTGTATCCAGTTGTCTTCTATAGATTAAAATATTTTGTATTATTGCTGAATATGGTAAAAGATGGGTATGATGCCTTGATCATGTTCCTCTGTTCTGGGATCCCTCTTCCTTTATCACTGTCTTGTAGTTTTAATCAGTCTTTCAAGGCAAATGTTTATGATGTGAGCAAATGATGGCATATAATCTGAGATACGGAGATTGTTGGGTTTTTCCCCTGATTTGTAAGGGAATGGTGTACAGTGTCACTTTAAGGTCTATGACTGGAAGCTCACCTTAACGTAAATACAAAGTAATCCTGACAATTCACTGACCAACAGTATCAATACCTGTTTCTGTGGGCATCAGTCATTACCAAGTTTCTGGATGCTACTTAAGCTGCAACAACATGGGGGAAAGGAAAGATTCTTGTGTCATTTTCATTGGCCTTCAATCACAAGTTATGAGTGCATTACTTTTTGGTCATGAATTTTGTTATGTATAAGGTTGTCAGATATTTTTGGACTTGGTGATTTATGTTTTCTGAAAATCATAGAGCTTTCAGACATCTGGGTTGTTTGGGGCTGGAGGAGCTAATGTAGCAGAGAAGGCATCCATTTGGGAAGAAATCTGTGAAAGATGTGGTCTGCATATGAAAAGGACAAGCTACTGGCACAAGAATTATAATATTATGGATAGCTCTATAAAATACCAGATGTGGTGAAGTGGGATGGCAAAAAAGCCAAGTAGATCTCGGTGGGAAGCTTTTGGCATGTCAACAGTAATGATCGAGCAAGACACCATGAGAAAGGAGAACTTTTTCCAGGAATCAAAACCCAGGGATGTGGTTGCTGAAAGCAAGAATTCCAGGAGAAGGAAGGTGGAAAGAAAATGTCAGATAGAGAAGTACAAAGCATTGCTGGAAAGCCTAAGCCTTAAAACATTTGAGTAAGGACACTCCAGTTTAGGAGTCATTGTGTTAAGGATAATAACCTAACCAAGACAATCCCAAATAAGTAGGAAGTTTCTCTACTGCACGCTCCAGTACTACTGTCATAATGCAGCAGAGTCCCTGTGGGCAAGGTCTGGGTCAGGAGATTGCTCATGAGGACCTGGTGTGCCTGAGGGGAGTGAGGCAGATATCTCAGCCATTAGCAAAAGACTGCAGTAGCCCTTGTGTTTTATAGGCAACTACATACAGGCATAGCTAGAATAAGCAGGGTGTCTTCTACCAGTGGCAGACCACTAAATGGACATCTTGGCTTATTCATAATTCTCACTAATGAAGTACCATAGAAATATTTTTCTGGGATATCCACGTTGGCTCTGAAATGCTGCTTCTTTCTCAAATGACAGTCCAGTTATTGTTGGTATGTTTCTAATGTACTTAAGGCAGTCACTTTTCCCACACTCTGATATTGCAGCTCCACATTTTTGGTAGTAGCCAGTCAGATGTGTTATAATTATGATTCAGACATTGGTTTTAAGGCTTGCAGACCTTTCTCATAAAGCTTTAATTTCCTTAGCCATTTGCAATATTCAAACATCTCTCACATTCGCAAGGTATCTAGACAGGGTACCACCAACTACCAAGGCTGTGCCAGGCACAATATTGTATTATGTCTGCGGATTGTACCTAATTAAGCCCTAAGTAGGGCTTGACAAGTCACTGGCACGTGATCCAAGTCTTTCCTATTTATCAGGGGTACAAGTGGTTTGTGGTCAGTCAAAAGTTGAAATGACTCTCTGGAAGAGCTTTTTTATACATTTTTCACATGCTTCTTTTACAACGAGACACTCCCCAGTCTGCAGAGAGTGATTTATATCATCAGCGACTGTGCAGGAGCAGTACGTAGCAGCCCCACTGGTCTGACCAAATTCAGTAATCTCAGTTCTAGCAGGCAGCTGCCAGTGGTTACAGGAAGAGAGCACTGCTGTGCTTCAGGTAGGGCTTCCACTCAGTTGAAAACATGTTCTCATATTATGTTCAAATATCAGGTGCTTTCATTTTCCAGGAGTTCATTCCAAAGATATATTATTGCCATTCATAACCCAGCATTCATTTCACTTTGACATAGATTCAGGAGTTTGCATTAATTTATTACTTTCTTAGGCCAATTTACCATTTTTCAGTCTGTCCTTATGCCTAGTTTTCATGCATGTTGTCGCAATAGTTCAGCTAGTTTTGATGTAGCCCAATGTTTATTGTGTTTTAGACCCGAATACCAAGTGTCTCTGGAAATCTAGACCAGCTTTTATCATGTTTCTCTTCTTAATGGCAATATCCCAGGACTTTGTCTGTACAAGCAACTATCCCTTTCCAGGTGCTGCAGTAGCCTTGTCATTTCCTTTGGAATATATTGGGTGCAGTAGCGATGCCAAAAGGAAGTCTGCGGAAAGACTACCATCCAAAAGGCATAATAAAAGTAGTTAACTTGGCGCCATCTGGGTGTAGAAGCATCTGCCAAAAACCATTTGCGGCATCTAAAAGGGGAAAAAACTTGGGCATTCATCTTGGAAAGATGTCGTCCACTGTGGATAGGACAGCGCTTCTCTCAAGCACTTTGTTTCGTTGATTTAGGTCAAAGGATATGCTGACTCGTCCATTTTTGTTAAGGACTTGTAACCACTAGTAAACACCGTTCAGCGGGTTTGGCTATTTCTTCTGTAACACTGACAGGACTTGGACTGCCTACTCGTACTTTGCTTGGGAAGCATTGAACTGAACATGTTGTGACTCTCCAGACACTGTAAGGAGCTGTATTGCATTGTGTAGTGGGGAGATAAGCTTAGTGGTCCTCTTCCCGCCAGTGCTTTTGAGTTGGTTTTTTTGGCCGACATTAGCAACACCATCAGCATATTGTACTAAACAGTTAATTTTTGAACCTCTGGGAACAAACGCAGTGCTCCAAGTGTCCTGTAACATTGCAGATTACTACAGATCTTACTGGCATGTATGCTCATCCATGACTGCAAGTGACCCAGTCACTTGTTATTTGGTTTTAACCAGTCTTTTCCCACTTCTCATTTCTGAATGCTGTGCTGGGCTTCCCCTCAGAGACTTTCTTCTTGTTTCTTCTTTGCCTTCAGACCCAGGAGACTGCTTTCTACCTATTTATTGTCCTGCTCCAATCTCTAAAAGTCCGAGAGGACCTTACTCAGCTTTTATTGCCCGACCTACTTCCCTTCATTTCTGCACAAGTGGACACCACCAGTGTGGTCTCAAGCCTCTGTTGATGGAAGCTCTCCTGTATCCCCTCAGAGATGTCTCTTTCCCACTAGAAATCTGTCCCACAGTAGCAGAAAATGGAGGTGTGCGGGCTCATAAGGAGTTTTCATTGCTGTCAGCTAGTAGCTAGCCAAGGTACAAGGCTCTCAAATGCATGTGTATTCTCCCATTATTTTCCCTGGCAAAGAATTAATTCATGTTGCAAAAAAATTACTGTAAACTTTTTCCTTTTTCTCCTGTTGATTTACCCTGTGCAGGAAGGTGGGTGTGTTGTGAATGTTCACACTTTCAGCTGAAACTTCAGACAGTTGCATTGCCAAAAGCCACGAGCTGTCATAGCAAAAATGTGGGGTTTTAAAAAAAGAGAGTTGATATTTGTTGCTCTGCATTTTCCTTGACCAGAGCAAGGGGTCTGGTTTTAAGAAAGCTTCATACTCCTTTAAAAAAATCAGGCTTCAGCCTCATTTTAAAGCACTTAGAATTTAAAATCGTTCTTTGAATGACTTCAGCTACTGCTATTATACAGAAGGCATTGTTTAACCCTCAGAACTGACATTTTCTTCTATCTCCAAGTTCCAGACCCACATCCTGCACACATTCTTCATATCCCTCTGTTAAGGGGCTACGTACTTCCAGCTGGACTTTGAATAAGGGAGATAGAAGTTGACACTATCTATGCCTGCATGTGTTCCTATCCATATCCATGATCAGGATTTACACGGCCCGGCATATACATGTATATTCTTGTTAATTCTGCCTGTGTGAGCCTACAAACTGAGATGCTTTTGTTGCTGGAACCAAGAGGGAGACAGATGAAATTACTGTAGCCAAGTAGAAAATGCAAGATATGGGAATTTCCCTCCTGGAGTAATACACATAGGAATATGATTCTAGTAAACACAGGGGAAGGGGGGAAGTCTTAGCTAAGAGACACTGAGATCTTTTCTTTCTCTCTCTCTCTTTTTTTTTTTTTTTTTTTTTTTAAATTTAATGTGAGAAAAAGGAACTAAGGAAAATGTTGTAGTTACCCCTTTCAACTACTTAAACTCATGCCCCTTGTAAATTGCAGGACTGTACACCACAATAAGCAACTCTGAGTGCAGTGTTGTAAGTAATTTAAAAGCTACTGTAAGAGGAGTGCATACTTTTCATGTTTTATATATTACCAAAAACATAAATCATTTATTTCTATTTGCCTGTTCTGCACAATTAAAACTGAAAATTAAATGAATAGAAAGGAATGGATAGAATAATCTTTCTTTCTTTCATTCTCCTTTCCTCCTTTCCTTCTTTCCTTCCTCCCTTCCTTCTTCCCTTCCTTTCTCTCTACCTCTCTTTTTTAATCCTTCCCTCCCTCCTCCCTTTCCTTCCATCCATCTGTCCCTTCTTCTCTCTTTGGTCTTGTTCCCATAAATGAGACTAAATACATGAATCCATGCATGTGGACAGATAAGTCAATGTTTGGCAAATGTAGTAACTTGAAAAACAATAAAACTTAACCATCTACCTGAGTCCTATAAAATGTGGATTTTAGACATGCAGCCATGTGATGACTGGAGCTGTCATTTGAGATTGTTGTTTAGATACCTCCACCTGGCCTTCCCTGGGGCTTTTTGTGGAAAGGCCTAAGAGGAATGGCTTCCCTTTGCTGGAAATCTTCTTGGTGCTGTCGTTCAAGGTAGCCCCTCTGCCCCTGTGCCTGCAGGCTCTGCTCCTTCCCCTTGCACCAGCTCCAGGACCCCAGCACATCTCCACTGGAGCTGGTCACCAGGGCCTACCCAGCCAGTGCTGCTGGTGGCCCCAGATCAATAAGAACACTGTTGATCACATATGGTAGTATGTACGTGGTTTTCTTGGCAAGGCAGTTTGAGGAAAAAAAGTTTTATGTGGTCATGAAACCTCAGATGTGGATGGCCCCAACTGAATGTTGTTAGACAAAGAAGTGACTAAGAAAGATCATTACTATTCAATATGCATTTATTTTAACCAAACCACTGAGTGTTAAAAATCTTTGAATGTGTGGGAGATCCTCTTGGTAGAGTCTAGTTGCATCGTGACTTTTCACATCAACAACATGCAATGTGTTGCTCTCAGAAGCCCTCTGGGGATCAGAGACGAGATTAGTTTGCCCTTCAATTAGTATTTATGACTCAAATGAGGGGTGCTTTTGAAAGAAAGCACTTAGGTCTCACTTTGTAACAGTGACAGTATTGGTAGTTGTCTAGGCATTTGTATTTGCCATATGTTTTTCTCTTTAGCTCTGATGTTAAAGATTTGAGGGGTCACTGGATTTAGTACACATGCTTTTTCACTTAACTGTCTTTGACTATTACAGGTCAGTAATTGTTTCTAAATCCTAAAATAATTTAAAGAGGTAAATGTAGATTCAGATATTTGTCTTTTAAATAAATATTTGGAACGACAATAATAACACTAACAACCAGCAAATCCTTCTTTCATGATGCTTTTCTAGTTAATGACTGGCTTTGCAGGAACCATAGTCCTCACTGCTGCAAGGAGAGGCATTGCCGGGAGAAGAGCTGTGCAGTTGGAGGTTTCCACCAAGAGGTGGTGCTAACAATTACCACAGTCAGAATAACATCCTTGTAAAATCTCTATTTGCAACCCAAATTAAAGGTTTTATGTGGGCATGTGCACTTATGCAGTAGTACGACATCCTTCTATTTATGAGCTGTGTAATTGTACGTTTAGTCTTTTTTCGGTGTAGGAAAGCCGCACTATAATGTGTAATTATAACCTTGGTAAGTGTAACACCATTAAAGTTATAACAAGTGGTGTGCACAGCAGAGCAATGATAGGGTGATGACAGAGTGACATGCTATAACCAGCACGGCATAATAAGAAGAGTCTTGTTCCTGCTATTAAAAAGGCCGTTCTCTGTACCAGCTAACTTTCAGTTCCCCAGAAGGGAAATGATGCTTAGCCTCACAGAAGAACTATGTCTGTAGCAGTGACTTTTGCTGAACACTTACCCAGAAACTATTGAGGACTTCGAGGTGTTAGGGCACAGGGGGTGGTAGAGCCTCAGCAGGTCCCAGCAGCCCTTGGGGGCAGCAGCACTGGCCATGCCACAGGCAGACCTTGCTGGGGTGCTTGCCTTGAGGTGCTCATCCAAACTGAGCACTGAGCACCCTCCTCAGCCTCAGTGGACAGGAGGATGCACCAGCCAGATGGCTGTACCAGTAGGTCCCTCCAGTGTGGAAAAAATCCTTTTTCACAAGCCGATCCAGGGCTTGTTGACTGATGCATGTGCTTGTAACTGGCCCTCTCTTTCCTGCTCTGTTTTCCCAAAAGGCAGGGGAAGTGAAGCAGTAGATGCTCACCAGTGCAGGGTGCGGGAGGTGGCAGTGGGCAGTGTGGTGGGGACGGTGGAGGACCCACCAAGCCCAGCATCATGGGGAAGTGGCATCTGCCTCAGCAGGGAGGTGTCTAGGTGAAATGCTGGAGACTTCCCTTCAAAGTTTCCTGGAGGTGGAAACAACCAGCAGTTGTGAAAAGCAAGCCTGGGAGAACACAAACTTTGCCCAGGAGAGCACAAACTTTACTAGACTTCTTTAGTATTACTGCCAACAGTGAACCCCAGGCTCATCTCTGTGCTGGGGAGTTTCCACTCCTCTGGTACCTGTGAGATGCTGTTGGCCACATTGGAAGCGCTTACCGATTAGCATCACTGAGGAAATGAAAAATCTCAGTGTGGGTATATGGCATAAACTACACTGCAAATTGAATTAAATGCTCCGAAAATCCTGCCAGAGAGGACAGCCTTTTACCGATTAAATGCTAGCCTTGTAAGCACTTTTATATAGGATTGCAGAAGAGAGGTTTAAAATGGTCCTTATGGCATTTTTAATGCAAGTCCCAGGCATGGTTCGGGAGAGCTGGTCCAGTGGTTCTGTTTTCACTTTGGAGGGAGTACATCACTAATCTGAAAGCTGTTAACAGTCTCCTCAGTGATGGTTTTTTTCCATGTTTGTGTTTTGTATTTTCTGGCTGAGTTAACCTGTATCCTGTAAACTTTCCTATTGTACTTTGTACTCATTGCAATGACATCTACTGTGGAAGGGAGAGAGAAAGCTTATTAACCACAGGCTCGCCTCCTGCTGACTGCAGTCAGAGACGGCCTGGGACAACACTTCCAGCAGATGTTTCTGCTTTATACATCAATGGAAACTTTGCAGAGATATTTCCCTCTTCAGTCCAAAGTGAATGCCAGCAAGTCTGAGATCCAGTAACTTTGCGCTGGACACCAAGAATTTTATTTGGTTTCTTATATTTTTTTATACACACACAAACTGGCTACCAGAAAGCTGTCTTCAACATTTCTTTAAATGCCATCTCTGACAGGAATAAAGCCGCTATCCACTTGTGGAGAGCGGTCTTGCTGCCTTTGCCGCACATGAAGTGTCAATGTAGGCTAGAGCCCAGCAGAAACAGGCATGCACAAGACACAGACAATGAGCCATCATCATGGGGTGGTATTTTCTGGTTCTGAGTCTCCATGGACTCTGTGGAACTTATCCATACTTCAAAGGATAAAAGAGATATGTGCTATTACATCCAAACAAAGGGGGGAAAATGCATCCTTCTTTCTGCAAATTATATTCTTACTTTCTCAAGGAGGGTCTGATTGGGGAAGAAAGAATATGGTGAGGAAGGGAAAGGGAAGGCTTAACATCTGTGCCCATTTATGACTCCACAGAGATGGGAACACAGAGCGCAGCACTACTGTCTCATTCAGGTTTGGGTGTGGTTGCTCCCATGCTACAAATTGCCCTCAGAGCAACTGCAAACAGGAAATAAACAGTTTCACTGTTTCAACCAAAAAAAGATCATCTATGGTTTCAGATCACCTGCGTGAAAACAGCATAACACTCCAGGGCTCTTTTTTCTCTCATACTTTGCTGTTTGTATAAAGGAAAACAGGGAGCTGCAACTGAAGGAGCTGCTGCTTTTCTGTGCATATGTGCTACGAGAGTGGTGGCATCTGTGGCAAACAGTCTTTCATACATCTCACCCTTGTTTGATAGAGAGAGGCACCCTTTTGGCCCTACAACTGCCTGTAGGAAACGGCAAATTCAGAGACACATCTTTCAGTGATAGAAACCTCAACTGTGTCAAAACTTCAACTGATGTTTCAGTGATGGGAACATCAACTATCCTGTCAAAAAAGAGTTAAGTTAGTGAGAGTGTTTTTTGTAGCAGCAAGTAACAAAATAGACTTCCAGTGATTGCCTGTCATAAAGGAAACGGAGAATTCCTCTGGCTGGATAAGGCCAGATCTGGAGATTTTTAATGTTCATTTAATGTTAGGGGCTCTGCATATTTGGTGAGATATCTGCATGAACAAACACCTGTGTTGTCTCTGGGCATCGTTTTTTCTCAAAGGGTATCTCTCTTTTTAATATATTGCAGCCTTCCCTTTAGGGAGATCAGAGAGAAGCAAGAAGTATGTGCACAGACTGTGCAATAACAGAAGTTTCCTATAATTCAGTTGGCATTTCTGTGTTTGGTCAAAAAAACCCTTGAGGCCACGAAGTTTGGGAGAGACAACTTCTTTTAGTGCCTGGCTTTTAAACAGCCACTATTGTGTAACACAGTGGTCAGTCCAACCAGGTCATGCCAGAGACTTGTAAATGCACAGTTCCCTACCTTGTCCTTTCCCAGCTAAGCTTCATTGTACTATTTGCATTTAGCAAACAGCACTGAGACTGGAAAGGATGTGAAAATCTTATAATTTGCGTGTTAATCAAAGTAACCGTGATCATCCAATTTATATTTGAGGTTCTGGCTACTCCAGTCTTCAGAAAACGACCCCATGAGCACCAGGCAGATATCCTGCAGCTATCCTTTCAGGTAAAAAATGCCATAAGCACACTTGTCATCTTCTACCTAAGGTCTGGATAAGGTGCTTAGGATGGTTATTTCACACACCTGCAGAACCACCTCCAGATTCCTGCATGGATGGGTACCTACAACATCACTTCTAGTACATGGCAGCAGCTTTCAGGATGACTCATTGTATTTTATATTTGACTTCTCCTTAAATATTTCTTCCTGCACCAGCAAGTCCCTGATGCCCCTGAGCTCACTTTCTAATAGCATAGACAATCTCAGTTTCTCATTCATTAAAAAAAAAAAGTCTGCAGCTGACAGCCCACGTGTCCCTCTTGTTATTTTATAATTTAAAAGTACTAAGTATAGAACTGATTACTTCTCTCCCTCTTTTGCCAGGATGTGCCTTATTACACTGATAGCTTCACTCACTGGCCCATTACGCTGGTACAAAGGGAACCTGCAACTGTGCGCCTGGGTCTTCATTGCAATCTGTTTAAAACTCCAGATCACCAGTGCAGCCTGCAGCAGTGTACTGTGATGTGAAGAATGAAAGTGCAATGTTTAGGACAGGTAGAGCGCATAGCAGCCCCTTGTTTAGTGGTGCTGTCTTCTGCTAATCCTCTCTCTAGGAATGAAGGTTGTTGAGCTGTATGAGGAGGCACTCAGCCCCCACATACTCTGTGCCAGGAGGTGGACTCTTCAGGTGGAGAGCTTGGAGTGGGTCAGTTTCCAGGGCTGGGGCTTGAGCTGTAAAAGCAGGGCAAGTCCCATATCTCTGTGAAAATCTGTAACAAATAAGCATCCTAAAAATGCCTGGTTGACCTCCTCTCCCTGCCTTACTGGGGAGGAAAGGGCAATTTTCCTTATCACATGAAAATATCTCTCTGTCTCTCACTCTCACATTGGCCTGTACTGCAACCCATGCAGGAGGAGGCAGCTGTTCCCTTCACTGGAGGCCACTGCAACATCACTCACCTCTGGTCTTTGCACTGTTACATTTCTGACTGTTGCTCTAAAGGCTGTGTTTCTGACTATGACCTTTCTTCTAGGGTTTATTATACAAATACTCTCTCTTAATAAGAAAACAATCCCTGCTGTTCCCAGGGCAAGTTTGTCATGCTCCTTTCAGCAGTGGCAGTAGGTGGCAGAATGTCCTTTCCAGCTATTATGAGCCTCCAGTAGATGACATGAAACCTTTGACACCCAAATACCATAGTCAAAAGCTTGTTCTCTGCTACAACATGCTGACATTTTTATTAGCATCTCTGAGACGTAAGCTCATGCTCTTAGGAGGACCTGACCAATAGCCCTCATGGAAGAGTCCAAGGGCTTCTCAGTTTTTCACTTACTGTCTTAGCAGATCAGGCTGAACTTCTTTTATACAGTCTCCTATTAACTATCTCAGGCTTTTTAATGCAACCAGTATCTTATGGTCCTATCTGCACAGACACACTTTCAGGCTCTCAGGTCAAGTAGCTGGACTAAACATAAATCTCCTTTTCTTATTCAGAATTTTGAGGGATGCTTGTCCTTTTTCAACTCATCTCTGCTGACATATGTAGAGTGTGATGGTCTTAGTCTTGATATCTCTCTGGCCATTTTGCTGCATTCATTTTTCTCCTGGGAATGTTATTTCTGTTACACACAAAGTGAATTTTGAATTTTTCAGCTTTAGGCCAGCACTCTGGGTTTTTTTTCCAGCTTGTGAAGAGCCTCTACCTCTGCTATTTTCCTTCTGATCAAAACTTTGTTTCTGTAATCCTTTGCACACTTTACACCATCAAAATCATAATGCATTCATTCAAATCATCAAAGCCATTGGACTTCCAATGCCCAAGGAAAAGAGGTGTCTTCTCCTTTGTTAAATGAGCGCAGATGTGTGCTCCATTTGTGTAGTGGTATCTGCCAAAACCTTGTATCAAGTACAGTAAAAACATTTGGCATCAGCCACCTCCCCAAAGACTTCTCCCCTCAGAGGGGAAAATTCCATTTTTCCTTGTTACATTCTTTCAATAATGTACATAAATGAAGCTTTTTAAGGTTTGGCTACATTTCTCCCCTTCTGCAAAGACTATGAACTCACAGCTTCTTCTCTCTCTCTCTGCTTCCTTGCTTCTCCTTCACTGATTTGTTAAGACCTGCATTTTAGCCATTAACACCCTGTTTCCTGTGGTTTTCCCTGTAATATTAATGTTACTCTTTCTGGCACTAGTCTAGTCTAAAGCTTGAACACTCCAAG
The DNA here is from genome assembly GCA_013400335.1 of Eurystomus gularis. NCBI lineage: Eukaryota > Metazoa > Chordata > Aves > Coraciiformes > Coraciidae > Eurystomus > Eurystomus gularis. The sequence goes on along the minus strand of VZZY01007080.1, from coordinate 198,398 downwards.
GAAAGCTTATGATGGATCTAGCATCTTTTTCCAAATGCCAGCTGTCTACTTGGTTTCTGTTATATGCCACACGAAAGGTATGTTCATGTACACAGTTCCTCCTGGATTCAGACTCTGTGTGTCTTGATGCTCTAACCTAATGTCTTCAGATGGGGTCTGGACCTCCCTAGGGTGAAGGGAAGGTTCAATGAACTTCAGTCTTGGTGGATACTGGGATCTCGAAGCATCCTCTTCTGGGACTCCAGTCCCAACCTAACAGCTTAATAACAGCTCAGACACCTGAAAACACAAATGGGAATTTGCCAAAGCGGCAGAGCTGCCAACCACCACTTAAAAAGCAAAGTATGGAATTCAGTACAAGACTGAGCATCTTCAACTAGGATTATGGTCCTGGCTCCATCACTGGCCACTGTTCATCTTTGGATAAGACACTGCATTTGCCATGGCTCTGCTGCCTATTTCATAAAACAAAGGTAGCAATCCTCATCCTCTTTGTAAAGCATTCTTGAGACTCACTGGCAAAGAAGCTGCGGGACTGCAGAACTAAGTCAACTGAAATGGCTACATTATTTTTGCTGAAGTCTAGGGCGTCTCAAAAGCCTGAGCTAACCGAAGCAGTAGTTAGACAACAGGAGAAATAATTGGGTTGGGAGCTATATTTATGAACGACAGCAGGGTCATATTACTCACTGTGAATAATTTATCTGACAAAGACATATAGTTTGCATAATTTTCTTAAAACAATGTACTGTAAATATTGCAGTCTGCTGAATAATTTGAGAGATGAGTCAATGGGATTTGGTTCAGATCCAACAACTTCTCAAATTATTGAATTCCTTACTCCCAGATACTTACTTGAACAGCGCCAGCTGCCAAGCAAGTAGGTTCGCATTCACTCCAACTGGAAGTTCCCTTTGCAAAGTGGGTTTGAGAACTGGCTTAATACCGCCAACAGAAATCTGGCCCTTGAAGGATCATGGGCTACTTGGCTGCTGTTGCAGACAGTGCCCCACCAAATCTTGCCTGTCACAGTAAAACTTGTTTTGAAGAATGGGGGCTTGTGGTAAAGCCATGCCTTTTGCTCTAGATAGTTGAGTGTCTCTTGGACTGGTCTTTGTGTGACATTAAAACTTGGGCATTGAATAATAACATTTCTTCACATGAACATTTCTGCTCACAATGGCCTTCTTGTGAACAGCACAACAGTTAGCCTTCATAGGGCATAATTCTGAATTTGACTTAGTGTCCTTGAAAACTTTCAAACCCTGCGTTGGTTCCTGGACCCTCACTGTCTTCTGGTTAAATAAACCTTTGTGGCATGAATAGTGCTCGGTAGTCGCTGTTTGAATGTGTTTGAATTAAGAGCCTTAATGTTTTCTAAATATTATTCTTTCATTCATAGTCAGAAAAAGTCTCCTGCATCCCATGGGGACGATGACAACCACTCCCCTCTGTCAGCTCCTCTCTTTCACCATTTGATTTCACAAGACAAATTGGGTCAGCACACTGAATGGTTGTCTGGTTTCTGTAGAACCTGCTGGAAGTGGCTCAGTAGAGTGCAGTCACACTGAGCGAGCTCTCCTGCAGAGAGAGCTGTGCCACTGGGAGGCAGGACCTTGCTGAGGGCTGCTGCAAGACAGGGCTCTGCATCCTATTTTGTTTCTTTGGAGAGGTCGTGTTTCAGTGGGAGTAACTATGTCTTGTCTCCCCAAAATCCCATTGATCATGATCAGATCTGTGCTCCCCTACTAACCAACACATCAGAGCTGCTCTTTTACCTGCCTGGTTGAGCTAAATTATGCAACCCTCAGAGCTTGGGGCAGGTCCACCAAATCTTTTCCTTCACATATATTTCATTATTATTACCTTCCTGTTTGCATTGCCCTTCCAGGCAGCAGGAGAGGCAGAGATACTGCTCCTTCCCAGAGTAGGACAGGTTGAACTCTGATGAGTTCCCTTGGCTGGAGGCATGGGGCCAAGCAAATAAGAACAAGGTTCATGATCACCTGAGGAACCTGAACGTAAATAAGTCTATGGGACCTGATGAAATGCATCCCAGAGTACTGAGGGAATTGGCTGATGTAGTTGCTGAGCCACTCTCCACAATATTTGAAAAGTCCTGGCAGTTAGGTGAAGTCCCTAGCAACTGGAAAAAGGCAAACATCGTGCCCATCTTTAAAAAGGGTAAAAAAGAAGACCCTGGGAACTACCGACCTGTCAGCCTCACCTCTGTGCCTGGGAAGATCATGGAACAGATCCTCCTGGAGGACATGCTAAGGCACATGGAAGACAGGGAAGTAATCCAAGGTAGTCAACATGGATTTACGAGGGGCAAGTCCTGCCTGACCAACCTAGTGGCCTTCTACAATGAAGTGACTGCATCAGTTGACAAGGGAAGACCTATAGAGGTCATCTATCCAGACTTCTGCAAGGCCTTTGACACAGTCCCCCACAACATCCTTATCTCTAAATTGGAGAATTATGGGTTCAATGGGTGGACTGTTCAGTGGATATAGAACTGGCTGGATGGTCGCATCCAGAGAGTGATGGTCAACGGCTCAATGTCCAGATGGAGGAAGGTGATGAGTGGTGTCCCCTTCCAGTACCTGAAGGGGGCCTACAGGAAGGCAGGGGAAGGTCTATTCACAAGGGTTTGTAGTTATAGGACAAGAAGTAATGGTTTAAGCTAGGAAAAGATAGATTTAGATTGGATATTAGAAAAAAGTTCTTTAACATGAGGGTCATAGAGCACTGGAACAGACTGCCCAGAGAGGTGGTGGAAGCCCCATCCCTGGAGACATTCAAGGTCAGGCTTGATGAGGCTCTGAGTAACATGACCTAGGTAGGTGTCCTACCTAGGACAACCTAAGGAGGTTGGACTAGATGACCTCTGGAGGTCCCTTCCAGCTTGAAACATTCTATGATTCTATGATCACAGGAGGCGAAGGGAGCATGGGATGATGAGGAGACTGAACCTCTGAGGGAAAGAGCAAAGCAATCAGATAGCATGGAAAGAGAGACTGAAAAAAAAAAAAAAAAGAATGATAATCTTTGGAAGAAGAGTGGGGAAACAACTTCTTAAAAGCAGCTAGCAAAGGTAAAGACTCTGGTTTCTTCCTAGATCTCCTGCTGGCTGTGTACACCCTGGAAGAAATTCCTTCATGACCCTGGGCTTCAATTTTGCTCCAAATTTAGATTTTTCTACTGATTTTTTAACCTCCAGAGTAAATAACAGGACATGGTGTATTATCTGACATCTGGAGTTAAGAGAGGACAAGACCCACAGGGAATCGCAGGGTGCTTGCCTTTTTAATGTGCTGCCCACTCCCACTTACTCACAGACTCACAGCAGAAATGCTAGGATTCAGCCTAGCCCTGGGCATGAAATACAGCGCCTTAATTCAGCACTGAAATTATTGCCCTTGAGTGAATGCTAACCATGCACCCAGACAAAAGGAATGCATTTGCTTGGTCAGTAAACATCTTTTTTTATGAGCATTAAAATGATTTGCTTTCCATTTTCTCCTCACCAGGCATATTTTACTTAGTCAATACAGAGGCTGTCACAGGCTGCACCATTTTATTCTTCACTATGCTCTCTTCTCTATGCTTGGAGCTCTTCTTAGTGGTGCTTTAGGACAGACCCAGACACAGGGCATGAAAAAGCCCAGCTGCGCAGTCACTGCTTTACTGGCATTGTAGCACCCTCAGCAACCTCCTCAGAAAGCTTAGAGCTGACTTTGCACTTTTTGGCCTTGATCTCTGGCACTAAAGTTAATTGGGATAATTCAGAGTTCACACCCATCTCCCTGAGGGGTTGGTTTAAAAATACATGTAATGTGAGTTTTAAAATAATTTCTTTTGATGTGAAGTATTTGGAAATGCTCCTCTCCACTGGTTTTAAAAGGTGTCATTTTTTAATGAATGCTGAGATGTTGATTAGTAAAATTCCAAAAGCATTAACTCAAGTGAGTGGACTCCAACTTTTCCTTTTTTTACTATTATGATTTGTGAAAATAAACGCAATTAAAAAAAATCCCAGCAGTTCTGTTAAACTGTATCCTCAGCAGTCTCCCTCCTGATAGCCCTACCAGATGTTTTACAATGCTAGGCAAGGCTGTTTGCTCTTTTCTCAGGGGAAGGCCAAGTGAAGCCTTGGCTCAACACCATGAGCCTTCAGCTTGTGACCCTGTATCTCAGACACTTCATACACTAGCCTGTACCCTGGGAAGGGGCCAGGTGGTTTGGTCTCTCTGCTTTTAAGACACCTCAAGGAGGAGCAGATTTTTGGCCAGCTACCTTCAGTTGCCCTCTTCCGACTTCCTGAGGACAGCTTATGGGAGCTGATGCTCACGCCCATCTTCTCTACCTTGTCGCGGCCCTGGGGGTTGTTGGGGAGGGTGGCAGATGCAGACTCTGGCGCTACCCAGGCAGGACCACCTCCCATGCAAGGATGGCCATGGCCACACAATGCTAGAAGACCCACCAAGGGCGAACCATCTCCCTTGAAGCTGAGCTTCTGGTTTTGCTCTTCCCAGGTCTGCCATGAAGTCTGCCCTCTGAATGGAGCTGGAGAGGCTGCAAACCATTTGCATTTGGGAGGGATAAGGGAGGTGAGGACTGAGGGGAGGCAGAGACGGGGACTGCTGCTGCTTCCAGCCACCAGCCAGCTGGCCAGAGAAGGATTTATTGCCCTGGCTGCGTTTGGGACGAAGACTGCTCAGAATAGCCATCCATCCTACACGTCTGAGTGAGCTGCCGTGGGATATTCATTGGTAAGCCAGTCTACCTTCTTCCTGAAGTTTCTTTCTCCTTTATACTGCAAAGGCTAATATATTGTTCAAATTAAAGTGGTTCTGGGGACCAAAGACAGAGCTGGTTATTTAGTAGAATGGACTGATGAGGAGTGGGTAATGTATTTAAAGACTGTGTAGGAGCCACTAGGGATGATATAGTCTGATTTATTTGATTTAACATAATTTATAGTACACTAGACTATGTTGTGATTCCTTGGGACTTTTATCAGGAAATTTGTATTCAATATTTAAGGATCTCTGGGCAGAAACACTCTCGTTCTTTTATTATTTTGGCTTTAAACTTGCCATGTACCACAGAAGAATTTATAAGTGTATAAAGGACTTTAATAATTTCAGATGGGAAAAAAAGTTTGAAAGCTAAGATCAGCAGAGGAGGAGGATTCCTGCTTCACCCTTTCCCAAGAGCATGGATGGACTTTAAAAAAGGCAATACTGTGTCTGCATTAATTGTCCTTTTTTTGTCTTTAGGACAGAGACAGCCTTAGTAGAGTTGCTGACATCCAGAGGCCAGTAGCTCAACTGGTGTAAATCAGCACTGAGCCTCTCTGCTTGTGCCCACTAAAAAACCACAGACCTGGTCTGTTGTGCACCTCCTTCCTTTCTGAAATGGTCCTTTATTTTAGGATTGGAATTTTGCTTAGTGGAATAGATGATAGCCTATTTTTTGGATGCTCTAAGCATGATTTTTACATTGTAAAACCCTGTGGTTTGGAAGTTAGTTCTCTAATAATCTCTTCCTCTTCAGAGACCATCCCTAAAGGGAGATACCTCAGGTGAAACTGGAGCTGTCATTAGAGCAGAAGACTCAATATTTTCTCCTGGAAGTTTAAACCTTTTCCATACACAGAGAAGGAGAGGGAGGTGGTCCCCAGTCTGTGCCCTCCTGAGGTACCGCATGATGCACTGAACATCTCAGTAGATGCTGTGTCCAAAACATCTTAAATGTTCATAGAAGAATCTCAATCTTAAATCTGTGACATGTCATGGTTTCGACCACTCTGCTGGACCTTCCTCTGACATGATTTATTTGTAAGTACATCCCATATTTTTGAGGTTTGCATCCTGTGAAAGCATAGCGGGCTGCAGCTCTTGGGCCTTCAGCCTAAAGGTGTTCAGTTGGGAAAGTTTGAATCCCTGGTGATCTACAAACTGCAACACTATTTAAAGCCTTTGTTGACAGTCAAGCATGTTGAGTGTTTAAAGTTTTAATAGGCTTAGAGTTAATTCTGGAATCCACCAACATCTACATGCATCCATAATTTATGAGTGCCTCTTACTTGGTTGGTTTACTAAATTGTACCTAAGAGTGTTTGTGAAACTTTGGCAGCTCCATGTAGAATTTCATGATTCATCTGTGCCTTTGCCAACTGCTTCAGTTATTTTCTTTTTCCTTCTTTCTTTTTTTATTCACCCCTTTTCCTTATTGGAAGATGTTCTTATATACTTAATTCAGGGCTGGTGTTCAGAATGCAGTTTATCACACACCTTTTCTGTGCCAAAACCCTTTACACACTCTGTCAACGACAACTTTCCACATGTAAATGTATTTATTTGTGAAATGGCTTTTAAAGCCAGTGTAGATGGCAGAAGGCGAAGTGCAATGGGCCAAGTCCACTTGTGGAGGAGCCCTGCCCCTTTCTTGCAGCTTGCACCACTGTTACCTCTCCCTCTTGCAATGCCAGCAGTGCAGGCAGGGCAGCTGCATGCTGTTTTGAGGAGAAAAGCAATGGGTGGGGAGCTGTGGGAGGAGTTGTGGAGGGGAAGGCGTGGGTGGGTGTGCACCATTAGTGGTGGGGTCCCAAGGTACCACTGGGTGCTTGACTTCTGGCCAGGGATATTTGCTTCAGCTGGGAAGGTCCTGTCAAGAAAATATAGGACAGCTGCCTGCAGGCAGCCAGGGAACATGGAGACTTCCAAAAAAACCTCTTTGTGCCTTTGCCCTGGACAGCCCTTAGGAGCTGGGCTGGGAGCCGCCGGGACGGTTTATTGTAAATAGAAGAGTCAGTCTTCCTCGCGTGTATGAACCTTTTAGTTTCTGGCATCTCTTGTCAAAATAACCCTGTTTTCCTCAAAACATGTGAGCATTTCTGGGCTCTTGAGAAGGCTGAGTGCCTGACAACTCAGCGCTTGTCTTCAGGCAGCTAGAGGTGGCGGGGGCACAACTGCAACATTGGCTGCATTGGCGGCTCTCATAACTTCCCTTGTTATTTTTATTGTCTCAGCCTCCAGAGTGCTTTGATTAGGTTGGAATCCTAGCTTTCATATTTATTTTGTTGGTTTGTTGTTTGTTTTTTTTTTTTTTAAAACAAGTTTCTAGCCCTTGTGGCTGTGGAAAAAGTAGCTTGAAAACATGCAGTGTGCTTTGAATGTGCTAAAATCATAAAGGAAACAAGGAGAGCCCAGCTGGGACAGTGGGTATGGGACACATCTTTTTTTTTAAACTCTGGATTTTTCTCTGCCTTGCAATAGCTTCAGTCTTGTTATTGTCCTTGTAGAAGAGGTGGGATGCTGTAGCACATTTTGCCTGAGGTGATACAGCAGGGCAGGAAGTCAAGAACATACTGAAGGTGTCCTTGCTATCTCACATGGGCATTTCCCAGGGGCAGGCACTGGTCACACTGGGAATAGTTGACAACAGAAAACCAGAGTTAGAAAAGGAATTGTTTGCATCTCATAGCAAGTCAGCTTGCTTTCACTTCATGTTTCCATCCCAGTTCTCGTAGTAGTGCATTTCAGTGTGTCAAGTTTTGATACCTCCAGCCTTGTCACATGCTTGTAAGACCTGGCGCAACATTTTCACTGCAGTTGGCAATTAGGTAAAATTTGCCTTTTTCACCTGAATTTGGCAGCATTAGTCTGAGAGCATGTGCCCCATCTCCCTCTTAGATGTCACCCCTTTCTGAAGGGGTGGAGCTTTTAGCACATTTCATGGCTGGGCAGTAAAGCAGTTAACATGCAACAAGATGTTCCCAGCTCTAACAAGTTAAGAGCTAGGAACTACACTGTGAAAAGAGGTCAGCTGTAAGCTCTAGGGCCATTAATTGTCAACAGCTTGTGCTCTGCTGACACCTGGGTTGGTTTTACATTATTCCTATAGTGAAATAGAAGTGATCGATGCTCTTGTGCTTATGCTGGTTGACTTGACTCAGGCAGACTGCTCTTCTGGGCTGACAAAAGGGGATTTAAACCGAAGGGAGACAGAGCAAGGGGTTGAAAAAAGATACAAAGTAGAGCTTGCCCTATCTTAAAAAAATTACTAACTCACAAAGAGTTAATTTGAGTGGGTTTATAGTTATCTGTCTGATATTTATCTGACAAGTGGTTGATACAAAGGAATGGCATCTACTCTGTCAGCAGAAGTATTTTATTATTAATAATAACTATTTGTTAACTCTGGCATCTATAGTATGCCAGGCACCATGCAAAACCCAAGGAAAGCATAGTGTCTCCCCAGAGATCTTATACTAATCTATGCTATTGCAACATTATTTTTTTTAATACTGTGTATAAATCATTCTTCTAGTAGTATTTAGTCCAGAGGTTTACACTTCCCCATTCATGTTTTCATGGCAAACAAATTTGCCACAGTGAAAACACTATGCAGTTCAATCCAGCTATATTTTATGGCATTTCTTCCAGGCAAATCATTTGAAAACATGACTGCAGAGAGGCCCTTAACACACAGTTAACTTTGAAATCTACCTAAGCATCATTAACTTTAATGGCCCTGGGCACATGCCTCAGGCTAAGCATGTGCTGAAGTGCTCTCCAGAATGTGAATGGGATTAGGCCCATACAAAGTGTTTTGGTCAAAAGCAATGTAAACCTTCAGATAGATTAAAATCCCCAGGGATTCACTAGGGAAGTGGGTATCACATAATCTGTCATAAGAGGCCATGCTCAGATGCCTTATCAGGCAGCATGAGCTGACCCTCCCACTCAGGACCATTTTCCCATCTGAGGGATACTGAAATCTCCATTGACCTCAGTGGCCTTTGCTGATAGTGGACTCTATTTTGCTGTGTGGAGAAGCACTGTAGTACTGCCCTGCATGTAGGAGAAACTGCTCCTAAGGGAGTAGGATGAAATCATGATGGGCCAATAGTGTAAAATAAAGATTAAAAACCCCAGATCTTCATTGAGTCTGACTAAAAGACTTTAGAACTAAATCTGTAGGTAAATAAAGGCATATAATGAAGTAGAAACAAGAAAAAAATGCCAAAAAAGAAGATTTATGTGTGCTAAACAAACAGTATCGTCCAGTGACTAGGGGAGAATAGCTGAAAAAAGATAGTATTGGAATAGCTTAAAAAATAGAATAATGCCTAGTAAGGTCCTTAGGGGACTATTTATGTAGACTGCATGAACGACTTGATACAAAAGGGAGCTTTACCCACAGTTAGAATTATGTCCAATTTAGTCTTATTTATTTAACAACTGAAGCTAGCTTGTGTCCCCTGTTGAACTGCCATCAAGAAGCACTGAAGATGCTTGATGGTGTCCTCTTGCCTCTTTGGAATCACAAACCAGCAGATCCATGATAGGTAAAGGCCTTTTGATTCTCCACTGGGTCACTGCCCCCAAATTATCCCATGTGTCGAGACCTTTTGTGAGCCTCTGAGGAGCTGGAGGCAGAAAGCCTTCCTAATACAGAGAAATATCTGAGCTAACTTTTTTTGCCATGGGAGCGTGATGCAGAAAAGGGGTGTAAAGGTGATAGTGGGAGGGAGCAAAATCTTTGGTCTGCCATGAGCTCCTAGACTGGCTCACTGCATCTTGTATGGCTCAACCCTAAATTTCCGAAAAGATACTCCCCACTGTAGGGATTTTTCTATTCCCTTAAAATACCAGGCCTTATGTGTTTAGAAGAAGTTCAAGTGGGCTTTGGCTGTTCATTCTAGGGAGCACAGGCAGAAATGAACTGTTCCCTAGGAAACCAGCTATGCTGTGCTGGACATTATGGAGAAACAAAATAATCCAAGCCGTAGCAGAGACTCTCTTTAAGGTTTATGAATGACTATTTTTTTCCAGCTGATGCTTATTAAACAAGTCGGGTTGGCACAGACAGTTCAGTGAAGACTTTCTGAATGCATGAAAGCTCTGAGAACAGAAAGACTGCTGCAAGAGTGTGAGTAAAACATATGAGTAAATAAGCAATTTATCTCCCTTAGATCTGATTGTTATTATGTAGAAACACATGACATAATTATAGGTAAGACCACTTGGAGAAAATAGGTGTGTAAGGGCAACTGCATTTATTTCTTGTGAGCCTCTCTAGAGGCGGGATGCTTCAACAATCCAATTCCTAGAATCCCGAAATTGTTACATTATGAGTATCCTTTGTTTTTTAAGAAAGCTCAGTGAAAGTCACCTCATTTTTCTTTTCAGAATATACCATCATAAAAATGAAATCTTCCAAACGTTAGTCAACTACAGTATGACTTTGTGGAGTGTTTTAACTTGTGTAACATGAAGAAGAGTGTAATGCATATCCTCAAGCAGTTCTGTTTATAACATTATTTACTGAACAAGCAAGAAAATGGTTTATTTAAAAGCGCTAAGTGACAAGATTGAGAACTGGAAACCAATAAGAAAGAAGGGAGCAATAAAACATTAGGCAGCCAAATAACTGTGGCTTGATATATCTTGTCTCAGCTTTTCATTGATTTTTCCCCGAAGAAGTTGGCAGTGACTATAGAAAGGCTGTGAACAATGTAACAATATGATGTACTCATGCCAAAATGTAAATACAAAAGAAATGTTCTAAAATACCCTGTATCAAATTATCTGCAAGAAGCAGAAAAAGATGAATCACTTTTTCTGTTCCTTGGAAACACAGAGAAAAAACAAATGCAGAGCTTAAGAGTTTGTCTTTACATAGGTACAAATTCCTTATTAAAAATTTTATCCCAATTAGAGGACGCCAAATGAATACTTTGATGATGATGTGGGGCACATGAGTGGTGTGTTTCATCGTGATCCCAGTAAACCGAATAAAACCAAAAAAACCCCAAAACTCAGGATGTGCCTCACCCATCTCTTTCTCAGCAACTGAGGATAAGAATGAGGATGTATTGACTTTTTAATGAATTTCAAGTTCCACAAATAGAAGCTTTTTAGAATCAGGATATTAGGTGAGCATGCAATATGACATTTTTATAAGGGTCTCAGATAGGGGTCTTAATGCAAGAGGTTCCAACACACTCAGATGCACAATAACTCTTTGCTAACCCTGGATTGACCACAGGCACTAGAGAGAATATGTAGGGAGGAGAAAATAGTCTCAAGCCAAAGGCCCACCCTATATGTCTATATGTAAAGCACAAGAGGCATAGAGAGCTTTCCTTTCCTAAAGCAATCTGTTTTCACGACATAACAAATGTCTCATTTGTATTATTTTCTTACAGCATACCATAAAATCATTGTATTTTTCAACAGCATTTCCAGTGAAAGCCAATGAATAGGTCTGCAGTGGTTCAAATATCTCTTCTCCTTTTCCTTTGCTCTGAGTCTGTTGAATATGAGTCCAGCCAAGCCAGCCTGGAAAATGTGAAGTTTATTCCCAAGCTAATGTCTACGGACCCGTGGCTTGAGCAGAAAACACACTGTCCCAAGAAGGCTCAAGGTCACAGATTTTAAAATTGCTGGGTGCCTACTAAGTTAGGTGGGTGTTCTAGACACTAATTTGAAGCACTAGAGGTTGTTTTGTTTTCAGAGAAGGGTTGAAAGTTTTGCCCTCTAGCATTGCTCCTTGGCCTTCTCTGGCCAAAGTACCAAGCCAGTTCGCAGGTGAAACTGTATTTCCCATCAAGACCATGGGCCTTGCTCACTACTGTCCTGGTTTGAGTTAGAATAGAACAATTCTGTTCCGTGATTTTACTTTTCAGCTCAGTCTCTTCTAACTAACTGCACTTTCTGAAGTTAATGGCATATTTTCACAGACAGTGTCTGCTTCTAGCAGTGATAACACTTGATGTTTAGAGTTACTACCAAGGACTAGTGTGCAAACCAAGGTCACTGCTAACTCTTGTGTACCACATTGGGAATTTAGAAAGCAAAAGGCAGCACCTGCAGGGAGGAGTGGCCGGGAGAGGAGACCCTAAACTGACCAGCAAAGTATTCCATCCCATATACGTCATATTTCATAAAAAGCTGAGGGATCATGAGTGTCAAGCTCTCTTCTTCAATGGCCAGCATCTGAGGAGGATTCTGTCTGTTCTGCCTTTGATCCTGATCCATGTGTTCCTGAATCCAGTTCTCGAATCCAGGTCTAAACCTTGAAACTACTCAAATATTCTCTTTTTCTCTTGTGTGCCAAGGCATATATTGTAATACTGAAGCTAATATTTAATATTTGGTATACAACACTCTATAGTCCTCCTGTGGTCTTTGACAAAACTCACTTCACTGCTTTTGTTTTCATAGCTAAAAGCTAGTCAAGTAAATGGATGATTGCATGTGTGTGTGATGTTGAAGTCAAATGCTCTGCTTTTTGCTCAATGCAAACTTGATCTGAGATCACTTGGCCTTTGCTTTTTAGGAGGTTCTTTTTCTAAAGTAATCCAGTGGTTTCCAGCAGGTCAATGACAAAGGACAAAGTAACCTAAGAAGAATTCTGTGATGATTTTCTCTTCCACTTCTAGTCCTTAGTTTTTTCAGCCTGACCTTAGTTTTTTAGTGGCTACAATTGTATGAGCAATATGCCTAGGTCAGTCCATGAGATTAAGAAAACATTACACATAAAAAGTGTACCTGAGTTATTTTTATTAGTTTCTCAACTCAGCAGAAATTAATAGATTTTGTGAAACACACTCCCACAGAAAAGGATATCACAGTATAGGCTGACGGGCAAGTGTAGGAGGCTATAAATTAAATGCAATACATTTATTGGCATCATCCAGTTTTACTTTATGAGAAAACTGGTTGTCTCAAAATAACCCTTGCTGCCCTGTCTTCTCTTAAGGTTGTATAGATAAGATGTCTGTCAGAGGCTCAAGGCTCAGTCCCAGTGCAACCAATAACATTAACCCTCACCAGTCCAAGTCATGACTGGGTCAGCTCATTCTCTGTAACAAAAAAAAAAGGAAGCACAATTTCCTAATTGCTTATATTTCAAGGATTACATTGAATAATTCTATTTCTAGTAAATTTCAAGGCCAGGGTGGTTGCAAGGCCTCCACTCCAAAGACCCTTTGTGCTAATAAAAGCACATTATCTTTGTAGGACTAGTCACTATTTCATTGTGAACAAGGGCATGGCAGTCTGCCACTAAATTAAAAACTAAAGCCAAATCCCATTTGTTCTTCACCCCCTGTGGGTTATTGCTATAATCTCTAATTTACAATGATTCCATTTTATGAATCCATGAACAAATATTAATTTAATTTAAAGCATGTCCAGTTTTGTTAAACATCAAAGACGGGAATTTATAAATCACATCAGCAATAATTCTGCCTTCATTCAGGGCCATTTCTGCTGCCAGTCCAGGCTCACAGGCAGCACTTCAGCTGGCAGCTGCCTGCAGGCACCAGGTGATGCCCAACCATCTCTCTTCCAGCAAAATGGATGTTTCTCTTTCTGAGAGTGAGGGGGCACCTCATTCCCTGCATAGCTGGGAGGAAGGTCTGCCTTCTCCTGGAGAGGGGCAGCCTTCAGAGGCATGCGCCCCATATTGGCTTGACCCAGGATTGGCCTGAAGGAGAAATTCCTTCCAGGACTTTGAGGTAACATGGGCTGTCCTCCAGCCCCAGTGCAGTGCCACTCCTCCTGCTTCACATGGGTACTTCACTGGGGTCAGAGATGCTGTTTTTGCACAGTCACTATAGCAGTCTTTCCACACGTGCCACTGGAGAGGGTGCTTCACAATCCTCAGGATCATCTCCATGTGGTACAGGACGGACAACTCAGCCAGCAGCAACCACTTTCTTCCGAGGCACTGGAAACCTGGAACATAATTTTCTAGTTCTTCACCAGTTTTTGGCCCCAAACTTAGCTGTTCTGAACCTACCATGGTACAATAGCTGTCCCGCAGTTTGTAAGAAGCTGAGGGAAACGCTGCGTGTAGATCCTGAGCTGTTTACCTGAGAGCAAATTAAACTCTCCTTCCTTTTTAGAAGACCATGGATCTTGAGAGAAAACTTCAAGGTAACTGATTTGATCATCAGTGCTTTGCATACTTCTGCTACCTCTATGCCTCTTCCCTTAGACATGTTCTGTGCTTGCAGTACATCAACCACAGCCCACCTTCTTCCTCCACTTGCTGTCTCCTGACAGACCTCCCACTTCTGCAGCTGTGAATACAATCTGAAACTGGTCAGGATGCTATTGCTTGACTTCTGTTCTTCATTTCCATGTCTTCTCCAGGAAAAAAAAAAAAAAAAGAAGCCATTGGGGCACAGGACAAGTGCTCAGTGTTACTGGAAAAAGCGTTGGAAGTTAAGAACCCCTTATGCTATTGAGGCAGGAGATATGGAGACACTTGCCAGCAAACTCTGCCACCACAGCAATGCCTTGCAAGTGTCGTGGTCATCTGCAGATGGCAACAGGGATACATCTTACTCTCAACTTAAGCATCACGTCACATCAGCATGTAACTGCACTCATAAAGTTGCCTACACCCAAAGTGAACTGGCTGCACACTGAAAGCATCCTCTGTTACAAGCAGAGACTCTGTTTGCAGGAAATATGCTGTCAAAATGTAACAGTCCAGCTTATGCCTTGACTGAATATTTTATCATGTCTGAAAGGCGTGACAGCTGGTGTGAACTTTTGTATCAGATATCAGCGTTCCCTGCTCCAAATACTTCCGTGTGACTGGCTTTGGTTAAAGAAGGCACTCTTGATGAATTTAATTAGATAGAAGCACAATTTAAGGGCAGATACCACCCCTTCTCGTTACCAAGGAAGATGGCCTGGAGCGTTGCTTTGTGCCCAAGAATCTCCCTAGCACAGCTTTCTGGCTGAGAAAACAATGTGCTACATCCAGGAAAAATATGAAGGTTATATCTGTGCCTAGAAACTGTCACATTGCTATCTTTATAAATTTTACGGATATAAAAACAAAGTGCCTTAATTTAATTATGTGTGTTTTCCTTGGTTAGTGTAAGATGAGTTCTGGTGAGGGATCTGCGGACCTTTTTCCTCTCAGACTGTCTTGAAAGGCAGAGGCCTTGAAGCAGACCCTGTCTGAGCTGCAGAGATGTAAGTGCCCGCTGCAGGGCCACGGGGTGCTCACCTCTCCCCTCTTCACAGGATGAGTCCTGCTCTTCCCACATGCACTGTACCCATGGCTTGGTTGGTAACTTTTCAATTACAGCAACAAATTCTGGGTTAGAGAAAGTTATGACTGGGGCTGGGAAAACTATCTGAGTGGAAGACTTTATTCAGCAATTTTTTTTCTTCTCTTTCATTCTTCGTGAGTTGTCTGCAAGCAGGTGGGACTTTTTTCCAGATGAACTGGTGACTCACAACGTGAGTTGCCTGGCCATCCTGAGTGTCGTCTTCTAGGCATACCCACACCCCCAGCCTCTTGGCATGCAAGAGTAACATATCCTCCTGCCACAGATCTGCAAAGGGAGAGAGCTTGCCCTGGCTTGGTGGTATTCTGTGGGCTGGTGTAGGGGAGGGAGTGCAGGAGACCCTGAACTGCACAGCTGGGAGGCTGCTGTGCCCTCACTGAAGAAGTAGATGAGGCTTTAGTACAAGGATAATAATGGCTTCTAACCTTTCTGCAGATCACATAGAGGAGGAAGACTCTTTGCACCTGTCTATCTTAGTATAAGGTACACCAAGAGCAGAAATGCATTTTGAAGGAAAACGAGTGCTTTCATTTGGCATTTCCAAAAAATATATGCACTTGGCATTACCCACTGACAATCCATCCCCTTTAATGACTGCAAGCAGCTTTTGGTCTGTGGAGAGCTGGTGAACAGCTTACAAAGAGCTTGCTGATCAAACCTGTTTGGCTGTGATCAGACACGTGGCTTATTCCTGTGACGATGGGGTAAAAAGCCCAGTGCTCTCCTCAAATAGTCGTCAAAATTTATCTTTCAAATTGCAACTTTAGCAAACACTCTTGGCACAAGCATGCCCACTATGTTTGTAAGGGAAAGGAAACAGGAAAGGAATATGGAAATCAGGCTGCAAAAATAATCTGCCAGCCCTTTTTTAGAGAAGATGGGACAAAAGTTGCAAAGTTCAAGAGAGCTAATGCTGCTGGTGCACTTGAGTGGGAGACATCTGCAGTGAAGTTATATGTGAACCAAAGCTACAGCAAAATGAGTCTGGTGAGGTTCTGGCCCAAGCATATTGAGGAAGAGGTAGATCGGGTCCCAGTTATCATGCTGAGCATCCTGGGA
The DNA here is from genome assembly GCA_013400335.1 of Eurystomus gularis. Classification (NCBI taxonomy): domain Eukaryota; kingdom Metazoa; phylum Chordata; class Aves; order Coraciiformes; family Coraciidae; genus Eurystomus; species Eurystomus gularis. The sequence continues at coordinate 182,224 of VZZY01007080.1, read as the reverse complement.
AATGAGAGTTACACCTAAAAGCACTCACCAAAAATAGTAATATTTATACAGGATGGCAGACACTGAACTCCCAGACAGAGCTGAATCAAATGGCTAGGGATAACTGGACAAGAAAACACATGGCTGGAAAGATAGCCATCAAATTCCTCTTACTTCTTTCTCTGGCACTTTGTTCTCTCTGCAAAATGTTGACAATGTTCCTCAGACAGAAAGAGACTAGAGATGGAAAAAGTAAGTGGATAGGCCGTGGTTATGGCTTATTTTCTTTCTCCAACAAGGGAGTATTGTATAACAGAATTTTGTTCAAGTATCAGTTTTATTCTTAAAATAGTTATTATTCTTCATACTGCATATGAAACAAGAGCTATGTTTTGGGTCTAACATACTTCTTGATAACAGGCTATAAGTGAGCTTTTTAAAAAAGTAATAAATAAAAAATTATTTTTATTAAATTCATTCTAAATTAATTTAATTTAAACTAAATTAAAATTAAATAAAATGTAAAAGGAGCCATAAAAAAAGCCTTTTCATGTGTATTTGGGCAAAACAGACATCTGTGGACCCAGGGAGACTCTCAATCAAAATCTTCTGTCCTCTGCTCACTGATAAATGAACTACAAAACTGGAAACAAAGACAGGTGTATCTTGAAGGCAGTGACTGAATTCCAATATCAGGTGTAATCTAACACTGCTGGATTGCCATGTTACCCAGAGCCAGAATGATATCCACTGGGAGACAGAGGGTCTCTCTCTAAATGACATGTCCATGAGCTGATGGAAATATAGTATCAACAGTAGAAATGTATAATGCCACAACCATCCATGTGTCTGAGTGCTCCTGTATCAAAATAAGGCCACTGTGTTTCAAGAAAACCCTGAAAGAGGAAAGATCTTGTATAGTTACACTTCAGAAAATTACAAGAACTCAACATCTAAAGCCAAAAACTAAGTGGCAAAATTCCCAGATCAATTTTTGTTTGTTTGTTTAGTTTGTTTTTTGCCTTGCAGTCGAGCGGAACTATTATTAAAAGAAGCATCTCTCAAAGTGATTTCAATACTTTCTGCAGTCCTGAGAAAAGATACATAAACCTGAGAAAAATGCTGGAGGGAGCAGAAAGCCTGAAAGACCGTGGTTATTCATGGGTGGGTTGAGTGGCAGGGGCAATGTGCTTCATTTTGTGCAAGACAAAAGGTTAAACAGCCCTTTCTACAAATATATTACCAGTATAAAAGACAAGATGTTGGACCTAATTCAGTTTTCATTCAGTCTATCCCAGTTGAAATAACTTTTGAAAATTTAGTGTGAGAACAGTTTCCAAATAGAGGTAAGAAGTTAAAGGACTGATGATGGAGAAGGCAGCATCCATGGGAAATGGGTCAGGTAGCCACAACATTCCCTTGTCTTCTCTATGCCTCAGAAAGTTTTGTCTCATTTTTACTGAGTTTTGAGTGAAAATGGAAATCTCTGGTATTATTCATTTTGTTTTATTTGGGTCACCTTTCCCTATATGTTACCCCAGAAAAATAAACAAATGCTAGGAGTTATAGCTTTGATTTTAGGGTGGATATGTGTGAAATACACTGAGTCAGGAGGGCTATGCTAACCATATGTACTGTTGTATGTATGTCACATAGACAGATGACCATGAACAGGAAAATGCAATCAATCACACCGGCACTTTCTTCCCAGCCCTCCTCTCATGTGCCTACACCAGAAAACCATTGATTTGCGCACATGTGTAAACAAAAGCTGGCATATTTCTATTGCTTTTGTATTTTTTCAGATCCTTCTGTGACACAAGGGATAATACTTGCCTCTTATTGTTTTAAGTGGCAATAATCCACCTGGTAAGTGGAAAAACACTGTAACACAAAAGGTTTTAATTTAAAATCCAACACAAGAAACAGATTATTGCTGAAAAAACAAAGTTCTGATATCCAAGTGTTATAATAATCACTTTTTAAAAAAGTAAATTGCTTGATATAGAGAGAGGATAATAGTGACTTTAAATGAAGTATAATTTAGGCACAGTTTCTGTAAAATTCCCTGAAAAGCTTTGCCAGGGTATTTTAATCCTCACCTGTGTGTCACTCCTTGCTAATGCAGCTGGTTACAATGCTGCCCATTTTGTGATGTGGAGTTCCAGGTGAAGTCACCAGCTCCATGGTGAGATCCTGAAAAGAGGAAAATCCTGAAAGACCTTGAAAAAGTTACCTGCCTAAGAAAGCCCATTGGCTCTAACAGGATTATTCCCCTATCTTAAAGCTTCCAAAGTGGAGATCTACTTCAGCTCTCTCAAAGTTACTTCCTGATGCATCAATCGTGGTCCATCTAAACTGCAGTAAACAAAGACTATTGATATATATCCCAAAACCACTACTAGAATACAATGAACTTAAATCCAGTCTACTTGGCCAGCTACAGCAATTACTTGTCTTTCAAGCATTGTGAATGCATGGGTTTTGGAGCTGGGAAGCCATTCAGTGTGCTGGCACAACAGTATATGAGTCCTGGAGATCTGGGAGCACTAGAGGAGGGTCAGTTACACCAGCAGATGCCTTAAGCAGGACTGCTAAGTGGTTTAAATGAAACATACACTGTGTCACATAAAAGCTTAAACTATTGCTCATGACAACTCTCTTCCACAGGGCAAAGAAATTAAACTCTTCCCAGGTACCTCTAAGAAAAGATATCAGTGGGCTCCCTTGAAAGACCTCCCTCCTTAGAAGTTTCTTACTGGTTTCTGTGGCTACTTTTAGCTTCTCCATTCTTATTAAATGACAGTGAAAGTCCTTTACAGGCCACGGTTTCAACACTTGGATAGTCAAGGCTGTACAGCCCTGGGAGTGTTAGCAAGGCAAGCGGTGACATGCATTTGCCCACAGGTTCTTCACGGTTCTGTGCTGCTGGGGCATCTCGCTGTGAGCGTTTTCCACTTCCAGCCCATCTGCATGGGCACAAAGCAGCACCATTGCAGGTGCTCGGTGGCACCGTCCTCACTGGTTGACACATGCACCCACCACACGCATGACTCTCCTGAACTGAGACTCCTTTCTTCTTCATTTAGCTGGATTTTCATAAAATAGCCTGTTGCTTAAAAAGAAGAGTGGGCTTTGGGTGTAAAATCTGGAGTGCGGACTCTACACCATCTAGTGACTTCTCGACTGCAACCATGCAGCACAGCACAAGTCCTCTGAAGGAAGAGGTGACTAATAAGCTGCAGAGAGATCCTGAGCTGGTTAGGAAGTAACATTAGATTTCTGCTGTCTTCACTAGTTAATGTGATATGTAAATGAGTAACATATGATATGATTTGAAGCCTTTGCTGTGTGTAGGAAACATATGCTAGTGTAAGTGCTTTGGAGGACGTGGTTTTCCTAATGAATATGCTCTTTGTTTGAGAATGACAGTGAAGTCTCGGTTTTCTTCTATCTTATGCAACTTGTCTAAAGCCACACTTGTTCCAGGGGATGGCAAATGTTTGAAATTTGAACAGCACTGGCTTCATTAGCCTGAATTTGTACTGTAACACCCAGACTTCCACACTGCAAGAAATCGTAACCCCTTCTTCAGCTGCTGGAATTGGACTTTACAATGTATCTCAAGCCAATAAGAAATCCCTAAATCTGCTGAGCTGTACAAAAGCTGCAGTTAGCATAGCAGACATCTGAAATAAAATTTAAGACATAAGTTTCCAACAGAGACACCATGAGTTGGGTTTCTGCATTGGACTGAGGCACTTAGGCAAGGGGCTTGCTTTTTGACCCTGCTCGGTGTCTCTCAGCTCCCATGGATTTCTGTGAAGACTGGCAAATGGTCTGTGTCTTTGCAAATCAGACCCATAGTAAGCTACTATGAGCAGAGGATACTACTTTTAGACATCAAGTTATCAAACTGCTTTACTTAAGCTTTGTGCTGTGCAGCTCATCTTGTTGCGGTGAGAGCTACTGAATACTCAAGTAGAAAAATACTCAAGTAGAAAAGCTGGGGAAGTTCTCATCATGTCTTCCTGCTGACTCCCCATTTTAATTTGTTGTATTTTCCATTTGTCCAAGTGAAGAGCCTTCCTGCGTTTCTCTTACATGAGGCCTCTGGGGTGGGGCTTTTATTGTCAAATCTAGTAGAAGGAAGAGAGAAATGCAAAGAGACAGAACACAGCCTCCAGTCATGTCTACCTTGAATGGATGGATTGAATTTCATCCTGAATGAGAAAATTTTGAGCAAATTTCAAATTTTCTAGTATTTTCTCCAGCAATTGAATCCTTAACATCACAGTCCAGTAGTTAAGAAATAGATACATACCACAAATCTTAGGGACCCAATCAAAACAGCAGAAGTTCCTGATGATAAAATGTTGCAACAAGCTATTTCCCAGCCAGCTTTAGAGCTAGAATTCTTAGTAAGGATACTTATGTAATTCATTGAAAAATAATTTTTAAAAATTGCCAACTGCAGAAAGAGGATTGTTGTTTGCATCTTATGTACAATTTTTTCATTTCAGATTCATTTCATTTAGGTGTACTCCTGGGGAGTAATAATAGCACATCCATGGATTCTCACATCTTTTCAATGTGCTGTGAAAACATCTGCTAGTACTCATCAAACTCCTCTGTGGTTGGTTGTCCCCATTTTACAGGTTGAAGGAATTAGACAGGCAGGTTAAAGGACTTGCCCAAGACCACACAGGGAATCGAATGACAGAGTAGGTATTAGAATCATAATTTCCTGGCTCTACTTCCAATTACTTTGTGCCAAAGAAAAGGCCTTTTTTTCTAACGTAACACCTTGGTTATTTGATTTTGCTCTTTCTTTCTCTTTCTCACTTTCGCTCCATCTCACCTAAAATGTAATTGAAAAAATTCTCCCCTTTACTGTGCAGCTTTTTCTTCAATCTATGGTGCCAAACAGATCAAATAAATGTTGTCACCACTCCAGAAAGAGCAGGGAGAGTTTATTTAGCTGATGTGATAGCAAAGGTGGGTTATAAAAACCTCTCAGATTTTTGGCAGGGAGGTGACCTCTTGAGTCCTGATTAAGCTCATTCGTGTTAATCAGGCTGGTCTGCACAGCTTCCCAGGCAGGACAGGTGCAAAGCTGACAAAAACAGCACCCTGAAACCACAGTATCCCATTATGGATGTCATCCAAAACACCCACCTCAGTTCCTCATTTTTCTTTTCCTGTAGCTCTCCAGCAAGACATGCCTCTATATCTGATTTTGGTGACAAATGTTGTGATGCAGTAGGAAAAAGGTTACTATGCCTTCCTAAATTAAGTCCCCAGAGAAAGTATTTCTTTATGGTCCTGCTTTGTGCCATGAGGAAACCTTTCTTCCATATTTTAAAGGCAGCGTTACTTCATTTGCTATAAAGGTTGAAGAGCTTTTATATTAATGTATTCTCAAGATCATTATATTTTCCAGTAACCTTTGTTCTTTTAGAGATTCCTTTCAGTACATTGTTGGAGGTGTAGTTGTCACCAGTCCTGCAGAACAGGTATTGCCTCATTCTTATCTGATTTTGTCCAGTGCCTTAGCTGGAGCATCCAGTAATAACTAGAGACTCGTGAATTAGAAGCCTGGGCAGCACTCATGCGAGCGTGGTAAATAGAGGTGCTCCTCAGCTGGTGTGATGTCAGCCCAGCCATCAACTGAGTAAGTGTGAGTGTGCCCACACTTACTCTCATCCTCTCCATTTCATACTCTCATCATTCTCCAACCCCTTGACATAAGCAGGATCCAACCACCGTGGGGAATTTAACACGTGCCTGGAAATGTGTGTGGATTCAGTGCTGATTGTAACGGTGCAGTGCATTTACCCTCTGCTCAACTGAGCAGAGAAACAGCTCTGTGGAGGTTGCAGAGGTGACATCTCTTGCACTGGATTAAGTATATTGTACTCTTACAGCAGGATCTGGAAAGCTTTGATTGAGTTATCTGTAGGTTATCACATTAGCCCATTTTTAAGCTGCCTTAAACCCCTGTTACTGTTTTTCATCCAACTTATGAGCAGCCTTGCAATAGCTGAGTGGTGCATGTGGCACTTTTCCTCATCTGCCTCTGCAGCTGTTCTCGCATGGAAACGGATTTCTTATAATACAGAACTCCTCAGTGCTACGTTACCTCTGACCGCAAAGCTGGATGCAATCCTTCCTATGAAATACAGTATCAGAGGGGGTTTTTATTTCAAGCTTCCCAGCAAATGAATTCTTAAAAATAGTTTACTATTTTTACTCTTTAAAGTGTCGCAAATACAGAGTAATGGTCTGCGGCTCGAGGGAATGGGCTGCTCCTTGGGGTGGTGTCTAAGCAAGCACTAATACCCACCAGTACCCGTTAACCTCATGACACTGTTCATGCACAGTATCTATGAGCAACTGAATGAGGATGTTAGAAACTGTGTGGGAGATACATGAGTTTGTGATTGTCACCGTACTAACCTGCAAAGTTTGTGCATACTGCTGCTGTTGGAAAAGTGACAAGAACGGGACACAAGAAATTATACGAATAGAGGTTTGTCACCAATGCGTCCAGACCTGCAAAGAAACTGTTCATTATGACATACCTTAAGAAAAATGTGTTTGATATAACAGAGTGGATTAGTTCAGCAGTACATGTTCAGCAGGGGAGAAGTTCAGGTTTATAGCTAAGTAAACAAATGGTTACTTATCTTCTCTTGTACCAGGTGGTATGATGTGTGGCTTGTTCTGCTGCTGCTGTATCATAATCCTTGATACATATATTAAATGAATGTGGATCAAGATGTTTTAGTTCCCAATCATGCTTTTTAAGGGGAGTCACTAGGCGTAATGGTCTGTTTATAGAATATTCTCAGGTTTTATATTTGCCAGAGGTGTACACAGGCAGCAGTGGGGGTATAGTTTGTCTAGATGCCAACTCTTCACAAAAGAAAAGCCTCATAAATCACTTCCATGAACTGTCAGTGCTGTTAACAGCTCCCGCTGGCACTGTACAGCTGAGGGGGTTATGTTAAGCACAGCACCCCTCTGCAGCCAGAGGAGTCCTGCTTTCGTTTATTTTTCTTTCCTAATTACCTATAGTGAGAGAAAGCTGGTCCAAGCTGAGGAACCTTTATAAAACACATTGGATGATCAAAAAACGGCAACATGCCTCTTCACTGCCTAACAAACAACTGATTGTGCACAGTAGCCTGCATCTCTGCTAGAGTCAGCTTGGCATCACTTACTTCTTCCTAAGCACAGTAATGAGCATTCCTTGCTGACTTCTTAAAAAAAAAAAAAGTGTTTTTGAAAAAGAAACAGAGTGGGTGTCTGGACCCGAACTCATATAGCTAATGCAGACATATAGACAATGCACACAAAAGCTTCCCAGTGTCAGATGAGAAGAACATGGGCCATAAATTCTCTGTCCTTAACTTATAGCCACACAGATGGTTTTGATTACAGCAGATGTTGTATGAAAATTAGCTTCAGCTTGTGGCTAAGTGGAGGAGCGTTTGTAGAAAGAGGTTCAGGAGTTGAAGGCTATTTTTAAGACTCCTGTACATAAACCATAATCTTTGTCTATAGCAAGGTGACATAGCTGACTCAAGGTGCAGATTGCACACACAGAGGGGTAAGGAAAATATTTAGCCTTGCACAGCCACTTTGTATAGGGTTGCTTGTAGATGTGGCATTTCACATAGGTTCTGCTTAGTGCTTTTCTCTGCTTCAACCCATTGCTGTGCCAGTTGCTGCATGGCATGAAGAGTTTATCTGCTGAATATCAGGCAAAGAAACGAAGTGAGATGAAAGTGCTCATCTTAACTTACACGCTGGTGTTCTTTCCTGCGCTGATGTACAAAGAGGAGATGGTGTAGACTGGCCCTCTCTCCCAGCCCTGGTGCAGAAAGGCAGAAGAGGTTTCCCCCTACAGGCACAGATTGCACCCAGCTGATATATGGGCCTGCCCACTCCATCCTCCCAGAGCTGTAATGCCTAATTTAGGTGCATACAAGTACATGCATCCTGCAGGTGTATTTCTGGAAGCTGGAGCCACCAGGACTTCCCCATCATACACCAGCTCTCAGAGGACGACATGCATGTTGATGTCTGAGGGTGACAGGGAAAAACTGCCCCAGTTGCTTCCCCCTCTGCCCCCAAATATATCTGTCATAGCTGGAATTTGACCACCTCTTCCAGCAAGACAATGTGAGTGTCCTTGGACTTGCCAGGATGGGCAGCTCTTTGCCTTCCTGCATGGAATGTTTGCCTCGGTCACCACTGTTCAGTGTACATCTCCTGCTCTTGGAGGGAAACCTTCTAAAAATTAACTATGTTAGGAAGAGAGAAAAGTGTCTCACATTGACTTCGTCCTTTCCATGTAGCCAGCCTCCAGCAAACATCCTAGAAAAAGAAAAGGAGAGATGCTGCTTCCTTCCTCAGAGAGCATCGCTTCACAGACATCCGAGCATTACTCTGCCTTTTGTGCTTATTTCTACTTTTCCCAGAATATGCAGACAGAGCATAATTGTATATGCAGATTTATACAGACTTCTTTCCTGCTTTTTGAAACTCTCCAGTTAGCCAGTTCAACTCTACTGTACTTGAACATTTGCTTTCAATAATAAAAAATGTTGATTAAATCAGTGGCCTGGCCAAATCTAGTAAGTTTTTTCTGGCAATACCTTTAATGAGTCCCATTTATTAATTTTTTCCCCCTACCTTACTTGTGTAACAAATTTCCAGATATTAATGTCAAGAAAGGCAATATTTGGCCTGTCATATGAGAAAAGTAAAAACAAACCAGCACACTTCCTTTTGTAGTTCTGGATCTCATGCTCTCTTAATACCTATGAAAGGACCATTTTGTAAAGTATAAATTTGGAGCTAAGCCTTAAAGGATGCTGGTTTATATACGATTATGTATGTGCTTATATATACACATGCATATTGTAATGTGTATATTACAATCAAGCAACCATTGACCTATGCAGTCTTTTTATTTTTGGCAGGTCTTTACTCTTACCCTCCCTCCTTTCCCTCACCCCCTCCCCCCTCCCCGGGGATTGTTCTTTAATGTAATTATGCTAAATTGATATTCTCTTTGTGGTATTCAAAAAAAAGGTCATCATTTTTTAAGCATTCATATATTATGAGTCTGTGTTTTTTGGCTTCATATTAAAATGACATTGATTGTGTTTTTAAATATTATGGCTAGATAAATCAATTACACCACAAAATCCAGAAGAAACAAACAATAAAAATAATAATAAACATCAGCTGCCACCTTAGTCCAAGCTCACATATTATACTTTAAAACTTTATTATTTCAAGCGGATGTATAATTACAGTAAAGTGGAGGAAGAGGCCATTACTGATTCAAATGCCAATGAAAATCTGTTGGTCATAGGTATTTGTCCTGGGAGTGTACAGTTCCCAGGGAAGGCAGGGTGGTGAGGAGGTCCCTCCTTGCTCTGCTGGGACGAGGTCTCTGGGTTTAGCATCTCTGAGGGGCTCATGCAGGACGCTGGGTGTGTTGCCCCAGAGGAGGAAGGTGCAGCATCACGCTATCATGTCAGCAAGAAGGGCGGGACACATCACCTGATGGGCTCTGCCTTGGCTCTATTGGGACCACCCGCCATGCTGAGAAGGTGGTCAGGTTTCTACCTCAGCTCTGCTCTTAACTTCCCAGGTAGAGCCAGCAGCGGTGTCAATTAGTTCCACTTCTGGTTCTGTTTTTGTGATATTTGCCTCCGTTAATGGAAACCGGACTCACACTATCAATTTATTTCTCATTCTGTGGGCCACCAGCTGGTAACGATATGATTCTTGTTTACTGCTGACCTTGGCTGGATGTGAAAGAGTGACTTAAGATGTAAACGGTTTCATCTCCCATTCTCAGGCCCTTGAGCCTTTATTTCCTTCTGCCCTACCAAGCAACACACTGGTTTTAATAAAATATATTGCCATCGCTTTGAATATTTATATGCTTGAACCATTTAAAAAATCTATTCACATTAGTCTGGTTAGCCAAAAATAGCCCAAAGACAGCACTCACTGCCAACATTTTCTTTGGTTACTGCTACCGAAATTTCCCATTTCATTCTATGGCTGCATCACAAGATAGTTATTCCTTATTAATCATGAGCGTAGCGCCATCAAGACTGCCAAGTAACAGTATAGCCAATACAACTCCTACTCACTTTATAAAGACAAACATTAAAGTCATCACTTACTTTGTGGCTAAAAAGGGAAAAATGCAGGAGCATACCAGATGAACCTCAGACATCGAGCCCTTCGGCACTTGCCCCAAGATGCTGCGTTGCTGTAAATGCCGTCAGCTGCCAAATCCACCTGGTTACTGTGGATCCTGAGGTCCTGGCCATATGATGGAGGCAGTGGCTTTGCATGCCAAGGCTAAAATGGTGGTGAAACTGCCTGCAACTGAGGACATGTGAGGATACACCTCCTGGTCTTGTGCCACTAGACTTTTGTTTATTCCTTTATCTAAAGCTACACTGAAAGCCATAGCAGAGCCACTTGCTTTTTGTGGACCAGCCATAGGTTATCCTAACTTTTAAAAATCATGTTCCCCTCTGTAGGAAATGGATATTCAGAAAGCTTGTTCCAGTTGCAGATAAAACCAAACATTGCATTGGAATTTCCTATGGGACAGAAAGTCTCGTGTTCAAGAGACTGTAGGCAATATGCAGCACTACACGGTGGTTAAAGAAGAAAAGGCAAGCTTTCCTCAGGAACTGGTTACTGAGGTGTGGTAGCTGGGTTTTGAAAGACAATAGCTCATGATCACAATACAGGTTTGCAAAGATAAACTGGATTATTTCCCCCTGCTCTCCACTCCCATGTTTCCTGGAAAGGATGGAGAATCTGTACTGATTTACTGGGGTCAGTGTGTCATTTTGAATTTAATAGGCTGAGAGATCAGTCAGATGTTTTGGATGCCCTTCTGAGTGCACAGCACAACTTTTCTAGCAGGATGAATAACAGCCCATTTAGCAGAGGGTGGTGCAGCAGCATGTTCTGCTGTCTGCTTGCCTTGGAAAAATGCATCTGCCTAGAAACAGGGCCTGAGACTGGGTTTTCAGGGCATGCAAATGTCTTACTGGTGTCAAGATGAGCCTTTATCAGTGTGCATTCTTTCAGCTTTAAGAGTTTTCTGCATATTAATCCAAGGATGCATGTTTTTTTCTCATTTATCTCATTATAAATTTTTACAAAGTGGCCATCAGTGAATTGTTGTGTGTACATACTTCCTTTAACCTTCAGTAAAACCTGTTCATGCACATTAACAGTATACACAGAGGCACGAATCACTATTAATCCTTGCTCAGGGGAAGGAGTTTATGGGGTTCCAACTGCACAGGGCTTGATGCTAAGACACAAGGTCTTATTCTTATGGAGCCACCTGCGAGTTTCTGAACCCAAAGGGTTGCCTTTGCTCATCAAGGCAGTAAAATATACTCTTGTTCTTGCTGGTGTGAGGGGTTTTGAGAATCACAGTCCTGATGATGTAATGGGTTGCAATGCACAGAGCACGATACTGTCTCCAGCTCCGCTGTACTGAGTGCGGTGAGCTCCTGGCTGCTGGCTCTGCACACACCAGGCGCTGGAAGGAACCCCTGGGAGGAGAGGGATGCCGAGCTACAGCAGTCTCCCAATAGCAAGGATGCCATTGGTGTGGATACACAAAGCTTCGTTGTTTAACTGACAGTGGTTTAGCTGGAAAAGGATTCAGACAGCCTGCCCCTAAAATGCGGGGGCCTGTGGTTGGAAATAAAGGAGCCAGGTTTAGTCATGCTGCTTGCACAGTGGGCTCTAGGGATAACATCCACAGCCACCTCAGCACAAGAGCACACAGCCTGGAGCAGTGCTGCTCTGGTAGACAGCCTTTATTCCTCCAACTCCCCCAGGACAAGGACATGACCATCTGGAAGTGGTCACTTCCACCCTTTTGTTTTTCTTCTCACTCAGACTTGAGCGGCCTCTTAATGCTTCTCTAGTAGCACAAACTGCCATAAAAACTTATTTCAAAAGGATGACTGAGAAATACCCCAGACTTGGAGAAAACTGATGTCTGAATGCAGATTTCAGCCCAGCGGGCACCCTGCCCGCATAAAGGTCTCCTCAATAGACTGATGCATTGGACTGCTTTGCTTGGACAGGCAAGCATCTATGTTATACAACTGGTAAAATGGGATACATAATTCATTTTCAAAACACATTTAATAACATGCTGTATGATGAAAAAGTAGCAGTTATATGAATACTTCCACGAGACTTTAATAACATTTTATGGGACGATAACCTCACAGCTGCGTTTTCAAAGTGTTGATTAAAAAAAAGCAAAGGACATGAAGGAATGGCCATAAATTGGCAACGACACTCATTAAACCTGTCTGAGAACAGCTTCCCCCTGCCCTGGGCTGGGGCAGGTTGCAAGCAGGGAGGCAGCGCAGGGACTCGCTCCTCCCTGTCTGTGGCCCACTGATGGAGCTGACAGAAATTCAGCAAGTGCCTCACTGCTCACCTACAAGCCCCAAAAGTGGGGAAGCAGCAAGGCGGCCGAGCACTGGCTCCACACGCTCCCCACATATGCTGCCAAAAGAGCCTTGGAGGGAAAATAAGTGTCTCACGTGGAAAAGGTCCAGTTGCAAATTATGCTGTGCATGGGATGCAGAAATCTGGGAAGTTTTGTAGCAGGCAGCCCCTCTGGGGCAGGGCTGGTCCTCCTGGGGACTAGCTCACAAAGTCCCATTGAGTGATGGAGCAAGGATGTGGCTGCGCTTTGGCTGGGACAGGTAATCTCTTCAGAGGTATTTGTCTCAGCTGGTTTTGAAAGGTTCTGGAGCAGAAGGACAAGGCTTTTAAAAATATGGGCCATATTTATGTGGAGCTATGTAAGGGGTACTATAAAAGAGATATGTTTTCAATGGGTATTTGAAAATACATCTGAAGTTTGTATAGTTTGTAAGACCCCTACGTTAAACATTTTGGTGGGGTTTTTTGTGTACAAAGACTTCTAAAATAGCTATTAAGAAGAAGAGAGAGACTAGTGACACAAACTTGCGCTTTAAAAGAAACATTTTCTGGTTAAATAAATAAATAAATAAATGAAATCAGAACTCAGCTTCCCTAGGCCAAGGAAAATGGTGATGTGATGTGCTTACAGTATATATTGTGGTGTTATTGCCATATCCACAATGGAAAGTTCCTCTTCATCAAATCAATTAAAACCAGGCCCATTTGCTTAATGAGTCTTGCCTTCTGTCTAGGTCAGAGGAAGACGGGGAGAACTCTGCTCAGCAGAGAGAAGTAACATTTACACAGAGGCAGGAGGTTTTGTAGGGAGAGAAGAAAGTAATTTTTAGAGAAGTGCATCCTTGCAAATGTAGGTGTAGGTCGTCATGGCCAAAGTAACCTTATAGTTACTTGCCCCTTAGGGAGTTTTGCTGAGAAGCGTTACACATACTGATAAAGTACCTTTGGTAGACAATTTTGTAAGATGACTTCAAACACTCATGTAGCAATCCTTCTACATTTCAGAGTAGTGAGTATAAAATCTTAGCACTTCAGTTTTTATCACATCCTGCGGTTCTCATCCAGACAGAGTGGGAGTAGGGAGAGGGGAGATGAAGGGGAATGAAGAATGAAGAGAGAGACACTTCTCTTTGCTAGCCCATCTCGAGACCTGCTAGGCTGCCCAGAGCCTGGCTGCTGTTTAGAGTTACAAGAAGAGGAGAAAAAGTCACATCTGTCACTTAGTAATAAGGACTGAACTTCTCCGATCCATGATTCGCTGAAGAATAGTGGTAAAAGTATAGACAAGTAACTGACTTCTAAATGCTACAAGCTAAAACTAAATACAAGATTGAAAGGGGTGGTTTGCACTTCATTTCTTTTTATGTAGCATGCTATAACATTTCTTGAAGACCTTGTATATGACTGAATTTTATTTTAACTGTAATACATAAGGCAAGATTTAATGGCTGGCTTACAAGAACTAATAAGCATCTAAAGGAAGCTATCTTAAAATGTCTGTATGAGCCTAGCTGAAAAGAAATGCCTTGTCTCTAGCCATCTGTTACGCACTGGAGTTAAACAGACACACAAGTGCTTTTTCCTGGAAGCCATCTGCACAAATATTGATTGAGTAATTTCATAAAATTCCGATTTAGTAATTTACCAGTTGACGAGGTGATAGTGCACAGTGTAGGTCTAAGTTCCCTGGCATTTCTACTGCAGCTAAAACAACATTGATGTGCATTTCTTTTGCCATTAGCATTATTGCAAAAGGAGACACTGGAACCAAGTCCAACATAACCTATTGAGAGAGTCTGTAAAATATTTTCCTATTAACATCAGAATAAAAAATAATGTGGTATTCCAGAAAACTGAATGGCACTTACATTCCATAATCTTCATCAGATCAACTTGCATGGGGTTTTGTTTTTCCTTTGCCTGGTTTGAGGCTGTTTATATTAATTCCATTCAGTTTTATTTTAATTAGTTTAAAATTCTAGGGACTCACGATCACCACAGTGTTTAAAAGACTGGGTTTCTGCAGCCGTCAGCAGCAGCTTTTTAATCCCCCAGCTATTTAAGAGTTGCAAACTTTTTTTCATTTTTCCTCCCTCCAGACACTGACCTTGCCGCAGTGACTCATGCCTTCATGACCCTGGGCTGGCAGGCAGCTGCCTGCAGCAAATCACGCTGGGGAAGCAGTGGCAGAAGGTTCACCCACCATTGCACATCCCTCCACCACCTCTCCCCAGCCCCACGAGCCCTGCAGAATGGTGAGCTGGCAGCACCCTCACCCTGCCTCTTGTCATAGAAATGGATTTTTCCTGGGATGAACTATCCCACTGTGTATCCACAATATTTTCCGGTTTCATCCCTTAGTGCACCATTTTTCAAGGGACTGAGATTTTTTTTTATTCTAACCGCTTGACACTGATACTTGCCTGATTTCTACAAGACCTGACCAATTAAAAAATTGTTCTAAACTACAAATTGAAAAATTGATCTAAACTACAAATTGAAAAATTGATCTAAGAGTGGACGATAACTAGGACTCTTTTAATATACCTTTAGGTGAAATAAATAAGTGAACAACCTGGAAGAAGAAGTAGGGAAAGGCCCAACAAGGCTTTTTTAATAATTGCAGTGTGACAGGCAGAGTATGGGTGTCCAGTCCAAGCAAAATATCCACAAGGATCATCCTGTATGTAATTCAAGCTGAAGAAAAACTTTTCTGGAAATGAAGACTCATTTGGTCCTGAAAGTCTGCAGATCCCACCTTAGATCCCAAAACTGAGGCTGAGGCAGGTGCAGGAGGGCAGCTGCACTCACCCCACTCCACCAAGAGTTGGAGTTAAAAGAGAAATGGTCCCGTCTGCACTGCTGCTCCTGCCACTTCAGCATTGCCCCCACCTCATGCTTTATTTTTGAAAGAGCAAGTTCTGGTTAGCAGAGGTGGCTCAGGAGACAACGGCAGGCACGGGTGCTCAGAAGTGGCCATTCCTCCCTGCTGGGGTGGTGGGACCTGGGCAGTCAGGGGCACATGTAGCGCTGGCCTGTGGTTGCACAAGGTGTTTGCAACCCAGCCAGAAACCAGCATGATTGTTTTAGGTATTTGCACCCCAAGGGCTCTTTGGCTCAGCCTGTAGTGTTAGGAGATGGGGTACATCAGTCTTACATCTGCAATGGGCATCTCCACTCCTCCCAGACCAAAGGCAGAGGCTTAGCCCTGGCAAGCATGGATTTGCTTTGCAGCATAGCTTTCCTGGTTTGAGTGTTTGGGGGCTGCAGCCCTAATTAGTGGCAAAGAAAATGTGAAAGCTAGCAGGGACAAAACTTCCAACTAGTATGACTGGCCCCCTGGATCCATCCTGAGCACATGTGATCTTCTGTGCACGTGGGAGCAGCCACCCATGGCTGGTGAACACAATTTTAGATGTTATTCCTCCCTTCAGTCCAGCATGGATTCACTTCACAGCTCATTTACAGAGTCAGGATGAGAGCAAGGAGACATCACCATGGGACTGGTAAGGTCAGACATTTATAAAGTCCCAGAAAAGAAAACATAGGGAAGACATGATTACCTGTAAAAGCTTGTTGCCAAAAGGAGTGGGACAACCTCTTTTTTGTCCATTTCAGATCAGACACAAAAGGACAAGCTGCCACTTCAGCAGTGGTGACTTAAGAAAAGCATTTTACCAGAAAGGGTGGTGAGTCATGCAATAAATTGCTCAATAATTTTTTTCAGCCCTCAGCACCAGGGGATTTAGAGAAAAGTTAGAACCATGAAGACATTAGGTATAGGTGACCCTGCCTGGGATGGGGAAAGAGCCTCCAGACACCCTTCCCAGCCCTTCTCCCAGCAGACTTGCAGTGCTGTATGTAATCCCATTGCATCTGGGCCTTCTTGCACAGGAACAGAACATCTGTCCTTCTGTCACCATTATACAGCTGAATATATATTAAGTGAATGCATATGCATTATATGTAGCATATATTTCACATTTCGGTTATAAGAGTCTTCCAACTTAAAGCTCCCGAACTATTCACAAAAGAAATCTCTTCAAGTATAAAGTAGAAAGAAATCTCATTTGCACATGCCACGGCTCATACTCTATCTGCTGGAATAGCATTGGTTTTTTAGGTGTTAAGGTATGATGTTTATTATGCTTATGTCACACAATGACTTTGTTTAACAGGAAATAAAATGATATGAGGAACAAAATGGGGAAAAAAATAAAACAAAGCAACGACCCAAAGGATCAATTCAAGTGAAGACTTGGGAAAACATTGTCATCTTATGGATTATTCCAGTGCTGTGCTCATAGCTGAATCTTAGCTGGCAGAAAGAAACTCGATCTGCTCTTTACACAAACACCAGAGGAAACTGGAATCTGACCTTGTCTCAGACCTGTTTCACCATCTGCCTCCGTTGGGAATTTGGGATCAGCCCAGTGTTATCTGTTGAACAATGCTCCTGTGTCAGCTCCTCGGCCTGGGCATCTGAGCAGCGCTCCTTTGGATAGGAGAGAATGGGGAGATTATTTTGAAGAGAAATGAGCTGTTCTGAGGACAAACATTCACCAAAATTAAATTAACTGTCAGTCTAGAAATAGGACCGCACAGTCCTTAGCCAAAATACAGCACTGGAACCATTTATTCCCCACAAAGCTCTCCTTGATGCTGCAGGGCATTTTCTCAGGATAAACCTGGGGCTCCAGTGATTCAGCAGCAGAACTGGGAAGAGTTGCTTCGAGGAGGAAACCTGAAGTCATGTGGGTCCTAGGGAGCACCTAAGGATGCAACAGTGAAGGGAGGAGGTATCAGGATGAAGCTCAAGGTGGATTTGAGGTTCACCCACCTGGAGGGCTGTCAGTAAGTGATGCCAGGGCTGCATGTTTTTTCTAATTAACCACAACAGGAAGCAGAAGCTTGGATGCTGGGAGCAAAGCGTTCCGGGTCCTGCTTACCCCAGGAGACCCACACAGGGCCCAAATGTAGCTTTTCTAGACTTTCAGAGCCCTTTTATGACCACAGTCCCGCTTCCACTTCTAATTAGCATATCATATGTCTCTTCAAGAGAAATACTTTAATCTGCCAGTCTCAAGTCAGTGATGCTCTAAATTTATATCACTGACGGCAACTGTATTTATACATGTTGAAAACTGAAATTATAAGCATCTGAGGTTCACCAAGGCATGAGAAGGCAAATGTTTGGCTACATTGCTTGACTGTAAAATGTTTCACATAATGCATTTTCAATAAAATATTTATAAGTGAAAACACATGACTTCTGTTTTTTGGGTAAATAGATGGAGTGAAATGTTTCATTAACTTACCTTTTTACGTCTCTTTGCAGAAAAGCTCTGTAGATGGTTACATTAGTATGGCTTTCTCTTGAGCTGAAATTACAAGAGAAAAAACCACAATTACCTGTATCATCATCTTAAAAACTAATAAATAGCAAACCTAGCCCATTTTGCTGTAACAATCTTAATATGTGATATGAAACACATGACCATTTCACCTGAATGGTTAAATGTTAGCAGTCACTTACAACTGACCTCACTGTTGCAGAGAAAGGAGCTCAAGGTGAAAGGCTCCCAGGGAAAAAAGGTGACTCCAGGAGCCAAAGCATCCTGCATTTTCCAGTAACCCAGGGTGAGCCTGACTTTACAAGAAATGGTCTTTCAGAAGAGCAGATGACAGCCAGACTCAAAACTCATGGCATTTTGCTCACGGCTTGTCCTATGGAGCCTGTGGAATCCTAAAGTTTCCGTGTGCTCAGCAGTCCAGGTCCAGTCCTCAGCAGATGTTTGCAGCCCTCAAAGGATACACAATAGGAAACCACGGCAAACGCTGCCCTGAAATGGCATCTTTCCCCAAGCTCATCCTTCATGGCTGCCTCTCCCATGGGGAGGAAACCTCCAAGGGAAAGAGCACTGACTTATGAAAACTGCTTGGGCAGGGCCCAGTAAGTCTTATTCCCACTTATATTAATGAAGCTGTCAGTGTTCCTGCTGCATCAAAGCCTCCTTCAGTGCACTGGGTTTTTACTGTGCCTGGGGTAAAGTCCACAACAGCCACTTCTGCTTACAGTTCCCCTCCAGAAAAGCTCGCCTGGGACCATGGGAGACACATTTGTGGGTCCATGGTGCACTGTCCCTTTTATCTGGTAATAAAAGAACCTGTTTGTCAAGAGCAATCCACCTCTGATCAGATTATTTACATGCAAGAAACACTGAATCCACAAAGCAGTAGCTAAAGGCAATGCTCTAATAACTACCATAGCTGCCTTTTTAACAGGGCTCAAGTCACCAGGGAACATGGACTAATTTGCTGTAATTCATTTAATATGTTTAGTCTGAGCAACATAATTTCAGCCCAATAGACATCTGAGAAATCCCTTGTCAGTGTTAATTGGGAGAGGGTTACAGCAGGGCCTTGCTGGCTTCCCCCAGGCAGGGCACAGTCCTCCTTTAGGACAGCCCCAGGGTACCCTGGCCAGTTCTCTGCCCCCACCCTTGCTGCTCTCAGAAATGCAGTCTTCAGTGCCTTGTCTTTTTTCTTTTATTTTTTACACAACCAGAATAACGAATAAATATCTGAAAGTCAGTGGTAACTTCTCAGCAGATAGGCCAGATCAGTTTAGGTCTTGAAAATCCTCCATATGGTCCATCTGAGCCATTGCATGACCTGCATATACTGCTTCATGAGCCACACAACTGATTTGCAGGTGAGTGCTCTCTGCTTGTCATCTCCCTCTGAATTCAGTTGATAGTGTCTTCAAATACTGTTGTCACCACTTCTGGGCAACCAGGAAGATCTGGACACCAGGAGCAGGGAATTTCCTTCTGCAGAGACAGATGAGTTAAGACAGATACAAGATACCATATCCCCATCTAATTTATTTTGAAGTATGTACATTCCTGAACAAGGATATTAGATGGCAAAAGCAATGAGAGTTTAATAGCTCACAGATGATGTGCGCGCGCACACACACACACACTTTGTGAACTCCAGCAGACAGCTGTAGCCCAGTCCCCAGCTTATGCCCCTCACTCTTTGCTTTCCTCAAATGTTGTTCCAAATGTGTAAAAATGCTAAGTCCTACAGCCACCCCCCTCTCCCTTTGGCCTTGGCAACTTTGCAGTGTGAAATAAAACCCATCTGAAGTATCAGCCAAGCTTTTTTTTAATTGTAAAGCTCAGACGTCTGTTGACAGCAGATGCTCAAGTTGAAAGTCATCAATGGTCTTTATCAGTTAAATGAACTTACTGCTGGGTGGGATAAAAAAACCCTCATTATTATTATCATATCTATTTGGCTACATCATATAAAGCTAGACCCTATTATTTGTGTCTCAGACATACAAAATTGTCAGTAATGATGTTCTGAGTGAAGAGAGCCTGATCCCAGAGTTTTACTTGCCCAGAGTTTACAAAATCAGTGTGGGTTTGAAACATTTGTACTGTCTAAAAAGGCTTCTTGAAACCTGATTTTACACTTGAAACCTGATTTTACACATATTTACATTGGTTTGACATGGGCTTACCTCCACTGAATTCAGTGATGCCCTTTCATTAATTCCAGCCTTGCTGGGAAAGATCAGCTCAGCCCACCCTAGTGGCACATATGTAAATCTGACAGGCATCACGTAAGCATATTAAGACCTTTTTTTGCCAACCACAATAGCAATCAGAAAATCTACAAGAAATTACTACCCTGTAAAAGCAATGGCTAACGTGCTTACAGATGTTTGGTAATATCTAAAAGAGTGTTACAGCTGCCTCCTCAAGAGCAGGTCCCAAGGACATCCACTCAGCAGAGAGAAACACAACCTTCCCACCCTCCAGAAGTCCCAGCTGTTTCCTACAACTCCAAGAGACATTACCTTGGTGAGAAGGAGCATACACAAACCTTGTCCCAACTCTACTCACAATTCCTGGGAGACCAGCTCTGCTAACACAGAAACAACCAGCCTTCCATTCCTCCCAATATGCTGACTCTAACAGTCACTTTACAACTTTGTTTAACATGCATCTTTTACTCCAGGTCCATAAAGATAATAATATCTCAAAAAAAAAAATCCCAACTAAAACTTCAAAACTTAGTCCTGCCAACACCAATCAGGCTGATAGAGGAGGGCTTTAAAGAAAAAAAACAATGCTGAAAGCTATGGTGATCTACAAAGAAAATTGTAAAATACTGTCACCAGACAATAGTACTTAGTTTTTAAAAAAAGAGCTGTGTCACACAGGGTGCTGAGGTGTCAAGCCATCTGATCCTGCCCTCTGCATCAGAGCAGGTTTTTCTGCCAAGTGCGAAGGGGAAGCTCCGCTCTGGGTCTGACCCTGAGCAGTAAATAACATTAAATAAGATGCCTCCTGAGCAAGTGGAAATTTTGCTTAAGTGAAGACTACAAGGTTTGGGCCAAAGCTTCTATGGCCATTTGCAAACTGCTGTGAAACTTTGTGCTTGATGTGCACAGGAAATTAAAAAGCATTTGGGGGCTCCTATGCACTAGTGAACACTGAACATACTACGCAAACCATGTTAAACCCTTCAGCAATGTCTACAAAGACCCAGCCCCTCACCCCCCCTTCAGCAACCCTTTACATCTTTGGCTTCAAGTCTTAAAAACTATCTCCAGTCCTGGCATCCCTTGCTGTCAACAGAACTCCAAGGAAAGAACTTCAGGGGAAATCCAAATTTCAGACATAGGTATGCACCTTTGTTTCCCCTCTTCTTTTTCTTGTACCAGAGAGTACCTTGTGAAAGGACACCTAGAGTATCTTCAAAGAAGAGATTTCAAAATTGGAAAAATTGGACTTTATGCTCAACGTTCAATAGTTAGAGGTGGAAAAGGTCTGTGCAGCAAGATTTTGTAGTAGCCATTTCTATTCTGCATCTTTTATGGGAAGAATATACATGGTTCACATGCTTTCAGCATCTTTGAAAGTTCATTTATAGTCTATAAACAAATATAAACCTCCCAAGCTGACTCTGTACACAATCAGAGATCAATATTCCCATTTCCCATTTCCTTCCTCATTTCAGCCAAAAGGATGTTTTGAAAGGGTGAGATTCACCATCCTTCATGAGCATAAAATTAAACTATTCAAAAGACAACTGCCGCTCTTTGAAAAAAAGCAGACAATGCATGAAATATTTTCCTATGCTATTTCTTTTGATTCAGTATTCAATCTGCACATGAGATATGACTATAGGCTGACTTTCACAGGTCTGAATGCCCAAGTCCAGAAAGGATGCTCCAGCAAGGAAGGGAGTGAGGAAACATGGGCTAGCTGGCAGTTTTCTGGGTCAAGCTTAAAGCAGCTGTGGCTGGAAGTCTGACCAAGAAGAAGAGGTATCATCACCAACCTTTAAATGTAATAGTAAGAATTTGACATCATCATGCAGTCCATTTTTCATAAAATTCCTCATTTTGTAAATATCTGGCAGGCTGAAGAGAAATGTGGGGATTCTAACTGTAGTTTCCATTCATTTATTAAGTGCCTTTGCTCAGGTGATGTCTAAAGCTGGATCATTTCTTATGTCCTCAAGAATGGATGGAACTTACTTGTTGCCAGTAATAATAAACGGATGGGTTTAGTAGCTCATAAAAATAAAGCTGTGCCTGAAGAGGAATGGTGAAGCAGCCTGACAAATCCTCTGAATAGCAAAATGAACATCAGCTCAAGTACTAGGGAGGTGGCTGTTCCGGACGCTAAAAATGCAGACTTTCTCTTTTGTTTGACAGTGACATACGACTAAAATGTTTTCCCAAGACAGCAAAACAATAAAGGAAATTTTAGGCAGAATATTAGGAAAAATGGCCTAATGATGAGGTCTACTACTCTGTGGTATATCCACCCCGGGAAGTGATAGAAGGAAGCCTAATTGCTAGGATCATTTAAAACTGGATTGGAGAAAACACTGGAAAATATGCTGTGAATGAAGAACTACCTTCCACTAGCAGATCTCTGATTTCTGTCATTCATCATTTTGGGAGTGATGGATTGCTGCAGTTCAGGTGCCAAGGCTTCAAACCACCAGATCAGTCACATCTGAAAGCGACTCAAAAGGCACACAGACCAAGTTCGGTACATGTGGACTCATGCCACTGCCATCGTTGGAGTTGCTCTGGAGCTGAGACCAGCCCTTGCACCTGGGAACTTGGCTAACGGGCAGCGTTCATCAGCTTCAACTTGCACTGGTTACCTCTACCTCACTCAGCCGGGTACCACATATGTGGCACAACAGCAACAAGGTCAGAGCCTCATGGTCAGAGTTATGCAAGGATCGACATGGCTTTTGCTTCTCTTGAGTTCCAGGATTTTTGGCTGAGATCTGACTGGTTTTAGGCTTTTTAACTCCATCTGGAGCTGAAGGACTTGTACAACTGTTCATCTTATGCATCAGATAAGAACACCTTTTCCGGCAGGTAATCAAAACCTAATGCTAGCTGGAGCTTCCAGACTGGAGAACTCTCCATTGAAAATGCCCTGCTATGGCTGCCCTGAACCATGGGGGGTCCCGTGTCACCAGAGGGAGGAAGTTTCGCCAGCTAAGAGATGAGCTCCCTGGGAACACCAAGAAAGAGCAAAGATCAGAAAGGTAATGTGCTTCCTGGTGGAAAATTTGGGATTGAGTGGGGATGCTCAGAATGGGAAGAAAGCAAACTGTCTGGGCAAACCATGGGTACTGCCATGGCTGTCCTACACCAGCCTGATAGAACAGGCAATGGTTACTGCTGAGGAAAGAAATGGAGGAAGGGGGAAAAACAAACCGAGTGAGTCCAGAAACCCTGTCTGTTTCCCTGCAGAATAAAAATAAGGAATGAGAAAGACAGACACATTTTATTCTGAAGGTTTCAAGACTGACAATCGGTTCAGGGACTCTGCTAGTTAGTTCTCTGCACCACCTCTGTGACCCATCACTGTCACCCTGAATAACAGTACCTTCAGCCTGCAGTAAGTGCCTTGGGGTTTTTGCTGGCGAAAATGAAGGAAGCACAAAAATATTTTCAATCAGTACTGGAACAAACTTCACATTGCACAGCTGCAGTGTAAGTGCTGTCCCCCAGAGACCCTCTAGAATTTGATTAAGGTATATGGAAACTTGACTCATATTTTATGAACATTCATTTTCCTGATACATTTTTAAAGGGACAGCATATATTTCCATAGTGGAAGAAATGAAGGCTGTTATTTTGACAGGAATAATATGTTTCTAACATGCAGCAGGTTTTGATGGCAGCAGAAGCAGCAGCACGGGAGCTGTGGCATTAGCTGCTGGGGGAAGCTCTGTGTTTGGCCAGAGAAGCACCATGAACCATGGAAGAAATCACAGTGATTTCATTTTCTATTTTAAAAAGAATAATCAGGAGGAGCAGAAGAGCTCTAAAAAAGGAGACAGGGGCACATTCTGTACCTGTTGGCGAAAGACCAGTCAAAAAGCTGTGATGGACTCTGGGGCACAAACTAGCATTCAAGAGACAGGTCTCACCTGTCTGCCTGTCAGCCTTTGGGCTGACATCTTACCAGCATGAGGGGAAATAAATTAATACATGGGCAAACACATAGAAGCACATTGGGCTAACTAATCGCAAAGCTGGGTAACGCCCAGCAGAGCACAAGCTCCTGCAGGCTGTACCATGGGCTGTGAGAAGGGCCAGCATGTGCTGCTCTGGCCTCAGAAGCAGAAGCCTGCAGAAACAACCTCCCTGTACACCCTAACATTTCTGCAGGCTGTAACCGTGTAACCCACAGGGTGCTCCAGCAACAACACCAGGCTCTGGCCTGCCTCATACCTGAGCCCCCAGGAAAGTCAGAGAAGCTATTGGAGATTTACACCCTTGGTGACATCAGAATAAACCCCTTGTCCACAGAAAGATGGCTGTTCTATGGAAGACATGCTTTGCAAAAACATCATTATCGCAGTAGGAACTCTTCCCATCTGTTTTTATGTAAATAATTTCAAAGTGTATGATTTATGTAATGGATTTTGTTTGAATTAGTTTTCACCAGTGAGATACGGATAAAGATTTTCTTTTATATTACACAGCTGGTTTTACTTCTTCTTAGCATCCGATACTTTTATTATTTCTATACAAATTCCTTTACTGCAGGAGATTTATTACTTATAGTAATCTTGCGTGGTGTGAATTTCTTATAGCTCATTCATGTGACTACTCTAGACTGGAGATAGAATGAAAATGAGAAGATCTAAATCTGGTAAATATTACAGGGTGGCTCATCAGGAGTCATGACTGCTTTCTCTTTTGCAGTATCCAACATTTATGCACATTGGTCAAAGAATTAACTGACTGGTTAACTTAGAGCAGCAGAACAGAATTCTTTCATGCATCAAAATCCCTCAGAGACATTGAAAATGATGAGGTTTCAGAGACAAAGACTGTTTTTATTACATGGCCAGACAAGGCCCCATAAACCCACAGGTGCTAATGCAAATAATAAATAACAATAAAAATTGCAGGAGCAGTTTTGGAAAATGCATTGATGCTGAACACAAAGCAGCATAGGTCTAGCTGAGAAACTGAGTATAGCAAAATTTTGTTAGGTGATAGAAACAATAGCAAATTTGGCTTGATTTCCTGGGTCATTTGGGTCCAAAGAAGACAAGATAGGTGGAGGAGAATTACGTACATTTGGATCATTTTCTTTTGGCCATTTCAGAATAAAATCTTTTGATGCTTTTGTTTTGAAACAACATTACTTTTAGAAATGTTGCTTAAAGGATAAAAGGAGAAATGATCAGAAGAGCAAATAAAACATCTTTCCATAGTTACATGATCATAGAATCATTAAGGTTGGGAAAGACCTCTAGGATCAAGTCCAACCTTCATCCTAACATCTCCCTGACCACTAGATCATGTCCTGAAGTGCCACATCTATTTGTTTTTTGAACACCTCCAGGGATGGTGACTCCACCACTTCCCTGAGCAGCCTGTTCCAATGCCTAACCACTTTTCCAGTAAATAATTTCTTCCTAATATTCAATCTAAACCTTCCCTGGTGCAACTTGAGACCATGACCTCTTGTTCTGTTGTTAGTTACTTGTGAGAAGAGACCAACACCAGCCTCACTACAACCCCCTTTTAGGGATTTGTAGAGAGCAATAAGGTCTCCTGTCAGCCTTCTATTCTCCAGGCTAAACAATCTCAGTTCCCTCAGGCACTCTTCATAAGACATATTTTCCAGACCCCTCAACACCTTCATTGCCCTTCTCTCATTGCCCACTCCAGCACCTCAATGTCCTTCTTGTACCGTGGCACCCAAAACTGGACACAGTACTCAAGGTGTGGTCTCACGAGTGTGGAGTAGAGGGGCACAATCACCTCCCTACTCCTGCTGGTCACACCATTTCTGATACAGGCCAGGACGCCATTGGCCTTCTCAGCCACCTGGGCATGCTGCTGGCTCATGTTCAGCCAGCTGTCCACCAGCACCCCCAGGTCCTTTTCTGCCTGGCAGCTCTCCAGCCACACTTCCCCAAGCCTGTAGAGTTTCATGGGGTTGTTGTGACCCAAGTGCAGGACCCAGCACTTGGCCTTGTTAAACCACATACAGTTGGCCTCAGCCCATCAATCCAGCCTGTCCAGATCGCTTTGCAAAGCCTTCATACCCTCAAGCAGATCAACGCTCCCGCTTAATTTCATGTCATCTGCAAATAATGTTTCATGCAGCCCAAAACACATCATACAGACTGTGATGTCTGATCACTTCCTTGGCTGAGCAGTTCTTTGCACATCTTTATGTGGAAGATCAAAGTTTACTGGCAGAAGTCGTATGGGTTCAGGCTGCATATACTGATGCTTCTTTGTATTACACTAAATTACTGTTCCTCCATCTAGAGGTATATCCCCAGAAGATTTTACTGCCTGCCTTAAGAGTCTATTTGTGTGTATTAAAATAATAGCATTTGTAAATGAAGTGTGAAGAGAAGCAAGGGGGGAAATGTTAAGTAAGCATTGCAGAGCTACAGCAGCAGGGCAGCCCCATTTAAAACACACTTTGGAGATTAACAAGTATAAGTAATTTCTAGGTATCACCCACATTGATCTCTTTACAAATAAGCAAGAGCAGTGAGATAGACAGCTACAGAGGAAGGTATGACATAGGAATCTCTTTTCACTCCAGTCCCAGCCCTGGCTGTGCAGGGGATGGATTAAACAGTGGGAAAGAGAGAGAGGCTGAGGATGACAAACTAATGCTCCCTTGCTGAAAGACAGAGTCCATGGAGCCCCTCTGCTGCTCACAGCGCCCATTTCACATGTAATGGCAAGGGAGAAAACCTCAATTTGCTCTACTCCTGGAAGCCTCCAAACTTACTGCTGTGTATAAGCTTATTGCAGGCCTCTGAAAGCTTTGACAGTGGTCTAGGGAACAAGATCTGGCCACCTGATCTGATCTTACCCCTACACATGGGGCACGGGGTCACTGAGCATTGCAGGGTGTGCAGCTCCATTTCCACTTCGGGCTACCATTAGACCAGTATCTGATGATACTTAAATACTCTCTCTGTGTGTGGTATGGAGGGGATGCAAAGTAGGGAGCTGACACTGCATCTCAAAAGCCAAGGGCTGAAACAGCCTGAGCAAAAATGGTTTTTCCTCATTTCACTCTTTGGTTTTAAGTGAATGGATTAAACACTATTAACCCGGTCCAGGCAGAGTAAAAGACACAGAGCAGAGTAAAATACAAGCAATGGTAGAGAGAAAGAAGAGATGCAGAAATCATTTCTGGGCAGTGCCTATTACCTTAGCCTGCTAAAAAGCGTTGTTGACTGTATGGTTTACTATATAGACACACCAGATGTGCCTTCAGTTTTCAATGCTTTTTCAAAGGAAATGACTGGGCAATTACTGACATAATTTATCCTGATTTTAAAAATAGGATTGCTCATTTTTTTAGTGAGAAACAGAGTTCAGCTTGCAGTTACTTTTTATTTCCTGTACTTCTAGCCTCTAAAAAATGAGTACTTTGACTTTAAAGCAGCCATTGGAGACCAGTGGATTAATGCATAGGTGGATTTGCCTGAAGACTTTCTGCACTCTTGCCACAACTCTAGCATCCAGTTATTTCAGATGTAAAGGAAGGAAGTAAGAGGAGTTTCTTAACTTATGGTTCCCTTGCTGGTGGGGAACATTTTCAATCTCAGCTTCTATCACATGTTACAATGTAAAGGTGGAAGAAAAAATACACAAGACTTCCTGAGGTCTCCTTTGAGCTAGGAAAATAAACCAGAATACATCTGTTTTCTAAGAATTAATTTTGTTCCTTGTCTGTCCTCAGTATTGCCACAAGAACATTGTGTTTTCCTTATTTTGCCTATCACATTTGTCACAGTCCTTATAGGCCCGTTTCTATTCTACAGACCAGTCATTAACCACTGATAGCTGGTACCCAGAATTCTGCCTGTCCTCACCAATTGACTCATGTGATGTAAAGAGCTGCACACTCTGAACCAGCAGGCAAAGGAAGCAAGGTGCTCCTCAAAACAAGATGACAATCTTCAGTAATAACCTTCGCAACCCTAAGAGCAAGGCAGCATGGGCTGGAGCACCATCTGCTGGCATCCTCTCTGCTGACTGCTTGCATCCGGGTGTTGCCCATTTTTGTTGCTCTCACACATCCCCAGGCACCACAGTTAATTGTCCACAGGCGACACGCTGGCCAGGGATCCTCACTCCCACTTCCCTGCATGGCATGGGAGATGGCAGCAACTCCTGGGGGGATGCAGGAAGGAGAAGGAGTGTGGGCTTCCTCCTCCACCGAAGGGCAGCAGGAGGCCAGGGGGCTGCAAGAACAGGGGTCCAGCCTTGCTGGCCACACTCCCCAGCTGTGCACCTGCTGGGGCTGCCCAGGGAGCACAGCTGGGTGCAGACATACACTTCTCAGACAGCAGCCCCACAGGGCTTCTTGTCTCCCACACTCCTACTTCCCAGTATCCGAGCACAGGGGAATCTTGCAGCCGCTGCTGGAGTGGTGAGTTTCCCAGCAAAAACAGCCGCTTTTTACAGCGTGATCACTTTCCCAAACTCAACATTTTTCGCTTTCTGGGTACCACTGACCTTGCCTGAGGCCTTTCCTGAGCAGAAGGGACTAGATTTTTTGCAAGGTTGATTGGCTGCCAGGAGAATTAAATATGTTTACTTTTTCTCAGCGTGTTACCGTAAGTATTCTCCCTGCAAAGCATCCTTTCACTGTGTGTCTTTTTAACTGTCAGAAGGCATTCGCATATGTTCCCTTTCCTCACATGAGCTGCCGCAAGCTCACTTGGTGTAAGTTTTTCTTGCCACAGGCATTCCACAGAGGACAGAAGGGCCTAGGCAGCTGTGGAAAAATCCTGGCTCACGTGGAGGTCTCCACAACTCAGAGCATCTGCAGGGGCCAAAAGCAACTTTTGGCATGGCCACATTTTATATTTAGTAGTCACTGGCTAAAATACACGAACACTAGAAAGAGCGCAGAGGAGAGACCAGCACGAATTAGCTCAAAAATGTGACCTCTGAGGAAAGACCAAACAAACTGAGACTTCACAGGGCACCCTTGAGAAGCAAAGACCAAGGGGAAAATAACTATTCCATCACGCTGCAAGGAGAAGCCATATGCTGTTCTCTGTGTTCCTGGGAATAGGACAAAGTGTAGAGGGCTCAGCTTGCCATGAAAAAGGTTCAGATTTGACATTTTGGAGACGTCCCAATATGACAGAAAGGACAGCACTACGTCAAGTTGTGTATGGGGTCTCTAGAGCCAGGACTAAGTAAGGCTTTTCCCAAGAATGAGAGAGGTATAACTGACCTTGTTCCAGTGCACAGAGGTGGATCTTGAAATCCTTTTCCAGCTGTGTAAGTCTTAGTCTCTTGGAAGTAAACGCATGCATCCGTGGCACTGCCTTCCCAGGAGGAAACACATCTGTCCTCTCAGAGGCACAACTTCAGTGTCTGGAGAATAGGAGAGAAGCTATGGATGAAGTTATGGGTTAGATGAAAGTGGATGTCCAGAATTACAGGTTTAAATCCAGGCAAAAATTACACCCAAATTCTACTGTAGCCTCTTAAACATTTTCCTCCCACTTTGGAGCCGAAGTTTAATCCTCCCTACCACAATCTTATTAATAATGTTCATGAAGATCAGGCCAACGTCTAAGCATGCTCAGTGTCTCCTAACATTTTAGGGGCCAGTTGTATTATCATGCGTTTATTCCTGTACACATTCTTAACCTTACAAGCTAAATCTGGTTAGAAAAACTCAGGGGCCATTTTAGACTCCAACAAGCAGACAGAAAATCTGCCATGTTAGAGTAGACAATAAGGACTCTTTGCATAAAACTGAGAGTTCCCATGGTCAATGACTAGATGTGGGAAGAAGGGGAAAGCAAGGAAATTTTTAAGGAAAGATAGCAGACTAAATGCAAGACTAAGTTTCAAATGTTTTCAAATCTCTGTCACTAGCATCAGTGCACTTAATAGAAATCATACTAATATGCAAATGTTTTCAATTTAGCTATTATCTTTTCATATTTTATTTGTTTATTTAGTCATGGTGTTAACAGTAAAAATACCTTTTCAGCACAGTGCCTTCAGGGATATTAAAGAAAGTTCTTTTATTATTTCAGGCATCTCCTGAGAATAGTGTACGTGTTTTATATAGATGTGGTAGATCAGTAAAAGCATTCCCTCACAAGACACACAAATCCAGCATTTTGTATTTTGCACTCATGCAAAGGGGTAACAGAAAAAAAGTCATGAAAGACACAAACGAGCAAGCTAGGAAAAATCCCACAGTCAAGCAACACAAAGAGCCAAATCGTCAAGCCTCTTTTAAATCAGGTCTTCCTAACTTGTCTTCTAGATCCCAGTATGTAAGTCACACCAAATTACACATTCTTCTTCCAGACTTATACACAAACAGGTGAGAGTGTATCTCACCTCTGGATTTCACCCTGCGTGCAGAATCCCATGTATGCCTCAAATGCCTCTGTCTGAGGGTTCAATTTTAATCTGCATTTTAAAGTACATTTGGTGGTGAGTGAAAAAACTTGGGGAGAAAAGAAACTATGCTGTAACTACAAGATTTTTTAAGTGACACCTATTTGAAACTGCCTGCAGTACTGTAGAGGTAGATTAACCCAGCTGTTGAGGTAAATGAATATGTTGCATGTGGCTGATCTGCTGATACACTTTAGATAATTCATTACACAATGCTTCTGGTTTGTGTAAGAAAAAGAAATGTTAGTAAGTTTCTCCAAATTCTATTATGTACATCTATGTGTAAAAGTATACAAGCAAAACGTGGATGAACTCGGTGATTATGAAGATGGCAGCATGAGAACGCTTCTTTGGTATGATTGTACACAACTTAGGGATGTTTTTTTCCGAAGAAGGGAAGTCTCTGACCACAAATAATTTCTTAAAAGCATATCAGGCTTCTCATTATACATTTCAGTACTATGATAGAAGATGAAGTTTTGTAAAGAAATCACTCTGTATCTTGCCATTATCTGTATCCTGCCAATACACAGGTTACACAACTGATCCCTGAGTGGAGAAAATCACTGAGTGTAATATTTGTTGCAGAAGCTTATGCCTTGAGATAGCGTTAGGCTCTTATTTGTCTAGACTGCAGCGAAAACAAACCAAAGCCTGAAGAAGCCACAAATACCACATTCTCTCTACTATGGTGATGAAACTTTTAATTACAAAATGAGTGAAGCTAGTTAAACTCCATAAAACTGTCAATCGTGTTGGCCTGACATAATTACAGTCATTGCAGAAACATAGCTTTCTGCTAGCTCCTTCCCCTTTCTCTTAGACATACTGTTCCAAAAACATGGAAGAACAGAATTTTGAGACTCCACAAAATGCAATTTGCATCACTGGTTTTGTGATGCCATTGTTAACAGCCAAGATCAATAAACTGTTTAAGTGTGTTGGTATGCTTTGTTGGCTGCACATAGGTATGAAATGAACCCAGTTCCTGGTGTAGCCTTGTGAACTGGATAAACTGAGTGTATTGGAACCAATCCATATACACTCACTGGAAAAGTGGGGAATTTATCTCTGAAAGTGCACTTACAAATTTGCTAGCTGTTGAATGAAATCAGCACATAAAATGGATCACATGCATTTTTGGTGCGATTATGTCATCCTTAGAAATGGGTTGAGCTCTACGTGTCTTAAATTCAAGATTTTACACTTGGTTCTGTAATTTTTCTGTATGATTTTGTAACAGCAGTGTCCATCAGTGAACTCATCTTCAAGTATGCTAAAAGTGTGAGTCTTAAATTCATAACTTATGAAAATAAAACATTGCAGGAATGTGAAATAAATATGCGTGAATGCAGAAAATACTGCCTAACAGGAGCTGCAAGGATTTTAAGGGAGTTATACCAAGAATGCTTTTGGCCAGTTATTTGATACTGTCATTCACTAGATGCTAAGGAAAGTAACTCACTAAATACTTCTACCTAAAAATGTCTGTTACTGTATTTCTACGCTGCACAGCTGAGCAAAAAGTGATGCCATGTAGTGTACTGTATTACATATTAGCAAGGCAAGATATAGGCTGTACTAGGCATGGAGAAGGCAAAGCCGCTATTATTTTTGAGTCAGCTAAATATGTTTTGATGTTTCTGAAATAAGATAGCAGGAGAAATCCCAAGAAAGCCTGATAAAAAGTGATTCTTAGAATCTAACCCAACAATAATGGCCAAATTTCTACAGGGATAACAGACAAGGTTCCCATCAGTTACATCTACAGTAGTAAGTGAAGCAGTGCTAGGAAACATGTAGCAGTCCCTACCTGTTCTCCCAAATGGTTCTTGGGCAGAGTAGACAGAGATTGTAATCTCTACGTTGCCCTTGATGGGTCCAGTATGCATCTTCCAATGGATGTGTACTTCTTGCTTTAACAGCTGCACAATGACTCTCTCAGTCACTGCAGCAAATAGCTTGATGTAAAAGAGCCCGAGATCTGGAGAGGAGGATCTTCTTAGGGGTTTTTCCCATGTTTGTTGCAGTTTTGTCTTGCAGGGACGCATCTGGAAAAATGAAATTCTCTGAAACAGAAGGCAGAGAGCTGGCTTTCATCAGGGCATCCAGCACTCTTTCCTGCTTGCCCCACCATGCTTGGCAGCTTCCTTCAACAGGTTTTGCGGGTGCTGAGGAGTGAGAGCTGCAGGTTTCAATGCAATAGGAGCATTACGCACTGAGGCTGTGCCCACTTCCCCAGAAGCACCTGGCAGCCCTAAGGAGCTGAGAGTGGACAGACATGCTACAGCCACTCCTGTGGTGAGTGGACATTGCCTATTGCCACTGCCTCACATTTCTGGGATGAGTTGACAAGCTGTAGGATGCTCCAGGATTGCATTTCCCTCAGAGCTCCCAGGCAGGGGGTTGTGCTGGTGCCACCCTCTGCCAGGGAGTTGGAGGACATTGGAGGGAGGTGTAGCAGCTGAGTGCTTGGCATCATCACTGCAAGACTAAGGATCACAGTGCTAGGATGAAAACCAACTCTGATTGCTACATCTGATTCCCTGCTTGCTTGCACACACACAGAATCACAGTCACTCCAAGAAGTCCAAAGATAGCACAATAAACAGAGCCAAGAATCAGATGAAATAGGACTGAGATATCTAAAAGCCTTAGTCATATCAGTAGCTCACAAGTCCCTTTCAACTCCAGTGTCGTATCATCAGTATTTGCTTGTCAAAATCAGCACCTTTTGTTTTGTTCCACCACACATACACTGGGTACAAGGGGCTTTTTTTTTTTCCCTAAAAACAAGAGCACAAATTGAAGGCATCTCAGGCACTTGCTGGAGTCTGAACAACCATTTAAATTACATGGAGAAGGCTCAGCTACCTCCACACCCCCAGCTGAGTTATGCTGTTCACTCCTGGCACCTTCCCAAGCATAGAAACACCAAACGCAGCTGAAAGGCCCCACTGGGCTGAAAAACAAACAAAACCACTACTCAGTTCCTGCCCATACAAATTTGTCTTGCTGGCCTGTTTTATTCACAATTGTGAAGACTGTTTATCTAGCTAAGACCTTAACTAATGGACTGGATGTGCTTAATGACATTTAGGTAGATATAAGTACATCCACATAAACATATATATATACACACATATTTCATACTTGATAGATTGACAGCTATAAATAGTTGCATTTAATTAAGGTGATAGTCTCAATCTCCTGGCTTTTCATATCTGTACCTGCTTCACAGTGATCATGTTCTGGGTATATTCACAAACGTCGGTTGGGATTCTGCATGTTATGGTGTGTGTTTTCACGTTTTGCCAGTCTCACTGACAGTGCCTACACTTTGAGGTTCACAGGACCTTTCACTCTGAGAACACAGGTAAACAAAGTTCATGTTTCCATGTCATCTGAAATTCATAACTGGCTTAATATCTAAAATATCATTTGAATGTGCAGTTTATTTCTACTGAATACCAGTTTGCCAAAGCTGAAGGTTCTTCAAACTCCTGTTAAATCATGTCTTGCCTGTGGTTCTGTTTTTCCACTGATACTACACAGAAAAGAAGTACATATGGCAAAGTACCCACTGCAGCTGGCAGCTACATGAGGCTTGCTGTAGTATTTTACTTGTGAATCTTGGGGCCAGAAAATCCACACTCCTTTGTTGGTGTTGTTTTGTAGGAACCTGGTACCCTTAGTGTCTCTCCAGGTCCAACAAAACAGCTCATCAGTGGGGAACCCATCAGCCCTGCTTTGCAAGTGAAAGGCTCATCATGAAGTCTTT
Organism: Eurystomus gularis; assembly: GCA_013400335.1. Taxonomy (NCBI): domain Eukaryota; kingdom Metazoa; phylum Chordata; class Aves; order Coraciiformes; family Coraciidae; genus Eurystomus; species Eurystomus gularis. Next base: position 147,926 of record VZZY01007080.1, on the reverse strand, counting down.
CAATATCAGCAGGCTATTTAAAAATTGAATTTGTGGCACGCTGCAAGAGACTTCTGTAATTTCAATTAGGCTTTTTTTGGAATGGGCTATGTGAGAAAAGAACAGTTTTGGAAAATAAAGGCTTTATCTACTTATTAGCAAGTCAATAAAAGCCATGAAGACTCCAAACTTCTGCTTTGGCTTTGTGTGCCTTAACAGGCCAAACAACCTAGCTTCATTTGAAACTGGTTTCAAATTACTTGCAGATGGCTGGATGTAGATGAAAGACTACATAAAGGTGTTCCTTATTCTATTCTCTACTCCCTAGACTATTGGGCTATGTGCTGACACTTGGATGCTTGTTTTACAATATCATTTGACATGTGGGATTTATGTGTCAAAATTTCATTTAAAGCCAAGAAAATGTCAACTAGCAAGTACAGAGAAGCAGCAGAAAACTGTGCTTTTCAAGACAGAAGTCAGTGAGTTGGACACTGCCAAGTCTTAACCCTGTACCAAGTACACACAGACAAAAATTTGACCCAACTGCCAGCAAACCAAGATTCCTTTGGTGTGTTCTGCTGAGATTCCATTACTGCCTTTATCATTAAGAAAATAATGTAATAAAATGAGATCTTTTCCCTGAATGCATTAATAAAGATAACTTGTTGGTCAAGCTCCAAAACCACTGGAGCCACATTTAATTTACTGCTTTTATGGATTTAGGATTCGGTTTGCTGCTATGTTCAGTCCACTGAAACAATATAATGGGAAATTGTAATGGCATGTTTAAAAGAAGGGGTTCATAATCGATCACTGAATCTTTAAAATGTCTTTTGCAGACATCCACAATTAAATACCACCAAAAATGGGCATTTCACATGGTTTCACCACAGCTCACCAAAGGGGCAAAGGGAGGAAGCACACCATCAGTATAGCCTTTTGTGCTAGTCACCTTAAAACAGTTTGGGGAAGAGAGATGCTAAAACAGCTTTTAAAGGGTTCCAACTTCATTCTGCTGCTCATCATATGAAGGCTGTCTGCATGTTACTTAATAAAATATTAGATGGCATATCACTTTATTTCCAATCAACAAAAATAATAATGAGTTATGTGAAGGTCTTTCTGATAAATTATGACTAGTTGTTCAGCAAAGCACTGGTCTTTTGTCCACGTATAGCTCAGGTGGTGGAGACTTTGCCATCACCAACACATAAAACATTGAAAAAATCAGAGCACCTGTGGAACACAGGACCATGGGCATGTCATGTCATGATAGGAATAAAGGTGGTACAAAAGACCTGTATTCCATCAATCTCTGCACAGGAAGAGCCCTGCTTCTTAAGGGCCTGACTCTGCAGCCTCCCACATTGAGTAGAAACTGCTCCAACAGCTGCATTCACTTGGGCCTACTGTTGCCTTGCAATGTGGGAAACATGGGGAATTGAGTATTGGCTTATTTTAAATGTTCCTTACCTGCAAAGGAGATTGTTCTTCAGAGTGCAGTTTTAAGGTGAAACGCCAGCCCGAAGGAGCAGACATAAACTGGAATGGCTTTGGCTTGCAGGCAAAAGATGGACTCAAGCAGCCCTCCAAATGCCATGTGTGTTTCTTTCCTCCTCCTTCTTCCAGGGCAGCAGGCCATCTCTCTTGCTCAGGCTTTACGAGATGATAGCAGGAGCTTGCTCTCTTCACCATTGAGCAGTTTCCCATGACGGCATGATGTGATCCAGCCCTGGGTGAGAACAAATAAAAGCTCCTGACAGTGAACACCAAACCCACCCAGTTCCTCTGCATTTATTTTAAGATTGTGGGTTTCAGTAAAGAATGTCTGACAAATCCTGTCAAATTGTCCTAGGAAATGTGCCCGTCTCTGCTTTTGGGCAAGAGAAGAAGGAATTTGCCTGTTTAATTTTACCATCAGGATTGATTAAATGCTTTGAAGGCATTCTTCAACCCAGGTGAGAAAAAAAGCAACTTATTTAGAAAATGCAGCTTTTACAGAGACTTGGTCTAGCTGCAGAATTAAACAAACACATTGCTTTTTATTTGCATTCAGGAGTTTCCATTTCTGCAGCTTTTGCCAAAAGACTGAAGAGGTCTGTGATGTACCATTTACTGTTTAGTGATTTTAAAGATGAATATTTGGATTCTCATTGATATTTGATTTTTTACTGCTAATTTTGTTACTGGGGAGGTTTCCACACGCAGCTTTATATAAACTCAGTCTGGTTTCTGGTTTCTTGTTCTGTCCTCGGGATGCAGCATGTCTTGCTTCACTAGGAGTTTGGAAACAAATGCCCTGGGGGGGGTTTGGTTTGCTTTGCCTTTCTTCCTCTGTAGGGCTCATGCTTATACTTTCTATTATTTCCTTGCTGAATGTAAATTCTTTATCATGGGGATTTCTGTCAGCAGTTTTGGAACTCCTCATCCTTGCAGACCTGGTGAGCCAGGGTCCTCACAGCAGCCACAGCAGCAGTGGGGCATGGGGGACACTGCCTACATCCACACTTCTGCATGTCCTAAAGCCTGCCTGGGCCCACCATGACCAGCAAGAAATGAGTGAGACTCTGAAGAGCCTTATCGCATCAGCTATTCTCCCAGCTCAGCTTTGTCACCATAGGGATGCTGTGAATTCCACCCCAACCAAAGTGACTTTTAGGAAGCTGTAAAAGGTGAAAGTCTACAAGAAGTCCTGAGAGACGTGAAGCAGGGCTCAGGTCAATTTAAGAAGGTTAAATCCAAAACACTATCTTGACAGCTCATGCTCAGCAGGCAGTTGACCTAACCTGGGAGCATTGGGACCTGGACATCCCATTGCTAAGGGCTGAGTCTGGTCCTCCTGTCCACACTGGTACTGGCTCCAAGCCTTGGCAGCTCATCAAACTTAAGCTGAGTCAAGGCCCACTAATGAGCCCTGCTTAGAGGGTTGCTCCAGCAGATGACCAAGGGCATGCCTAATAGTTGTTGTCAAAAGAGGACTTTTCACAAAATACAGCAGCAACGCTCTTGAAAGGTGGACAGGGGGAGGTGACAGCCCTTTACACAACAGCCAAGTGGCTGTAATGCTCTGCCAAGGAGCAAGTAAATCCACTTCATTTCCTCCTCCCTGTAGAGGGCTAACAGCTCACCAGGTTCCCCTGATTGTGTTCCACCTGGGCACCTAATCAAACAAACCGTTCATGAAATAAGAGCTGACTGAGCAGTATTTCAAACCCCGTTACTGTACGTACAATAGAAATTGTTTTAAAATTATTTGCCAAATTAGCTCAAGCAAGCCAGAAGCACTAACTCCTAGCCAAAGCCCTGAATGCAAGTTTGAAAGCTGAAATAAAATTTTTAGGCCTCTTAAAAGAACAGGAGATGAGGGAAAAGACATTCACATTTATTACAGAAATGTAATTCATAATCCCAGCAGTGGGAATGCTAATGCCTTTTGACTGATTACAGCAATGTCTTTGTGAAAGCAAAAAGAGATCTGGACCTGAGGACACTACAAAGAGCAAATGAAACATCCTGTAGTCATGGCTATGACTCAGGAAAGCAGTTAGGTATATGTCCTACCGTAAGTACCTGCTTAAGTGCTTTGCTGCATAGGGTTGTGCTTAAGTCAATGTGGTTTTTTTTTCTGTAATAACCTTTGTCTTGCCTTGTTCTTAGTGAATGCACTCTGTCTCTGCTTCATTTGATTTTTAAGAAAATAGCTTTCCAGAAACGGCTAAAAGCATTTTCAAAGGTTTATCACTAGTGTTTCTTATCTGCTATTAATAAAGTATACAAGAACTGTCTCTAAAAATTAACACTAACCTGAACATGTCTATCATCCCACATGAAAAGCACATCTCTTCTAACACAACATCTCGGAACATCTCTCCTGACACTAGCTATTTTCACCTATTTAATTTTCTTCCCCCTCTTACTGCATATTGGCCTGTAGAGTGGAAATGCTGTGGCAGGCAAAAGTACCTGTCTTGTTCTGTGGGTATTCCCCCATGGTGTGTGAACCACATCCTACTTGTTGCTATGTTTATAGAAAGTGAGGTTTATTTACTACCACAGGCACACACAAATAGCTTTGAAGGCCACAGAAGTCTGAGCTACAATGCAATTGCATTGCAAGCCTCACTGACCCTTGCCATGAGTACCTGTCCAGCAATGCACTCAAGCACCCATCTAACTTTAAGCATATGATTAGTCCCATCAGTGTCTATGACAAACACTATGCTTCTTCTCACTGCCTCTGCAGTGGATAGGGGAGAGATCAGAGATGACATTTTACCAGATCCATATATATTTGGAATAATAGGTAAAATAACATTTTATGTCCACATGTTGTGCAGTTTTCTATCATTGATAACGAATTCTTAGAAACACCTAACTTGGCACTGAGCATGTTTGTCTCTGAGAACTAGATGCTCGCCAGGCCTGAAGTTTTAAACCTTCATCCTTCAGTCAGCCTTGTATGAGAAATACAGTGATTTTTAATTTAATGGGAAAATCCCTACGTGGATTTTCCTTAAAGTTTCACATATGAGAAGTATGTGTCATTGCTCTTTTGGAGGGAAGAACTTCTAAGCACCTGCAACTAAAGTCTTCAAAAGAAAGTGCTCTGCAGAAACATAATCAGAGTGGTTTACGTGCCATTTTCGCAGGCATCAGCTGTAAAGCAGACTGTGACCATTCAGATAACTAAAAAGTTTGCATTAATGTGTCATGATTCCTGTAAATGTCTCCTATGAATAAGCACGCTTTCAGATTAAGAACTGCTAATTTATCTTGACTGGCTACGCCACTCTTGTTACTTCAGCTACATGCCTACCCTGCGGATCACAACAGAGGGTGAATGCCTGCATCCGACAGCTCCCTCCAAAATAATAATAATAATAAAATCCCCAACAAAACAGAAAAAGCTGGGGGGAGAAGGGGGAAGAGAAAAAAGAATATAATTGCTAAAACATGGGCTGTACTCAGAACTTGCTTTTTTTTTCCCCCAAGTAATATACATTGGAATCTCAAGTAAATGGAGTGTATAATTCTTTGTGAAATGGACACAGAGTTAATACAAATACTCAGAAAGACAAACCGGCACATGCACACGTATATGCATATATGTCTGTATTTTACTCAGACACACAGAGAAATTGTGATGCCTTTTATCCAGTTAATTGTATGTCTTCCCCTAACATCTTACTCTCTGTACCTTCAAAGCCTTATTTTTTAATTAAAAATACTTTTTTTTTTTTTTTTTTAATGACAAAGCCACAGTAGGCTTGTGGTAGGCTTCTGGAGTGCAATTACCCTATTCCACAGCACCAGTCCCTTTTCTTTTTGGATGGTAGTCACAGATTCCAGATGCCAATGTACTGAGGCTAATTTTTTCCATCAGCAACATCTAGCTATTTGGCAGGCTGCTCTAGCATTTTTGCTGGCTGCCTCAGGGTGGTTAAATGGCAGCACTCTCCATATATTGCCTGGGAAACTGATTTACCTGGGTGGTATTTTAATCAGTGTTTTGCCTTACCCATACATTTTATGCAACAGCTTCCTATTAATAAACATGCCTGTGAATTATTTTCTCATTAGATTTCCACAGAGACACATTTTATTTGTAGTTGGAGTTCTGCACTTAAACATTCTTCTGCGATTCACAGGCTCCTGTGGTCACAAATCCAGCGTACAAGGATTCCTGCACCCCTGTATTGAGGGGCAGCGGAAGCCATGCAATTAATTCTCCTCAATTCACCAGCCAACCTGAGCGAGACAGAAGGGAAATGGTTTCAGACTGGTCCGAATTTCAAACTGCATTTTTTACATCAGCAGAATACTTCCCTTCTCAGTGCTACTTCCAGTTGACTAAAACATCCTACATTATTCAAAACCTTCAGAACAAACCAATTTCTAGGTGAAAAACTACATTTAAAAAATCTATTTTCTTCTAATTTGATAGCCAATGTTTAAAAAAGGGTGTACCTTTTTTTGTTTGGGTTTTGTTTTTTTTCCCCTTCCTTCTCTATCAGAAGCATTCCTGGAGTTTTGTATGAGTTTATAAGTAAATTTACTTGCCTTGAAGGTTCATATTTTTTATCCATAATATGTCATTAGCTTCATATTATACCATAAAGCTGATATAAAAATAAAAGATTGGTGCTGACTTCACACATATATATGTAAAAACATAAATATACACAGACAGGCATGCTATTAGAGGCCCAACATCCATAGTTTGCTTGAAAATATATAATGCCTAAGCTTAGTGACATAAAATTGGACCTCAGTAAAGGCAAGTAGAGGGCACAGTTCATGCAGGACAAGGGTAAGGCTCCAAGGAGAGCCAAAGTTATCGGTGCCCACATGGCACTAGATGAATGGAACAGACCTGCATCTCAGGATGCTTAGGTTAGACAACAAGAAAAAAGTTTTCACAGTGTAGCCAGTAAAACACCATCCGAGCCTGCGTGTCGAGGACAGAGATACTCAAGATCAAACCCGAGAAGTGCCTGTTGGAAAAGGTTTGGGGGCAGCTGATGTTGCAGGACAACAGGGAAGAGCATCTGCATGGTCCATAAGCCCAAACTCCACCCCAACTCTGTGAGCCTCACACTCTAGGCTCTTCTCACCTCTTTCTTTCTTTCTTGCCTCCCTTGCAAGTGAGAGACAACAGGCCATTGCTTACCTTCCCTACAATGAAAACATGAAGCACTTTCCAGGGAACAACAAACAGTAGTCTCTCCTCACAGGACACCAACGATGTGCTGCTGTTCAGTTGAAATGCTGGATATCTTTCCCGTGAGCTGAGCCATGACGATTAAGCCTTCTGCTGGTTTGTATATTAAATGTTTGCATTTTAATTAGGGGTTCCAGAGGAGAAGGGCTATTTTCTTTGGAAAGAGGAAGGATCTAATTTTAATTTTTTTCCCTCCAGTGCTCCCTTCTTCTGTGAAAGTCGCTCCGAGGAGCTGAAGCGTGGATAATTTGCTTTTGTCTGAGGAAAAGTGTCATCTGTGGAGCATCTACTCCAGAGGACAAAGTGTTCCTTGGCTGCAGAGCATGTGCTTTGGGGCAGGTGGGTATCCGGCTCTCCCCACTGCCTGTGATGGGAAGCACTGCCCTTTTCACTGCTTGCACACTGCTCTGAGCAAACAGGAGGTCTCTTACCTGTCCCTGCAGAAGTAGGTATTTCTATGCATCTGTGCACTGAGGGTGCACATCAGTGGTGTGGTGTTAACATGCGCTCAGACCCCTTCACGTTGCTCCAGAGTGATGGCACTGCTGGGTTGGCTTTACACATTGTGATGGGCTTTCTCCACATGCAAAACAGGTTCTTCATGCTGGGATTGTTCGTCCTGTGCATTTTTCTTGCAATCTCAGCTGTTTTCAGTGTCAGAGCCTTCACAAGAGCTGTGCTTGCCTCCCCTGGATCTGGTGACAAGCCTCATGAATGACCACGAGAACATTTTGTCTCATTCCTGTGCCTGGAGCCTTTCTTCTCCTCACTCCAAACCACAGCCTCAGCCAGAGCTGGGGAATGGAGGTGAAGCATTAAAACACGTTCTGTTCTGTGTCACTGAAAAAAAACCCAGCAAGCAATAATATTTTGTAGAAAGTAGCAAACAATCATTTTTTGTAGGAGTGAGTGCATGACAAGAAATACCTCCTGAGCTTTCTCTGAGGCAAGATTTCATATCTATCTTTGTCATGGTAGCACACAACGTCCATCTTTTCACCAACATACCATAGTAGGATATAAGCTGATGACTGGAACAATCTGTAATTTTTATTTTAAATTAATGGAAGGCAGGTTCTTTTTAGAATGAATTGAAAAGCTTCCCTCTTGCCTTCACCAGTGATTTACTCTAATGTGCTGGACTGTCGCCAACCACGTGCAGGTTGGTGCCTCCTCGCTGCAGGTGGAGCCCCTGGGAAAGAGCTGGCAGTGCCAGGGCTCCCACTGGAAAACCAGGACAGCTGCTCCCTCCATTTATGAGTTTCACAAGGAGCCTGCCACCAGTTTTGGGCACCTACATGCTCCTGCAAATCTGTCTCCACTGCCAAATATGACTTCTCCTTATGATGTGAGAAATGCATCATTTTCTTCCTGAACAGTAGAATTGAAGAAACCTCATCCCTGTGTCAAATATGATATTGCAAAATTCTTTATCATTTATGAGCAATTATATATCACCTGCAGCCTGACCTCTTGGGCTACTTAGCAATCTCTGTTTCCATTTAACTCAGCTGGGTCACCTCATTCTCCAATGCCTCTGGCTCAATTACATTGCCTTAAAAAAGTTAAATTTACAGATGGAAACCAAGGGTTAAATTGCGTAGGTATGCAACCAAAAAGAAACCTATGGAGACCTACAGAAGCCGTGGTTTGATGTCAACCATTACTTCATGATAGTACTCTTGGGTGATTCAGAAATATAAGTTGCACATGCATGCTGTGTCAATACTGCTATTTGGTCCACAAAATGTTTCTCTTTGGGACAAGTCAGACCATGTGACATAAATCCTAATGCTATTTTGGCAAGTTCTCTTGGAGAGATTCCGACTGGAGTCCAGAAGAAAATTCTTTACAATGAGAACAATTAAACATTGGAATAGTCTGCCAAGGGAAGTAGTGGACTCTCTTACATTAGACAGTTTTAAGACTCAGCTTGACAGGGTGCTGAGCCATCTCATTTAAACTGTATTTTTCTATCTTGAAAGGTTGGACTAGATGATCCTTGGGCTCCTTTCCAACCTGGCATTCTATGATTCTATGATTTTATCAATGACTGATGCCATGTGGAAGACAAAACTTGCTGCTCTCCCTGTTCTGCAGTCAGCCCCTTCTCCCCCAGCAGCCTGTCACATGCCATTCACGGATCACACAGCTTTCACCTACCCAGCGGTGGAGGCCTGCCTGCCATGATTTCGTGTGCTTGCAGCTGTAGGTCACAGAGAAGACTTGACACCACTCACTCTGATGATGCAGCTGACAACCACCCCATTGCCAAGCCCACCAGCAAGCCACTAGGAATAGGAAGACCCAGAGTTTACAGTAAGCAGCAACACCTATGTTGCGATGCTGTTGTGTAATTTTCAAATTTGAGGCTGCAGCTTCTTGTGTTCTTAGCCAGTAACAATTTGAAAACTGTCTTCGTACCAGCTGGTCTCCAACACCACCAGGCTTCACCCTTCCAAGAGCAGCAACAGCAGAAAGGAAATATGAAGAAATCAAAAAGAGCAGTGTGACAGACTTTGCTCAAGGGTAGCAGTGCCTCATCCTTCAATTTTACTGCATTATCTGTCACAGATGTCCATATGCTACAGCTTTCAGGACTCCTGTAAGATCAGGCTCTGAATTGGAGAGACCAGATGAAGGTCTTTAACTAAAGGAGAGAAATCAACTACCACGATAGATGGGTTGTAGCAGCTGGAGGTGAAGAAAAGAAAAGCAGACAGTGAGCTCTCACACAGCACACAGCAATAGTCCATGTGAAGCAGCTGTAGTTCCTCTTTGGGAGGTATTTCCAGCTGTATGAAGCATCCATGGCCAGCAGAGCCAGCATCCAACACCAGTCAAGCGCATTTCCAGGAGCATCTCCTGGCCAGCTTGCAAGCTTCTGAAAATATGGCCTTGAAGAGATCATAACTGGTTTTCATGTACTTGTGTGGCTTGATGCTTAGAAAGCAGCTGCCCATGAGCAAGGAAAAGTGGTGGTGAAGACAAGATTTTTTTTCACCTTTGGTAAATCTTCTGATTTTCTAAACATTTTTCTTTCATTATTTTTATGAAAAAAGTGGGTAAAATCACAAAAATAATAGCACTGAGTGTATCACATCTTAGGTATTCAACATGAGAGGCTCCAATAGTGTCAGGTCTTCAGAAAGCAGCAAGAAGTAGGCTTCTGAAAACAAATCCTTTCTAAAGTTATTCAGCATAGTTATCCGAGAAATTTGACACCTAAAATAACAGTTTATTTTAAAAAACGTTTCTATAACCTGGGAATCATTCAACTATAATTTTGATGTAGCAATAATTAATCAATCAAATTCTGTTGGATATTTGTACATATAGTCATTTATGAGATCATTACTATCTTAGCTCTTACTCAGGTATTAACATCAGTTAATATTCAATTGTTTGCAGAGAACATGTTTATTATTTCAGGTGTAAAATATCATGTTTTAATATTAAAAAAACACTGCTTATCTCCTGTACTTTCTGTCCAGCAGAAGATTTGAAACACGGCACTTTTTCAATACCAGGGAAAATACTATATCTGAGGTGGTTTCTCAGTGCTCAATGAGAAAAACAGGCCTTGCCAGACATGAATAGTGGCCATATGTTGGACGATGGAGTTTCAATGCGCTTGTTTAATGTGCAATCATACACAAACTTAACAGTAAACAACTTCAGCAAATAATAGGCATTTGATGTAGAGCATTTTTTACTAGGGGCAACGACCATGAAAGTCAAGATGAATATACTGCTTCAATTTCATGGACAATGTGAATTAGAAACAGGCTGTATACATTCTGTTTTAACTTAAGAGAATAAAACATTTTCATTGTCTAAAACTCTAGATTTATTTTCAATAAGATTAAAACCCTGTTTTTCTTCCTCCTTGTGATTGTCTCAAAATTTTCACACTTAGGGAGTAGCTGTCTTAAATATGGCCAATTAATTTTGTTTCTTGGTTGGGTACAAGCCAGCAAACAGTAACTTTCTTGCTATTAATTGATAGCTACAGAAAAGATGCAGTGGATCACCTCAGAGAGCTCATATCAATCTTTTTCTGTTTAACATTTGTTTTGAAAACACAACTTTGCAAGTGATTGAGAAGAGGAAAACTGGCTACAGTCTCCTGCCATATTGGCTAGAAATGTCTATATTTAACAGCTAACAGACAGATTTCAATGTTTGGTGGCTTCCTCAAGGAAGTTTCTCCTATGTACCAGTCCCAGGCCATATCTAAAGGTGCCTAAAGGACACTACTGTGAAAGTGCCAGTTCATGGTATTTTCAGAGGTAAGAAAGACGTAGGTGGAAGCTCCACTTTTACGCCTGTTGTTGCATCTGACAGTTGAGTGACTTCAAGCCACTTCTCCTTGTCTCCTTGCCCTTCCCACTCCTGCAGGAGAAAGCAAGGAGCACCATCACACTCCTTGTTTGATGACTGTCCAGAGCCAGCCCAAGGACCCTCAAACAGCACCTCTGTGCCCCACAAAAAAGCAATTATACCAGTGGATTGCAAGAAAGTGCAAAAAAGGATGCAAAATCCACCAAGATGAGCCAAATCAGCTCATGCTTGCGAAGTAACAACTACATTCATAGAATAAGACAGAAAAGGCTGCAGCACAAGTATCCCCACAGATGTAAAATGTGCATGGGAAAGAATACTACAGCTTAGTGAAGCACGGGGAGAAAAGCCCACTGGGAAGAGCTGCCCTGAAAGATAAACAAGCAGGAGGTTGGGAAGCAAACCCTGGAAAAAGAGGAAAAAGACAAAGAACAGATGGTGGTGAACAAATATAGCCAGAAACCCAGCAAGGATTATAAAACATTTTTATATAAACATTAGTAGAGGAAAGGGCCCATAAGACTGGTAAAATATTATTTACTAACTCACAGTCTGTCCATTTTATGGTGCCCACCTGATTGGCAGGTGTATGAGCTCAGTTCCCACAGAGAAACTCACTCTTCAGGTGTGCTGCTGCGTTTGGAGGGAGGCATTTTGCAGTTGTTTCATGTGGAGTTTTGCCTACATCCACAGACTGTAATTTTGCTCAGAACACCCCCAAATGCTGCAGGGAACAAAACTACCACAGACAGTTCAATTTGCAGCTAGAAGCAGGGGACTCTCTGCCAAGCCTCAGTTCTTCAGAGAGGATGACTGTGGATGTCACACATGGGACATTTAAGTTAGAGGAGTGAATTGCTTGCAGAAAACAAACATTTGTGGAAAGCCTGAGCTATCTGAAATAGGAAAATATTCATAGTCTGGACAAAACCAGAGGAAATAGTCCATCCTTGGTATGCCAAATTCTCTACAACAGAACAAATATGCTAATTACTACCTCAGTTAATGGCCAGTTAATAGCTATTATTTATGAAACTGCAAAAATACGTTATTTTTACAGAAGCAACAGAAGTTACACATGGAAGGATGCTACATCCTGCTGCCTCCATACAAGCACATTGAGACAGATGCTTACCCTGCAGTACAAGCTCTGTGTTAGTCCATGGGCAGAAGGTGAGGCAAAATCGCGAATTTGCACCCTGTGGCCAGTTGGAAGGCTGGGGTCAATGAGAAATTACAACTGGTGAGTTAAATTGAGAGCGCAAGCCCAAGAATTGTGTTTACTGACCACACTGGATCCTACAAAGGCTATTTATTACCACTTACTATCTAATTAAACTTACTACCAGTGACACAAACCAACCCTGCAGCGACTTGTGTTGTCGCTTGGACCTGTTGTTCCCCTTGAAATACTAGAGCAGCTGTCAAAGAACAGTCTGCTGCTGTTGGAAACTGTACTTGGTTGTGTTCTATGTGCTGTGGTTATTTGTGCTACTTGTGCTATTGGGCTATTGTGCTATTTGTGTGTTATGTTGCTACAGGCATCTTTCTATGGTAGCCCCCTTGCTTGCAATTGTTGCAGAAACCTGTTGTCAAATGTGTGACACCCTGCGACACCAAATCATGGTGGTGCTTTGTTGTCGGGCTTAACTTTTATCAGTTTGTACTGTTGCCTTGCTCCAGTTTCTCTGGTCTCAGTTGCCAAAGCTACAGGAAGTCTAGCTCTCAGGTTTTTGTTTTAAAAAAAACACGTGAAAAGCAAGGCTTTGTTATTGCTGTCCTAACATTTCTATATGGATTAGATGTGTATAGATAGATGGCTATGCAGTTTTCTTCAGAAGCTATTGCAGTATTTAGTAACATTCTCCCTCGTGCAGTGGAGCGAGCACAACAGAGGTTAACAGTCACCTATCCAAAACTGTGCTTCATGGCCAGCTGGCTAAAATCATTCGTCCTGCCTGAAAAGGGACAAGTAAAGTATTGTAGGAGTACAATAAAACCTCAAAGGCTAAACATTAAATGGTTAATGAAAAAAGATAAGTTGTGAAGTCATGTGTAACTAAATTCGATGCGTCCTATACCTGTTTAGCTACAGTCCCCTCTGGCAGGTGGGAAACGCTTGGGGACCATCACAGAGGATCGGCAATACCCATTTAAACCGACAACGTAGATTTTGCAGTAAATACATGTAAACTAGCTGAGAAGAACTTCATTCACCTCTGCCCGCTCTGAGGGGGTAGGGATTTTTCCTGGCCACCCACATGAACGCTTTCATTTGCCCGGGTACATATCCTTGACGTGTGCGATCAGCTTTATTGCTTTCATCTATTCTTTCATGGAAAGAATGAAATGTCTTTCCTTGATTTTGCACTTCTCTATTGACCCAAACTTACAATTTTGAATATGCTTTCCTCCATGCCCACAGAATCACCCATCAAGGATCCTAAGGAAGTCCTGAATGGGGCAGGTGGGAGATGCAGCCTCAGTCAGCCTCACTAACAGCCTCAGCAACTTTCTAAAGCATCTCAACCACACAGCATGACCAGCCTCCACAGCCTGCACTTTCTCAGAGACTAGACATTTTTGCAAGGTTTCTTACATCACGCTGATGTGTACAATTCCTAGTTCTTTTCCTTCAATGCTGTAGAAAATCCTTCTGCAAATACAAAATCTCTTCCAGGCTTGTATTCAATTTGCAAATGCTGTACACATCTGTGTGTTTGTCATCCGGAGGTGAGGGGAAGGCATTGCAAAGGCCCCTCTTGGCAATGTCAGGGTATTATTTGTGCCAGTTAACATGGGCTTCCCACAAATAAAGACACTAAACCTTTAGCACCATGGCCACAGCTGCCTTCTTTCTTTAAAGTTTTTGACTATAAAACACTTTAAAGTGTTTGTTAGTGTCTGCAGCGCATAAACCGCTGATCTAACGCTTTAGGTTCTAAATCAAGTTGACACTTGTGTCAGTCATAGCAATTCATTTGTGGCACAGAAATATTCCCAAACATACACATCACCCATAACAATTCATTCTGAATGGCACGAAGAGAAAGGAAGGCCGTTTCCCACAGAGTGCATAATTAAATGGTGAAATGCATCATCCTTACCTTATGGAAACCAGAAGTTTAAAGGGATTTAAAAGGAGATTGGAGCAGTTAACAGAAAACAGGTTAGTGCAGTGGCTCTGGAACACAATTTTGCCTGTAGAGCTTGCAGCTTGACATGTGTCATGGTGGATGGCAGGCCCTCAATGGACCATACTGTGCTGATTTTGGTACCCTTCTCCCAGGCACCTGCTGTTGGCCATGGCTGGGTCAGGTGGTGGGATGGTTCCTATCATCTTCACTGTCTTCCCTGGGAGCAAGCCTTCCTGCAGCTGCCTCTGAGGAAAAGTTATGACAGTCTGGGAAGAGAGCACCAATGTGTTTGAGCTGTGTCCCTGGGAGCAGATGCCCTCTGCTCTTTCTTCTAGTGGTACACACTCCATCTCCAGTACCATCACAGAGTAAGATTGGGCTAAATGCGTGCACGGGTGCAAAGAAAAGGAGTTTCTTTGCAAAGTCAGATACTACCACAGTTTCTCCACTCTGGGACTTCTGATGAATGTTTACACTCACAGCAATGGCTGTTCATTAGCAGAAGCTGTCATTTTTTCATCTGAGATCACTTAGCTGAAGGGTTTGGCCAGTAAATTTCTGGCACCCCTCTTTTTGAGGAATGCCAGACACAGCAAACTGCTCACTAGTTGCTGCATCTACACTTTTAAATAATTGACAGTTCCATTTCGTTCATTTTTACAGAGACATTGATGTATCTGGCACTTCCTTAAGAGATGCCTCTGTGCTCAAACTGGAGCCACATCTGAAGAAACAGCAGACTGGAGATGCAATATTTCTTTTTGCTCTTCCTTCTTAATCTAAATACCTTCAGCCTGAAATGCCAAATATTGGACTTTACCATCTCCTTTATCTATGTATAATAAAAAGGAAACATATTTCCAAACATGACATTTTTATTGTGAAATAATCTGTTGCTTTTTAAAATACTGTTTTAATTTCCTTTTAATTTTCCCAAATTCTTCACAGTCTACCCAAACTAACTTTGAGTTTTCTAATGCTGTACATCATTAAAATATATATCTGAGAATACTTTATTTAAATTACTAAAATCCACCAGGGCCATTCTACAGTCTCTGACTTGTTTCCTTTTCAAAGAAAACCTGGTTGAGAAGAGATGGAGGGAGGAAACAGCTGAAAGGGGACAAGCACTGGTTGATGGGAAGTTTGGTGACAAGTTTTGTGAACGGTAGTTCTGAAGGCAGGAAAGATGGAGGTTTTGCTGTGTTGCCTCAAGGGAGCCACCCTCTACACTTGCCTGATCTCTTACAGTGAGCCATCACACAATGCAGTGGGAGTGTTGGTCTGCAATGTCACAGCTGTGCTGGTGGCACACAAACTAAAATTCAACCTTTTAACGTATCTGGGACTTGACTGATCAACATGGTGGAAGACTAGGGCCTGAGCCCTAACCCAGCATCCAGAGCTAAGAGCCACACGAAGGACTTGAACATGGGCCCAATGTGGTCGCCACATGGAGAAGGCAAGCAGCCACATGCTGTAATCCTAACCATCCTGTTCAACAGTCACATACATAAATACCCTATTAGACTTCACGGCAACAAACAAAAGCAGAATGAAAATGTAGGTATCTTGCAAATAAGCAGATGTGCTCTGAGCTTTTGAAAACTAGACCATGGGGATTTAATGGCCTAACCATGATTTTGGTGGGGCAGGGAGGGAACTTCAGCTTTAAACTCTTTAGTTTGTTATCATATCCAAGCTCTTGCTCACATTTTTGATCAGATGGAGTGGATATACTCTAGAGGGAAAATAATTATCTGGTGGGGTCTTTACGTAGTTTTGCATAACAGATTAATGATTTGGCTTGTTTATAATGTTCCATGGACTAGAGAAGGGTAACATTTTTTTGGAAGAAATGCTTCTCCTCTAAAAAATGTTTATTTAAGTCAACCAAAATTCTTTGTGATTCGCCTGATTTTTTTGGCCAAAAATAATTAAACCTTCAAACATTTCAGAAGTTTAAATGTTTTGATTTATCATTAACTTGAACTGGTTTACTTCCTGCTTTCCCAAGGACTTTTTGAAAATAAAACTGCTTTTATTCAGCTCTCAGTTGAATCCATTTTTGGTGGTGGTGATGATTTCACAATGACTCAATTCATTGAAACTTCTTCACATCTTCCTCCAGTTTGGGGGTTTATCTACCAAACTCAAGAGCTTATTGCCTTAGCATCTGCCATCCAGGTAGGCAGGCGTAACTATTTGTTCTGCTTACTACCATTTAGAAATGCCTTCCTAGTTTGACTTGCTGTTACAAAGCATTAACACTCCATAATCCAGCTGATCCACAAGAGGAGAGTTCATAGGCAAAGTGGCAATGCTCAAAATGTTCAGGGAGCTTATGGTCACTGCACAGGCCCTATGCTCCAAACCTGGATGCACAATTTCCTAGGTTTTCCTACAGTCTATTTTTACCTACATGAGACTGTTTGTGGGTCTAGAGCTTCTTTTATTTCATTAGATATGTGACACAGGAAGTTATTCTTCTTAATGCCCTCTTGGCTCTACTTCTCATGACAGAAGAGGCAGTCTATAACTTGTGAAATGGGATCATGTTATTGCCTCCTCCTAGAGCGTCAGTGTTTTAAAGTCTGCAGTTACCTTGGAGGTAAAAGCTCTAACCATCAGTTCAGACAGTTAGGCTCACTCTCATAAGGCCTTTCTCATCTGATCAAATCTGGATTTATATGGTGCTCAGTGGCACAAATTCAGCAGAGGAAAATTAACAATACTGCTATCACTTTTGTGGCTCACCTCTAAACCCGACCCATATTCAACATATTCTTAAATAATGAGGGCCAGAAAAGGACAGATTTACACAGCAGTCACTGTGCCAACTACAAACACAAAAAACTTCCCACGCCACATATCTCCTTGATTGTAGATGCAAGGCTGAAGACCCAGCTCATCTGCTAAAGTCACAGTTAATTCATTAGCCACCACAATTCCCAGCTCTTCCCTTTGATTGCTGAGTACTATGACAAATGTGGCCAACATTGTGCCAAGACAGAGTGCTGTACTAGAGCAGAAAGTATCTGACAGAGCCCCTTTTGCCATAACATCCCTTGACTACTTTTCATTAGTCCAAGATCTGAGCCTGTTCATTTTGTTGACTAGATCATACAGAATTTGCACTCTTCTTGTGTCAAAACAAACATATAGTGAGGAAAACCAAGTAAAATACCAGGAATCTCCCATAAGTACAGCAATCATTAATTAGCAAGTAAATTCAGAGCCTCATCACAGCTCTGTCAAATTAAATTGGTAAATTCTTTTCCCTCACCTCAAGACTCATCTTTGGGAACTGGCATTACATATTTTACCGCTCTTTAATTCCTTCTTGAGTCACACCTCAGCCTTTCTAGTGTTTTGCTCAGACAGGCTGACAAGTCCACAGTGATGACTCCAGTTGTCTCCATTTGACTTAATATTTAAATTAAATAAATCTCCATTGATTTAATATTTAGATTTATATGAGCTCCCCACGGTGTGGGGGACTACCACATTAAAAAAACAGCCCCTTCTCAGGTAGCTCTTTACTTAGGATCTAATTATTGAGACCTGAGGTTTAACCTGCTTGACTACTGTGTTAGTGGAAGGCATTTCACCATCAGCCAGCATAAAAGCATTGCTTCCTTGCCTCTTTTATCTCTCAGCTCCAGTATTCGCCTGATATGAACTTCAGTGCTAAGTCTTTCTGCTTAGCTTCATCCGCTGTGGCTGACCCAGCAGGATTAACAGCTTGAGTCATTCAATAGCAAAGCCAGCTGCAAACCCAAGAACCAACCCCCAGCTTCTCATCATCACACAGCCACAAGAAGGCAAGACCCTTCTCTAACCCTCCTGCACAGAAGCTCACTTCAGAACAAACTCAGCATGTCCATTTAACTCTGAAGCAGGGTCCTAAAAGCACTCAGGATATTTGCAATGACAGCAGCCACAGGGGGAGGGCTAAGCCTGTGCTTCTTCCATGGAACTCAAGACAAAGCAGTAAACATTCAGTCTTCCCACAGGAAGTTTCTCTTTACGCTGTTGTTGTTTTGTTCACCCAAGTTCGACCATACTGGATCAAAGTTTCATCTAAACCAGCAACTCTAGTTTTTCCATAGTATGTTCCCTTCAGTCGTGGCTGAAGGATTCCTGAGCCAGAAGCAATGCCTTTCTATTAAGACCTCTAGGTGGACCTCTGTTCCACAAACTTTTACAGAAACTTCTAAAACTTTCCATATAAACACAGGCGTATACATATGTGGCATATTTTTTGTTGCTATAGATCACTTAGTTTAGAGGAGACTATGTATAATCGATAAGTAAAATGATTATTAGAGCAGCTACTTGATAGGGGCCAAATGGTTACATAAGCAAAATGAATCCAATTAAAAGCCCATTTTTCTCACAACCA
The DNA here is from genome assembly GCA_013400335.1 of Eurystomus gularis. Classification (NCBI taxonomy): domain Eukaryota; kingdom Metazoa; phylum Chordata; class Aves; order Coraciiformes; family Coraciidae; genus Eurystomus; species Eurystomus gularis. Next base: position 129,337 of record VZZY01007080.1, on the reverse strand, counting down.
CAGTCTTATGAATCATTCATTGTTCAGGCTGAAGTTTTCCATGCCTAAAGAGAGGGGTTTTTTTTCTTATTCCCTTAAAGTCAAAGCAAAATCCCTGCAACCATTTTTAGGTTATGGGAGAGTGATTCTAACCAAACTTTTTCCAGAAGAACTACAGTAAAGACAGATGAAATTTGAAACTTGGCCATGATTGAGTAATCAATGAAAATTAGTGCTCTTGCATGCCTTGAAAGGAATTGGCTTTAATTTAGCAAAGTTGTGGCTTTTCAAAAAGTGTGCTGGATACTCATGGCCAAGATGTTGTCTACAGGTGGACGTATTGCAGGGGTCAATGAGTGCATGGATTTCAAAGAGATCCCTATGTTTCTGCAAAACCTGCCAATCACTGAAATCACCATGTAGAAGAATAATTATCTTTCATGGGTATGATGGTAAAGAAATATCATCCAGGTCTTGCTTTCACAAGATCTGAGCTAATTCAGCCCTTGAACTTCCTCCAACCTCCATCAGGTGTGAGATGGTCTTGTGCATGCTCAGACTGTAGGAATAGGGTAGCAGAGGCAAAAGGGACGTAATTAATAAAACAACTATATTTTCTAAGAGACCTTCTGAATCAGAAAGAATCAGCTTCTTACTCTTTCCTTCTGGGAAGGACATAATTTCAGCAGTTCAGCTTCAGGGGGGGAAGGGAGAGTCCTCTCAGAAAACCAGGTGGTGCCCTGGCAGTTAGGTATGTGGTTAGGACTCCTTAAGATATGTCTTACCTCATAACTCTTGGTGCTTTAACTCCTCTGCGGCCAGAGAACAGGATGAGTCCCAGGTGAACAGAGGCAATTGGAGATTCCTGCTGTTCTCTGCACCGACACTGCTGGGTCATCTTCTGGGTGTGACCAGTTTCTTTAGGGATTCAACAAAGTTAAATAGATGATTGCTTAGTGGTGCATCTCCAGAGACACCTGTTGCCTCTGTAAGGAATTCACTGAGAGAGTTTATAATTCAGACTAGGCAAGAATGATTCTAAGAACGCTAGTAGGACCAAACACTTACAAAATTGATAGGCCAGTGACCAAGTTAGGCTACTCGCACTCCCCTCTCTGTTTTTTGGAGTGAATATTTCCTTTAATGGTGGTCATATATGAATATTTTTAAAGCTTGGTTGTTCTTGAAACAATCTAAGAAATTGTGTAAGACAACATCCAGCAAAGGAACGAGCAAGAACCAGACCCAGCTTTGCCCAATGACATTTTCATCATGGACAGATACTCTATCATTTTCTGAGAGTTCTCCTGAAATATCTCTTTATACCTAGGCACCACTCATTTGCACATCTTTGTTTACTTTACATTAATAATGGTTCCCACATTGAAAAATTTCACTTCTGGCATTAATCTTCAAATAAATTCTTATGAAGCAATTTCCGCCATGTCTATTTCTAGCTCTTTAAAATGAGATTCCTCTTCTGTGAATCATTTCCTTGGACTAATTACAAGAGCAAACTAATTACAAGAGCAACACTTTTTTGACAGAACTCACAAATTCAAGAATAAAGAAAGATAACACCATTCTGACTCATCTGAAAATTGCTATTTTTAAAGTCTTTATAGCATTTTGACAATGCATGACAGATTCCTACCTTGAACTTACGCTCCACCAGGAAATGCTGTTATCCAGCAGGCAATACTGAAACACAGAACTCTGGAAGTTATTAGTTATTTGTATGATTTACACTTATTGTACTTTTTTCTTTTCCTCAAGAAGTCATCTGTGCTTCTAGTTTAATATATCTGTTTTGTCCTTCATCAAAGCACACAATGACAAATTCCAAGCCTCCTGAGAAAAGGAAGTGCACAAAAAAGGTTGGCCAGGTAATATCACATAGAAGATTATGCAAGAATATGATGCTAGAATCACTTTTAATATTAAAAATGCTTAATAGATTACCTGGGACAGGGTTAGGTATGAAGACAAGAAAATGTCTCAAATTCTGTAAAACCTTAGATTTCAATTGCTTTACTGGTTTCAAACCTTTTGCAAAGATGCAGCTATAACTGAATAAAACCTGTTAATATGAATCCAAAGATAAACAATCCATGACAATTCCCATTTCCTTCAAAAAGCAGAAATACTTTCAATATTAATTTTATCAGTATTCCAGATTGAAGTGTAATAAGGAAATGGTACAAAATAAGAAACTTATGTGTTCTTTCCCGAACATCAAAAAATATTTTAATGTTGGATTAATCAACCTCCAATTACCAGTGTAGGAAGGACTGGAATACTCTGAAGCACCTCAGCATAAGCAAGCAAGAACCAAGGCAGACCCAAGAAAAGAGTGAGCTTTGAAATCCTCTGGCAACATAATATAGTTGTTTCTGTTAGAAACTCTAAATCACCTTTTCTTTTATGGGCTCCCAATCCCACTAGTTGAGTTCTTAATTTTTGTCACTTGCCATAGAAAGACTTTGATCATGTGCTAAATGGTTTTACAGTAAGTGAGTAGGACTGTGAGTAGCAAGATACAGAATAAGGAATTTATCCTCAAGAGTCTCTCTTATTTTGATGGGTTGCCTTTGATCCCACAAAGACCGGATTACAACTTTAATGTCTGTCCTACCAGTGGGTGGATCACCTCAGGAACCGACCGGAGAACAAAGCACATTCCAAAGACAGAAATTGCAGGACCTGGCTTAAAACTCTGAGCTGCATTTCAGGGACTTCACCAAAAAAAGAAACCTGACAGTTGTGCCAAGCCATCTGACAACCACAGAATTTGGGAGAGCATTCAGCTCACTTCCTTTTATATCTATTTGTCCAGCCTCCAGCCTTCCCCTTCAAGATGACCAGGTTCATTCTTCAGCAGCCACTGTCAAACAAAGAGTTGTTTCTTGATTCGTATTCTGTTTTCCTTATACCTTGTACAAATGATAGCAACATTTATGGGAATGTAACAGAGAAAAGAATCTGGCCCTCCATTCCTTAGGGCAGTTTAAATACTGAGGATGCTTTTGCAGTGTTGAAATACTTCAAAACTGAGGAATCGGAAGACGAAAAAGTGAGAAAAGCATTCAAAATGTCCACAATAAAATAAAGAGAAGGAAATAAAAGAAGTTAAAGATTTATTTTTCCTTTGGTGAAAGCCAGCAGGGAATTCTTGAAATTCTTAAAGCTACACTAAGCTACATCTAGATCTAAATGTGAAACTGTACAGAATTTACGCACATGCTTCCAAAAGCATTTCAACCACTGGCAGTTTCTGTTCCCAAAGGAAGGCTACCTCTTTTCTTCTCATTCCTCTACATCTTCTACGATGTCTTCATTAAAGTTGTTTCTGACTTGTAAATTTGGTTTCTGAGTAGTGAGTTCTGTGAAAATCATAAAGCAACAGATTTATTGTGGAGGGAAGCATAAAATGATGTAATTTTCATGTTGTTAGCACCTTTCATGTATCTAAGAGAGCTGTCTTGTGTGAGAATTCCCACTGAAGCCCTGGAGGAGAACTGGATTCACCTCAATGATCACCCCAGATGCCTAAGTTACAGTTTTATACTCAAAGATATTGAAAAGAGGGAAACTTTGTGGATGATGCCAAGAAACAGAAAAGATGTTAGAAGAAAAAGAGTTGGACTTCTGCCTCCTGTGTCCATCACAGAAATGGGCCCATGGGTTGAAAGCCATTTGAGGAACTGTTTGTATTGTGTTTGTATTACAGCACTCTGAGCAGGAGGAACACCCATAGGGAAAAAACAGTTAATTAAACCACCAATAATCCATGCAAAAAACCAACAAAAGCTATTTGAAAAGTTCATGGGGAGGAGATACTACTGTTGTGTTTGGGGCATTTCCTCCAAAATCTTCACATAAAGCCATCCAGATTTCAGGCTCTAATACATAACACCCAGTGACTGATTCAGCCCTTGTGCCACAGATGACACTCTGCAAACTTTCAGCAGCCAGGAACCTGGGATCCATGTGTGGCAGCCCGTCATTTCCACAGAGGACTCAGACTCTAATGCCTGCAAGCAGGGTGCCACTTTCCCCAAGTCAACTCTTCTCCCCCAAAATAAACTATGAATCTCCCCCTTGGAATTAGCCTGCTCCAAACAGAAGCTGCTGATAAGCTTAATGACCCTCCTATGCTGCAAAAAAGAGATTTAATTCCATTTAAAAGTCAGGCAGCTCTTCCTACCTAACTGTCTATTGTTAAAAAAATCTCTAGATCATGAGATAGTCCCCTTTGAGAAGTGTATCAAAAGTTCTGCAAATAATTTTTAGAGGTTTCTAAATGCATTATTTATAAGTTCTTTTCCTCTCCCAGAATTCTTTATAGTCGGAATTGTAACATTAATGGAGCTTGGCTTTACAGCCAAAGACAGAAATAGAAACGGTAAAACTTACTAAAATATTTTATGAATAAGATGCTCTAAAATATCAGGCATCTACAGAGCACACTGTGGTGTGAAATACTCTAAAGGCCTTACCATTGCTTCTTGGAGTCGACCTACATAAGTTGCTCACAGCATCTTCACTCAGAAATAGTGCATCTTTCCAAAAACACACTGCAAAACTTTTTCAGATGACATTCTGAAAACATTACAATATATATCTACCATACACGTCTTTCCTACTTTCACATCTCTAAAATGGAGATGATTCAGTAACGAAACGTTTAATAAAAAAAATGTGCTTTCTACTACTACAGATTCCCAATTTGAGTTCAATTCCCAAACTAATTTTTGTCAGGAAGAGATTTTGCAGGGGAGAAACAGAGGCAGGGAAACAGAACAGGAAAAAGAGGTAGATTGGTGAAAATGGAAGCTTAAGTAAAATGTGCCTGTCTTTGAATTTTCATGCATTATTTATAACATGTGATCATTTCCAATACATTTCAAAATACCTTGATGAAAATTTAAACAAAATATTTTTAAATATTTGAATCCCTTGGCAAATTTTGAAACAACTCTATTGATCCAAAATTCACATCAAGAAATGGCAGTTCTAGGTAGCCTAATGGATTAAACAGAGTTCTGTGAGTTACAGTGCCTTTAAGAGTACTGAAGTCTGTGCCAATACTCATGGTCCTGGGCACCACCATCTCACGACATTCTCTTTTGCATTTGCATTCATGTTTTATGCAACTTTTTCTAACAATATGTTTTATTTCTCTGTGCAAATCAAACTAAATTCTTTCTTCACATACAACTGTATGAAGCATTAGTAATTCAAAAGCATTCAATACATCATTCTGGTTTGTACTACTGAAGAAACATGAAGAACCTCCAACGTTATTTAGGGGCAATAAGCATTACCCAGTTCATTAGTCAGTGAAGGGAATGGTAATGTTACTAAGGTTAGAGAACACATACAAGGATAAAAATGGCTGAGTTAACAGCTAGGGTATTTTGCATTCAAGACTCAAATAAGAACTTGCTGTAAATGCTTCAGGTCTACAAATGTTAAGTCGGAATAATCTTTGGTATTATAAGAATACTGAAACACCAACTGAATTCCATTTATTTCAAGATGCTGTAAGAGTAGGTGCTGATGAGAGCCACAAAAATTACTCAAGGACTAGAGAAAATGACTCATGGTGTGACAGAAGAAAAAGTAAATACTTCTATTAAGTAAAAAAGAGATTTAAATACATTTGGTTACGGTAAGCAATCATATCAGGAATTCAGGTGCTCCTTAATCTAGAGTAAAACAAGATATTTTAAGAACCAATAGCTAGAAGATAAAGTTTTAAAAAAATCACATATGAAATTAATCCAAACTCCCTCTTACAAACTCACCATGCTTTGTTCCAATCAAGCTTGCTTCTATCACTGGCTCTGTTGGAAAATATTAAACAACCCAGAAAAATCTGTTTCTACCAATGACCTTGCTCCAGCTTTGTTCTTCCCTTTTTAAAGGTCACCTTCCGTTCCCTGTCTAGTAGTGCTCTCTCCACTGCACTATTCATCTGACAATATACTCTGCAATAAATGTGTAATGTTGTAATTCTAGAATTATCTCTTACTTGGCACTGTGTCAAATGGTTTTCTGAAACTCAAATACACTAATGTAATAGATAAATTCAAAGGGATTATCTTCTCAAAGATTGCAGGGTTTGACCTACCCTGAAACCCATGCACAATATTATTGCATCTGTGTGTCATAATTTTTCTCCAGAGTGGATCCTAATCCAATGGAGGTAAGCATTTAAGGGTTGTGTGAATTTTTTCATTTTCCCCTTCTTTGCTAAGGGGACTCCGTCACGATTTTCTAGTGGTATGCTCTCATCCTTTCCTGGATGAAATTTTTTATGTCATGCCATACCATGCTGTTGGGCATGCTAACTCCACACATATACTCTTTCACAATCTTAGAACAAGGACTATTCTTTCCCCTCTATTTGTCCACATTAATATCTCTAAGGCATGTTTTCACCTTACATGTGGTTTCTTTTCCTTCCTATTAGTTTTGTTCTGTCATTCATCCCATGGTCAACATCATCACAGGCTTTACTGCAAATTGAGGCAGGAGACATTTTTAACCTCTATCTCATTTTTCACACCTCCTACTTCTTTTCTTCCTTTCTATGAGCAAAGAACCTTTAGTGGCTTATTGTGATTTTCTTAAGCCTGTGCACTCAATTTTTTCAATCCTTACACTTTGTCCCCTTTAAAACATAAACGCTCCTTACCAGACAGTCCATGCCCTGTTTTCATTGCCCTGGATAATCTTTCCTATGCAGACAGTTCCAACTACTGGTTGCATCTTTGGCTTGATACAATTCTATATTCTCCACATTCAGATTGCGAGGTCCCAATATCTTCACCTCTGAAAGTTTGCTCTTTGCAGTCAGTAATCCTAGAATTTAGCTTAAGTGACCCTGTAAGAAATATGATCAAAGCTATTTTGGGCAGCGTAGCTATGTCAGTGTGATGTTCTACTTGAGCTAAGATACTTTGAATCTGTTAGCTGGAGTAAAGTATGTGGCATTACAGCTTCAGATATTCAAATCAGCCCATTCAGAACTAATTTGGTTTTCTTTGCTGGCTAGATACTGTTGTGTAGACAAAATTCTTGGTTACAAACCTTTTTCTTCCTTTTATCCAAACAGGTATGTCCTTCTAATCTAAACAAACCTAACTTTTGATTACAGAATCAAGCTCGTTTTCTACAGTCAGGTCTTCCATAGCAAGCTAATTACTTATCAAAATAAAAATTAATATAGATCACCTGTTGTCATTAGCTGTGTAAATAAATCTGCTAGCTCTATATGGTCCTACCATCATGAGTAATATCTGTTCACCAGCCGTGCATACATTATTATTGAGAAACATCCCAGCAGTACAATTACAGAAAATCGCATGCGCATATATATTCCTGTGTCTAAGCCAACTTTAGAGGCTATAGCACGCTCCGTAACCAACCAAATTCAAAAGGAGCTCTTTGGCTACCTTCTTCTGAAGTAACAGTAATCCAAACCAGCTTTATTTTTGCTGTCCCTTCCCATTTCTTTACAGCCTAAGTAATGTATGGTGCTTCCACAACACCTTTTGCCTTTAGTTCTACTTTCCCTGGACAACACACATTTGTTTGATACTTGTTACAAACGTAATTATTATACTGGATTTCAAATCCTGCATGAGCAGGTGAAGTTTCACCGTGCTGCTTTTGGAGGAACATCCAGAAACCTCAGTTGTGTCTGTCTAACCTCATTCAAAACCACACTTGACCCTTCATCACCAGCTGCTGATCACTATTCTTGGTGGCAATGCTTCTTTCTTACAAAAACAGAGTTGCAGAACAATTTAGGTCAGAAAAGACCTCTTTAAATCTATAATTCAACCTCTTGCTAAAAGCAGTGTGAACCTCAAAGTTATATCCATTTGATCAATTTGCAAAGTGGTATCAGTTTGCAAACCTCCAAATCTTTTGTCCATTCCTCTTGCCTCTGTGACTCCTTTCTCCTTACTCACCTGATTGTTCTGTTCCACATAATAGAACCAGCCTTGAGAAATTATGTGTGTCCCCCACAACCTTCTCTGCACTGTCTTCCTCCATGCTTTTCTCCTGTTAGGAGAACTCTACTGAAGTTCATCTAGGTTGCGAAGTTTTGAAGCCTCAACCTCTCATAACTATCTTTGACGGACTCAAGCAGACGGCTTCTTTTGTTGTGAGACAACAGGTGAGCAAAGGAAGCTTTTTTGTTCCGCAGAGATTATCTCTCAGTGTCAGGTCTTTAACATGTAATTCTATCCCTGGCAGGTAGCACAACACTGTCTTCTGGACCAGCTGAGCTGGCAGGCACTCAGTTCTTCTTAACAGAGAGTCCTCATTAACAGAGATCTGCTCCATGACTGTATGTATCTCTGTTCTTCCTTTCAATTGTAGTTTATTCCATCTTATCTTTTGTCATAGACTTTCACGTATCGCCCTCTTTGGTCATTGCTGAAACTCACAATATCTCTGCTTAGGAGATACACACAGCAGACAAACGTACACACATTTCAGAAGCATGTAATCAGCAGTCACTGGAAAGATTTTGCTCAGATTATTCATAATGAATTTCTCTCTTATGAATAATACCCCAAAATTTGTCTTTTTTATTATTTCAGGTAGTCTTTTAGTAAAATTAAGCAGCTCAGTGGGTGATGGGTTTGATGCTGTTCTACCAGTCCCCTCTATTGCCACAAAGCATGACTGATTCTGCCATGGGATACAACACCAGACATTTCTGTTTATACACGCAAGCATTATCATTGCTACAAAACAAAAGAGCTGTAACAAAGGACTAGCAGCTCTACACTCCCCAAAGCAATACCTAGCAATTTTGACTATCACAGGATCTTACTAAGCAGTTAATGTCTTCAGCAGATGGATGAACTGGATGTGCCTTTTATTCAGTCTCATGTTTTAAAACTAAATTATTAAGATATCCTCCTTGCTTTGTCATTTCATCTTTACACTGCTTGCAGTAATCAAATTTCCTTGTTGCTTTTTGTTTCTATGGCACAAACATCACTACTTAACTCAATTTAGGTCACAAAATATCTCATTAAACCCTATCCACAAACTGCTGGTAAGAGGAAGCTTGTGTTACTAAACCCTCATTTATATCTAATTATAATGATGGAACATACCCCACATTATTTTAATAGGAAACATTCATGTCTTGGCTTCACACCTTAACCGATTAGGGATCGGAATCCCCAATTTTCAGTTCTTAAAACTAAGTTACAAAAAACATAAGAGTGATGAAAATGGTGAACAATAGAACATTATAGCGAGACATGGAAAAAGTCTAGAGGAAAACCATGGGTGAGTTCATACGTATCGCTGATCAAGCACAGCGTACGGTATTCAGCAATGAAGTCAGGTGTAGTTTTCTGCAATTCTGCTGCCAGAGAACAGGGTAGGCTGCTGAAACTTTTCAGTCTCTACCCAGCAAATGTGTGATCAACCAATGACACAAGATGCTCCCTTAGCGTGACAGAAGCCAAAATTCAAAGTGCAAAACATAGATGACTGAAGAGTTCAACTTAAAATTGAAAAAACACATGCACCTCTCAAAAAAGTCCCCTCAAAACACCCAAACCCCAAACAAACCTAAAAACACCAACAACCCACTCAACACAGCCCAAACTTTTCCTGGCTACCTTAATGCTAACAGTTAACAGGATCATTGTGAAGACTACTTCTATCCAGCACTTGACCTGAGGTGAAGTGCTTACAAGACAAATACAAGTGGAGAAAACCCTTTCTGGAGGCATGATTATTCTGTGCATTCAGTAAAAGCAGTAGCAAATTGGGCAGCAGACTGTAGTTTACATAAAAAGTAGAATGGGGAAACAGCAAGTGACCTTTCCCTTATAGACCTTTTCAGACTTCTCTAAAAGTCACTCCAAAATAAGCATATAAACGTAGGCTTGCATCAATCACCATGAAGCACAGAGGAGCCTCCCCTCCAAATCTGCCTTCCTTTCACCCCATGCTGGTTGTACTCTCTTTTCCAGGCTCTTGATTTCCCTTCTTCCAATGCTCCTTCCTGCTGGTTTACAGCCCCGCACGCCAGGGAGCCAGCTCTCTTGCTGCCAGTGACTCTCGTTACAGTACCAGGAAGGCACACATGTTGTCCATTTCTTCCAGGTGCATTTTTTATTCAAGTCTCGCTGAAATCAGTGGAAGAAGTCTTGGGGTGTTGGATCAGAACGCAGTATTTTCAAACCTTTTGAAATTAAATGAAGCCTACAGTTTTCTAAAAGGAAGATGCTGGAAATAAGTTTACATCCAGATAGCCAGGGCTTGAGACAGGAATTTCTGAGGTCAACACAAGCAAGCTTGACTTGCTACTCATTTCTTTTGGTTATGGCACCATTAAGACTATTTCAGAAACTCTTCTGAACTTCCCATTAGAAAGTTTTCAATGAAATGCTGTAGGCATATATAAGTAACCGTAAGGTATTCTTCCAGGTTGCGCTAGTGAGTGGGCATCACCTAGCCCCATCCATCCTCAAATGTCACCTTTATATAACAGCTACTGTTGGCTGACCAGCTCTCACAATGAAAAGCTCCACTTGCATTTTCTGAGTTTTCTGAGAGCTTTTGATAGACAGTTAACCTGCAGTTTTACAGAAGGTGACTAGGACTGTGTTAAATACTCTAAGCTCAAAAAAAAAGTGTTAAATGTAAGATTTTTTTTAGGTGGATAAGGTGACATGGACATGGTTGGCAGTTTTCAGTGTAGTTTGTACTGCAGCAATCCTTTGTTTCGAACATAATATTAAAGAAATTTGAGTTTTCTAATTGTAATGAGATTTTTCAACTGATGTTTTGAATACTATGGTGGATCACTTAGGTCCTTTACCATGACATCTGCATTTTAAGGCATGTGGTTTAGCTCTAATGCTTTACCTGGAACAGGACTTGTTTCGGTCAGTCGAACATTTATACAGTACTGGTGCAGCAATTTTGATTTCTGTGACTATCATCAGCTAAAGGATTTGGTGTTTTCTACATAGCTCAGGTAACTTGTATGTGTCAAGAAGCATAATCATTTTGCAATTCTAGCCTACCCTGATGCCTCTCTGAATTCCTTACAGATGCTCTTCTATTATGTTTTATACATTTTAGAAAAAAAGCATCTGACATTTTGAGGAATAACCCTAGCAGCCATATAAAGCACAAGTCTAAACCAGAAAGTTTTAGATCCTCAGTTTTCCTTCCTAGAAGGTCCCTTTTCTTTTGCTTAGGCATCCACATTTTTTCCAACGTTTTAAAAATGTTGTATGTATTTATGGTGGAATTTTCAAAGCCACCAAGAGGATCTGCATGCCAGACTACAGCTCTTTTTAATGAGATCTGAACATCCAAATCCATACACAGATTGAATATACATTAAGCTTTGTATACGTGCTAGCAAACAGCTAGCAGAGCTAGCAGCTATGCAACACCCAGAAGTATACTCAACTCCATTCTCAACACCTTAGTTGTTCCAACCAGATCTATCTACAGGGAACTAAGCCACATACTGCCATAGTAAGTTGGCTCTGCTGTGCCAGATACTAAAAGCAAAAAGCTGCAAAGCCATTTCAGTTGCAAAGTAAGCCAGTTTCTACATATAAATCCCCCACCACAGTATATTCAATTAAGAAGTCGCAACTGCCTCCTATTCCAACTAGCGTTTTTATAGGATTCTTGGGAACACCACCCTCCATTCTCAGTCAACCAGTGCCAGTTTCCTCCCCGCAAAGATTCCCCTGTGTCCTTCACCCCAAGGGGTTCAGTTTTTAAGGAGCAAAGTAGTCAGCACACACAGGGAGGAGGTCTAATCCCAATGGCACCACATGTCTACGATTGCCAACTGGCCTTTGACTCCATGAGCTGCAGAAATATAAAGCCATATGGGCACAATCACCAGTCTGGTGCTAGCTGATATTCTAGTAACGCTTTTTGTCAGGGCAGCATTTTTTGGCTTGGGTTTCCCAAAGAGAAGCGTTTAACATAGTTCTTCAGGAAGTAACATGTCAGCTAAAGAAAACAAGTGATATACAGCACAGAAAAGTGATGGCAACCAAATATAAATGACAGTAGGAACCAGCAATGCAATACACTTAGCAACACTGGTTCGTTTTTGTCAGAACTATTTTTATACAAAACTGCTTTAGGAACAATTCCTGTCTTCAGCTGAAGGTAAAATACAAACTAAATATGGACTTGTGTAGGTAACTAGTGTTTTTAGTATCATTTTAGAAAATAGGTATACATATTTTTGTAATCTGTAAATTACAGATTCCCTAAAAATAGGAAGGTTTTTCCTCTTTGCACAGGAATCTGCTTGAATGTCAATTTAATGATTACTACTGGTAGATGGAATTTTGATATCCATTTGGTAGTGATTTACACCACTGTTTTCAAGGCTGCCAGCAAGCAAATCCAGAAGGCAGGCAGCCAAAATTCCAGAAGAGACAACTGTCTTTTATTTTATAGCTTATGCATTTTGAGCTTAATATGATTTTCCACTAACAAGTTCTGTACCTTCTCCAAAGTGCTAAAACTGGTGTGCAGAACTGCAAAGTAACACAGCCTCTTCAAGGCAAGCTAATATTAAACTCATGGTAAATTACAGAAGTGATACTGTTTACTTAGGGAAAAAAACCCACCAAGGTTAAAAGAACTACACATGATTTATTGCAGACACTTGTTTCAATGGTCACATTTTAAGCTTGACTATATATGAAACAACAATATATCGGCTAAGCATTGTTTTCCCACTTGATACAGAATGAGTAAATACATAAGAGACAAGGAAAAGATTGCTTTAACACTTAAGAGGTGCACAAAGCATGCACTGGTTATATTGTGTGCTTGGCAAATAGGATGCAAATCCTATCTAATCTTTTCAGAAAGGCATCAAAAATCAAGCTGGATTTGAAGGACCAAATAGGGCACAAACAGAAATAGGGTGTCGAGGTTTAGGGTCAGGACTGTCCGATAGACCTAGTTTGTTTCTAACTCAAACTAGGACACAGGGTTTTCTAACTTTTCAAGCTGAACTGCAGGAAGTGGGCACATACTAGCATAGTGAGGTCCAAACCTTGTGCTAAATATTATGACTGAATGTTTTCTAATGCTAATATTATTGTAACAGTAATATTGGTGAAGAAAAAGCTAATAATCCATGAGCCTAGACTCTATACATGAAATGACACCCTAACTACCACTTCATATCCATCAGTGTGACAGATCAAACACAGTTTTGCTGTGTAAAGCATTTATTCTTGCACTGATCACCTATTGGAAAGATGACCCTTATGAAGACAGCATGTATTCATTGCTCCTCAGAGCAATAGCTGTCACCTGACCGTTACCACCTGAAACTAAAATCAGATTGGCTAAATTGTGGACTGTATAGAAAAGGTAGTTCTGTGTGTCATGTAGGCCTCCTAAAACTGAACTGACCACCACAAAAACTTCTCATGCTATTAGAAATTATGAGTTAAAACATGTAAGTCAAAACCAAATAGGCTGTAGACAGCATAATGCTAACAGAATAATATTTATTCTGATATAATGGCTTTAAACTGACACTTCGTGTTCAGATATGAACTGGTAATGAATGACTCCTTCTCTTTGCTGTCTTCTTCCTGACACAGGTTTTTGTCTGACTACAAAACAGACATCCTATCTCCTTTCTTAGTAACATTTGTCTATCCCAATGAATTCCTAAGCTACGTCTTGTTTCATACTCCACAGCACTGCAAAGAACAAATGCCAGCTTTAAAAGAAGCACTCTTGCATAACAGCACGGATCCTGTTGCATGACAGTACGGTGCAGGTGTAGCCTTAGAAACAGGCCCTTATTCAAAGACAGGTTATGAGCCCACAGGCTGCAAATCTTGACGTGTGACTGAGGGAACAACAAAAGCCACTGCACACATGATGCTGATCCCACAAGATCACTCAGTCTAGCTGCACTATATTCTCTTCCTCCACCTGTTATGATCTGTACAATATACACCTCTGTACACACCCAACTTGTAACAGATTCCCAGGCATCAGTCAGACCCTTCCCTATAGCCCAGTTTAAATACACATGATGCAAAAGACTTTAAAATATACTCTGAAGAGAAACCAGAGTTACTCTAGATGTATTTTCTGTGTATTTTATTGATCTGATACAATATACAAGCATACACAGCAGTATAGACATGTGTATGTGTCTGGATATACATACATACACGAAATGCCATATGTATGATACATACAACAAACAAGGCCAGATTATCTGGTCTTGCAGAGATATGCCCAGCACAGGACCAAAGACCAGGGTAGAGGCATACAAGCCCTTCAGAACTGTAACACTGTCTGCTCCTACAGCTGCCTGGTGATCAGGACAGTTTCTGCAATAGAAAGACAATAGGTATCTATTCTAGATCTAGTAATAAAGAAGATGGTTGCTTTTATCTTACCACTGGTTATTCTGTTTGCCATGGGTGATCCGTTATTATTCAGATAATCATGACTCACTGGCTTTACACCAGGAGATAAACGAAAGGTGCACAGAAACTGCTAAGTGGGATTCCATATCCACAAAGACAGCTATAACAAAGCCTGTCAAGGAGCCATGGCTGACAAGGAAAGTGCACCAGGCTCAACAGGTTGCTGGGACGCAGGGGCTGAGATGTGGGAAGTCTGGGCAAACACTCAAGAGACAGCGCAATAGGAATCCTTGCTTTATTCTCTGCCCAGCCCCAGTCCTGCCATACTTACAACATGCCTCTAGCACCCTCTTCCCATACTACCACGGAAGCAGTCAGAACCCACCAGCAAGCTAATAAAGCTTTTTCACAGTAAATAATTACTGCCATTTATTTGTTATTGACATATTTTATGAGAAAACCAGTAAAACTAGTTAAATTTGTTATCAGGCATACTGGCTGTGTGACTCACATACGAAACCACAGCTGTTAGAAGCTAAAAGAGGAGAAGCCTCATGGCCTCACAGTGTATTCTGGGAAGAACAAGACGGATTGTTACCAAGTTTGAGGCTATTTTATATTTCAAATTTTTCAGCTCAGGAAAATAGAAAGAATACTGGTGATATAGTTCTGACAGGCATATTTTGCTTGTTAAACAATAACTAAATACATTTTAAGCCATATTTTTTACCATAAACTACTGTCAGTTAATAACCTAGACCTGAATCTCTTCCTCTGTTGCAAGTTCATGGCTTGGATCAATAAGACACGTTCCTATCATTTTCCCATCAGACATTACTGGAGAAGCAGTAGGGGTCTGCATAGTAAGCAAGGAGAGAGAAGGAGAAAAACTGGGGGTCATGGTTGCTGGAGGGTATCCAAGACTATGGGTAAGGGGAGAACACGGGTATTTTTTAAATGCTTGCTCTGATATTATATTTGGCATTCGTGGTGGAACTGTCCTGACGCCAGGCTGAGCTACCGATGTTATCAAGGGAGGAGGAAAAACCAGAGATTTCTTCTCCTTAGGGAAGCTATGAATGTGTACGTTTTCGTCTTTCAGTTCTGCAATATCATTAAACACTGAGGCAAGAGGTTGAAATCTGGGTTCCCAGCTGAGCACATAATCCTGGTTATAACCACCTCCAAGATCCTCATCAGAGGTGCCAAGAGTTGCAAGTGAATCGTAACCAGAGTCCTGCCTATCTGACCTGAAGACATATTCTCTTGTGAGGTCTGTCATTATGTCTTCCTCTTTTATTCCAATTTTCTTGAGTGTTTGAGACAACATTTTGTGTGCACAGGCTGTGTCACAGGCTTCTTCTCTGCCTTCTCCTTTAATGGCCTGCACACTCTCCATGCTTTGTGTTGTAACCATGACATCTGTTTCTCCAGACTGACAGGAGAGCTGATCAAACTCTCTTGGGATCCCTGAATCTGGCACCCGTGAGCTGCGCTCGCTCAACACCGAGCCAGCACTCTTTCTGCAAGGATGCTCATTGATCCTTTTGATTTCCTCATCCTCTGCAGCTTCTCCTTCAGCAGAACCGTGGCCACTGGAGTCTGAATGCCTGCAGGGTACACCATCATCCTTCCCCTCTCCGATTCCTGCTAGGCTCAGCCATTCTGCTATGGCACCCATGGGAAGCATACTGCTCTCAGTACTTTGGATTTTCTGGCAGTCCTTATCTTTGCTGGCTGAATTCACATCGGTAGCTGAGGAGGATACTGTTTCTTTTTTCATGCAAGAGTTCATCAGATCTTTCTGCTTACATCTCAGAATAAGTGCAGTAAGAGTGACTACAAGCAGTAGGAACACCATCAATGAGACTGAAAAGCTAATAGTCAGTCTGTATGCTGATACTATGGGATAACTCTCAGGAGAACTGGAAATATTTACCAGAACAGTGCATACTGTGAACTTCGACTCAATTTTGGGGCTATGAGCTCTTACCAACAATTCCAGGGTGTCATCGTTCCTTTTGCTGCCATTTTTCTTTCTGTGAAGAGTCTGAGTCAAATAAATATTACCACTGGTTTGATTCACAGAAAAGAATGGTGAAGTTTTTAGCAGGGAGTAATGAACAACTCCATCCAGTCCACCATCACTGTCTGATGCTGTCACTCTGCCAAGCAACTGGCCTGCTTCGTTCTTCTCAGGAAGATTAAAAAAATATTGATCTTGTGTAAATACTGGGTCAAATTCATCTCTCCCCTCAATATCTATCTGAACTGTAATCGTAGCTAGTGAGTCACCTTTATCTCTTGCTTGGATTATGAGACAGTACCTATTCTTACTTTCATAGTCAAACATTTGCTTTGTATGAATATCTCCTGTCAAAGGATCAATGAAGAACATGTCATGGTCTCTAGGAGCTTCACGATGAGCCAGACATGAAGACTGGATGGAATATGTAAGATGTCCATAGGAGCCTTTATCAAAATCCAGTGCATGAACAGTGCACACAAAAGAAAAGGTAGGCAGATTTTCACTGACAAGGCAGCTCAGGCTGGGAAACAGAAACAGTGGGGCATAATCGTTGTCATCTAGGATGCTAACAAGGACAACAGAAAAAGCTACATTTTTTACATCAGCTCCTCCATCTGTGGCTTGGATGATCAAAGTGAATTTCATAGTATCCTCATAATCCAGCGTTTTCATCAAATCCACTGATCCCGTTTTCCCATTCAAGCGAAAATGTCCTCTGTCATTTCCTGAGATGATAGCATAAGTGATCTCTGCATTGGTGCCTGCATCACAGTCATTTGCTGAAACTTCAGTGATGTGACTACCTATAGGGATGCTTTCTTTTACATGAACATGGTACTCCGGGCTGCTAAATACTGGAGGATTATCATTGACATCCAGCACAGTTATTAGCACAGTAGCAGTTGAATTCATGGGGGGTGTTCCATGATCAGAAGCAAGAAGGACCAAACGGTGAGAAGAAGCTGTTTCCCTGTCAAGAACGTTGTTCAAAACAAGACTGCCAACAAATCTGTAGGATGTTTCTGACTCCATGACACTTGTTTCCACAGAGAATAAACTCTCAGCATTGCCATCAATGATAGAGTATTCAACATATGTGTTTTCGGGCATCCAATCATAGTCAATAGCTGAAAACATGAGGACACTTTCTCCAACTGAGGCACCCTCACTCACACTGAGATTGTACAGAATCCTTGTGAACTGAGGGGCATAGTTATTTATATCTTCTATGTGCACCTCTACAGAAGTAACTGCACTCAGCGTGGGACTGCCACCATCCATGGCTTCTATCAGGAGCTGAATAATGGAAATCTTTTCCAGCTGTGTCACTGGTCCTGTAGCAAATACTGAACCTGAAAATAAAACAGAATTAACAAAAGCCCACACTTTGAACTCACTAAGGCAAGAAAATTTGATTCCAAAAGCTGAATCTAATCAGTCATACTGGAAAATGACTCAACTGTAACGGCTGCACACCCCAAAGTAACTCTTGTGTCCAGAGAGTAGTGTGTCAAGAGCTTAATGTCTGGAAGGAGATCAGTAATGAGTGGTGTCCCTCAGGGGTCTGTACTAGAACCAGTACTGTTTAATATCTTCATCAGTGACATAGACAGTGGGATTGAGTGCACCCTCAGCAAGTTTGCAGATGACACCAAGCTGAGTGGTGTGGTTGACGTGCCTGAGAGATGGGATGCCATTCAGAAGGACCTGAACAAGCTGGAGAAGTAGGCCCATGTGAATCTCATGAGGTTCAACAAGGCCAAGTGCAAGGTCCTACACATGTAGGGCAACCCCCAGTATCAATACAGGCTGGAGGATGATGTGATTAGAGAGCTGCCCTGCAGAGATGCACTTGGGGATACGGTGTATGAAAAATTGGACATGACCCAGCAATGTGTACTCACAGCCCAGAAGGCCAATGGCATCCTGGGTTACATTAAAAGAAGCATGGCCAGCAGGTCAAGGGAGGGATTCTGTCCCTCTACTCCACTCTGATGAGACCCTAACCTGGAGTACNACTGCATCCAGCTCTGGAGTCCTCAGCACATGAAAGATACAAGCCTGCTGGAGTGGGTCCAGAGGAGGGCCTCAAAAATGATCAGAGGGCTGGAGCACCTCTCCTATGAGGAAAGCCTGTGAGAGCTGGGGTTGTTCAGCCTAGAGAAGAGAAGGCTCTGGGAGACCTTATTGTGGCCCTTCAGTACTTAAAGGGGACCTATAAGAAAGATAGGGACAGACTTTTTAGCAGGGCCTGCAGTACAAGGGGTAACAGTTTTAAACTAAAAGAGGGTAGATTCGCACTAGATATAACAAAGAAATTTTTTATTATGAGGACAGTGAAACACTGGGAACAGGTTGCCCAGATGCCTCATCCCTGGAAACATTCAAGGTCAGGTTGGACAGAACTCTGAGCAACCTGATCTAGTCAAAGATGTCCCTGCTCAGGGTTGGGGGTTTGCACTAGATGACCTGTAAAGGTCCCTTCCAACCCAAACTATTTTATAATTCTAAAAAATCATAGCTAATGCTGTGAAGCCAAGGCCTACCCACAATGATGCAGTATCAAATACACATATTGCATTTAGACAAGCAAAACTTTCTTGTCCTAGTAACAGGCTGAACAAGCAAACTGCATAAAAGGCAAAACAAAGCTAAGGAAATAGAGGCTCCTTGTTAGAGGTGGCTATGCTGTGTGAGTTCATTACTGAAGGTTGTTAGTTCTGTTTTGCTTGCAATCTAGTAAACAGCTTGTTTGTTATTTAGATAGGTTTGCCAATATGTTATGTAAACTTGTTTCATTCCAATTGTTTATCTAAACATGGTTGTTGGACTAGATCTTGAAAGGCCCCTTCCAACCCAAACCATTCAATGACTATATCATAAGTCACCTACTTCTACTTCACTCTTGATGGTGTATAGCCAAGCACCACAGAGACAATGCTGTGTGACAATTTTCTGATCACAGTTGAAAACAGCCACCAACCAAACATAAAGACAGTTGGTGAACACAGAGTATGAAATGGGTAAAAAAGAAAACAGCTTTAACTGAGTGACTCATTTGTATATTCAGTGTTCGCAGTCACCATCACTGAACAAACATTGCCTTCAAAAATTCATCTCATGTCAACACCTGGGAACAGCAAATAAGTGAGAAGAACCCGCCCGTTGAATAGTTGCAAATACTTTTTGTAGGATCTAATAATCTCTGAAGCTGATATTCACAAAAATCTTACGTACACACACATACC
This sequence comes from Eurystomus gularis, assembly GCA_013400335.1. Lineage (NCBI taxonomy): Eukaryota > Metazoa > Chordata > Aves > Coraciiformes > Coraciidae > Eurystomus > Eurystomus gularis. The sequence continues at coordinate 109,634 of VZZY01007080.1, read as the reverse complement.
AAAAGAGACACACACTGTTTTCCACCTCCCAGAGTGTTAACATGAGGCCAGAAAATTTAAATCAGTAAATACTGAAGAAAATTATGCCCTTTAGAGAGAGTGTTCTCAATTTAGAAAACTTCCAAATTCCATTTAGGACTATAGGATAACATAAGCTTTCTAAAGATGCAATCTTAAAAACATACTGCCCAAGCTGTAGAGAAGCTCCATTATGATAGTTTCAACTTATACTGAAAAACAGTATGAACTTAAATTGAATTAAATCTAATTCATGAGCTGAAATGTTATGAATCAATATAAAACGTACAGCAACTTTCCTATCATGACACATCAAAGAAACGGCACCTGTAGGATGTTGTGACTAGCTGCCTCACGCATGGTTCGGGGACAAACTGAGAACTCGTCTTTGATCCTTCAGGAAGAACAGCAGACTTGGCCAAAACATATGGTGGACTCGACCACCAAAGACTTCCAGAACTCAGGTGATCACTGGCAGTAGGTGAGGAAGCACAACAGGACTCTTCAATTTACACTGAAAAAGCTGAAATAGTAAACCATGCTTACAGACTCACCATTCTTGTGATCAATGGAATATCCCTCAGAGGATGAGATGATTTTGTAGGAAATCATTCCATTATGCTCTGAATCTCTATCCACAGCAGAGACTGTCAGAACAGTGGCATCCGTTGAAATGAGCTCTGGCAAGATCACCTGATATGTAAAGCAAATTCACAGTTTTGATAGAGCTTAATAAAAGATTTCAAACATTAAAATTACATTTTCATTTTCACTTGATCTCCCTAGAAAAAAAACCAAACAGTTCTCAGCTTTGGAAAAAGTTTCACCTGCTCATTTTCTTCTGGGACAAAACTAAAAAGAGATACTGAGATACTGAAAATGATGTATACAATACCACCAAAGTAAACTCTAAAGAGTAGTAAAATCCATCTAGTTCTAGTTCATTATGACAATAAGTTCAGAGAAATCACTGAATCTCTTTTTCCAACAGTACACTAACGGAAGGAATACCTACAATGGAATCTTAACTAGAACTGGCTTTTCCCCCTGCTTTCAGAAACGTCTTGATTTTCGTACATGCAACACAGTCTGTGGTCCCCACCTGCAGTATACGATTGACTATCAAAAAATCCCACATATGTACCCTGAAAATTCCAGCACCAGGGCACTTAATCATCACTGGATTATTCCCCCTCTTTTTTCTTCATATATTCTAGGAAACCAATAAAGTCCTTTCCCTTCTTAAGAGCTTCCATTATTTGAAGTCCAGATAAAGTACTTTTATGACCATCCACCTCATAAAACCAATTTCAGCTGAACAGTATGATGCAGCAGCTACCTTTGTCATAACTTCAAGTGTTAGCTTAAATCATTTTAACAGAGAGATTATATATATATAAAATAGAGATATATATATGAGACTATGTGTGAAAAGGATAAATACAAAAACACTTGAAAGGACAATAAAAGGGTAAAAATTACAGCCCAATGAATAGGGAATTACACATCATTTCACCAAAAAGAAGCAGCATATCTTACTGTCTGAGCAACACATCAAAACATCAGGATTGCGGAGGGAGAAGCTCGGCTGTTTACATCAGCACAGTCAATGGAGCGATGCTGTTTTGCATCAGTTAATAACCCTGTCTGTAAAGTCTGCTCCAAGCTACCAAAAAAAAAAGAAAAAAATCCTAGGACTTGCACAAGCAAGTACTTGCCTAAACTATTCCCCAAAATCAGACACATATGAGGGCTGACAAAAACTTAAGGCAACATCTAAAAATCACTTGAGCATTATTAGTACTTCTTTTTTTCAGAATTTAGACTTCTGAGTCAATTTACACAAATCCTGACAACTCAGGCACCTGAAAGTTTCAGTTAGTAACTTTGTCCCATAGTCACCTAAGTGACTGAACTGTTGCGCCTGCACATGCTCTGAGGCTGAAATTTCTTTACTAAGCCGAATGTTTAGACTTATTTCTTGACTAAATCTGTCTGAGATTTACAAATGAAGCATTATTAAATCCAAGTCTTCTGTGGTGCCTCGTAGTTTTGGCTCTGAGTTTTTAAAAAAGTTTTTCCTGATGTCTAAACCAAATCCCTTTTATTTCAGTTCATACCCACTGCCTCTTGTCCTGTCACTGAACACTGCAAGGGAGAGTCTGGCTCTGTCTTCTTTACTCTCCCCACTAGTATTTACACACATTGGTAAGATCCTCCCTGAACCTTCTCTTTTCCAGGCTGAACGATCAATGCTCTAGGGTCTCTTGGGCCTCAGACCAAGCTGCACAGCCTAGATCCACACAAACAAGTCCTAAGGAAACAACTCCTCTGACAGCATAAGCTTCCCTGTGTGTCTTACTGCAGCCTAACCTCACCTGGAGCTCCAGGCTTTGTCCCTCTCCATCCCTAACCCCACCTCCAAGCTATTACATGTGTTGAGCCTTAGCCAAAGCCCCAGTCTTAGGGCTGATGAAGTTGGGGCAAAACCCTTTTATCAGCCTACCCTTGAGAGCCTTGTATGGTATCATTCTTGTTTTGGCAGCACATACACTAAAACTGGAACGATACAGAGAAGATTAGCATGGCCCCCATGCAAGGATGACACACAAATTCACGAAGTGTTCCATATTTTTTTAGAGATCTAAGGGTGCTGGTCCACAGCAGGCTCAATATGAGGCAGCAGTGAGCCCTGGCAGCCAAGAGGGCAAACCACACCCTGGGGTGCATCAAACACAGTATAACCAGCTGGTCCAAAGAGGTTATTACCCAGCTGTGTTCAGTGCTGGTGCTGCCTCACCTTGAGTACTGTGTGTTGTTCTGGAACCCACAATGTGGAAAGGATGTGAAGGTCCTTGAATGTGTCCAAAGGGGCAACAAAACTGGTGAGTGAGCTAGAACGAATGTTCTATGAGGAGCAACTAAGAACTTTACGCCTGTCTAGTTCAGACAGATGGAAGCTGAGGAGTGACCTCATTGCTCTCTACAGCTTCCTGAGGATGGAAAGTGGAGAGGGCGGTGCTGATCTCTTCTGTCTGGTATCCAGTGGCTGGATGTGGGGCAATTGTTCAAAACTCACCAGAGGAGGTTTAGACTGGACATGAGGAAGCATTTCTCCACTGAGAGGGTGATCAAATACTGCAACAGGCTTCCTAGAGAGGTGGTTGATGTCCCAAGCCTGTCACTGTTGAAGAGGCATTTGGATAATGCCCTTCATAACATACTTTTGGTCAGCCCTGAATTGGTCAGGCAGTTGGACTAGAGGATCATTTTAAGTACCCTTCTAACAGAAGTAGTCTATTCTGTTCTACTTTATATGTGCTCCAATTCCTTTAATCATCTTAGTGGCCCATCGTTGTCCATAGTCACTAAAAAAGCTTTGTTTCAAAACACTGTTGGACAATTTACAGTAACAGGGACAGAATAAATATACCAGCTTGTTTACCATTCTCTCAGAAGAAGGAAGTTCTGAACACTGGATTCTGCTCCACAAACTGGTTTGGCTTACAACCAGTAACTCCTGGTGATGAATGCATAGCGCATGGAGTACCGCTAGCATTCACATCACTTTCCTTCTGAAGTCAGAAACCACAAACATGAAAACGGAACAATTCCCTCAGTCGTCCTAGCAGAATTCCTAGGAAGGGGCTGTGGTTTCCCAGAAGAGCTCCATTCTGTTTCTACTCAGTAATAGTTTGCAGAGACCTTCCTCTCAGTGCTCAAATGCATTTTAAAGACAAATATAAACAAGCACTCCTACTATTTATGATCACATATGGAAAGACATCACATGTTTGTTGTCCATTTGCCATGTTCCCACCTGATATGAATCCTGAGTAAACACGGGTGGGTTATCATTGATGTCCAAAACAAGGATGGTGAGTTCTGCCTCTGTTTGATGTACAGAATCTGAAACTATGATTCTCAGCTTATACACAGCAGTTTCTTCGAAATCTAGTTGTTCCACCACTGTGACTACACCAGTGTGTTGATCGATGGCAAATTTCATTCCAGGACTATTGTCACAAATAAAACCAAACTGAAGTGCTGGTCTGGAGTCCACATCACTTGCTGACACCCGAGTCACTACAAAACCAGGCAGGGCATCTGAAACAGTAATTTTCAGAAAAAGTCATAGCTAAAAGATGATGTTACGATTTCTGAAGATTTTGCCAATTTTGTAATACTGAATCTTAGATATATGTAATCTTTCTGCATTAGCTTTTGTTGTATTTTGACTTTGTTTTTACAATAAGAGCAATATCTAGAACTGTTATGGAAACAGTAGTGGATTTCTTCAAATGCATCTGCTTTATCCCAATTTTAATTCAGGTTTGCATTAGACCTTCCCAGATCCAGTGTAACAGTAACCGTTTCTTCACCAGCAACAGGAACTTTCATGGTTTTCCACAAGCATTTAGGTGACATGAGTTTACTGACCAGTGTCACAAACTTCCACAAGAATATTTAACTGAGGCATCAGAAACCTCTGGTCTGTGTAGAACCAGTGAAAGCAATTCTGAATCTTTTCCAAAGCAGGAGAAGACCGTTACAGAGAAATGAGACCTCCAGCCAGAAAAATGGCAGAAAAATCTTAAGAGCTCAAAGTATAGTCCTAAGAGACTGAGAAACTGGAACAGCTTTTGTCATCTGCCAAACCGACAGTACCTGGGACTACAAACTGAATCTATTAGTGATCATCTAACAAAGCAAAGAACTAACAGAAAATAAACCGTTTACCATTTGCATGCCTAGGGCATTAAGCCTCAAAAATGCTGTGCAATGTCCTACAGCAAGTGTTCTTAAACAGAATATAAAATCCTAAATAAGTAGCCAGTAGTTTACAGCTGTTGTGTATCCATGACTTACATACTTGTCATTAGCAGTGGGAGCTAATTTTAGGAAAGGCAAAAAAAAGTACCACTAGAAAGACAGTGTTCATAGCTCTTGTTAACAGAAGTATTGGAATTTCAGCACCTAAATCTTTATACATTTTCTGCTCTGTATCTTAATGCATCACATGTATGATGCCTGTATTTGAAAATCTTGGGCTTGAGACTCAAGGTTTGCAAATGTTGAGCTAATGTCACACAACATACCAGATGTATACTGGGATGAGAAGTCAGGAGGCTTTGGGTCCTCCGCTTCATGATCATCAACTAGACAAACTACAGAGCATTTTAACACTCCATTCAGATTTACAGAAATTATTTCTTTAATCACAATGAAGTTCAAAATGTCTCATTTCTAGCAATCCTGGTTTTAACACCAAGTATTTTTATTGGAGAAAAGCAGAAATTGAAGACATCTGAAGAATATGACACTGCAGCCCAAAACGAACAGATTACAGATGTATTGCTGCAGAGATTGCTTTCCTCTTTCTGAATCGCCTATGGTTTTTTTCCAAACTATTCTTAAACACATCTAAAGATTAAGAATAATGCCTTTGAGAACAAAAGCAGATCACAACTTACTTTGATATTTCAGTATTAATATGATTCATTACCCTTTTTACTACACTAACCCACTATCCCTTTTGCTACACTAATCCACTATCCTTTTAGCTTGGTTAAACAAATCACCAAAAGCAGTATTGTTGTCTGACAAATCCCAGTCTTAACAAAACTTAGCTGGACTATCACACTTACTTTCTGGGACCTCCACTTCCCCTAGTGGGTGGACAATCGGAGCATTGTCATTAACATCTAACACTTGTATCCTCACAATACTTGTGGCAGAAAGTCTGGGATTTCCTTTATCAGCAGCTTGTACAACCAACCTACAATTAAAAGGAAGCAATAATTGTCAAAAATCACTGAATTATCCACCTATCTTATCAGCAGGGGAAAAATTACGAACAAGCCCTTTCCGCTTCTCATTGCAACTCTTAAATTGCATCTTTCCTTCTGTAAGGTTGACTGTCTGGAGTTTTATTTTTTTGTGTCATGCAGGAAAAATGTCCAGGAGATTCTAGGTGGCAAAAACATAACAAAATTACACAAAGAAAATGAAGTATTCGTCATTTCACCCAATTTTATACCAAATGTAGATGGTTAAACAAACTAACAAGACTTTTTCAAATAAGACATTTCTCCAGTTGGTAATTCAGAGCAGGAATTAAAATTAGAGTACTAAACTGGCCTTTGGACAAACCTGATTCTCCTCATTGTTTATAAATGGACAACAGGAATGCGAAAATTTGGTAATATGAAAATATCCAAAGCAACATTCAGCCAAAATGTCTGCAGAGATAGAGATTAGTCTCCCTAATACGTGATAAATGTAAGTGACAAAGCAAAAAACCTGAATACATGCACCATTTGATAATGGCAAAGTTCCCACTGATTTTAGTGGGACCAGAATCCCACTGTTATATTAATAGAGTTTGTCTGTACGCTTCCATTTCACACCTGCATAAGGAGAGGTAGTAGATTCTGTTTACAAACTTCTGGTTTCTACAATGTAGCAAAGAAAATGGAAAGTAACAATGCGAGAAACACAGACAAAAATATGTTTACTCTCTGTGGGAATTAGCTTCTGAACAATAAAGAGCAAATGTTTATGGTAAGTAAAGATTATTTGGAAGACTTCACCACTTCCCAGTATTAAAAATTATCCAGAAGGCAATTCAAATTTAAATCTAACTCAATAGATACTCTAAAAAAAGGAACAGACAAAAAAAACCCCATCAAGCTATGTGAAAAGATATACAAGTCAGAAGCTGGCATATCAAATAAATGTTTTGTGTACTAACAACTGTTTGCATGTTGCATCATCTTTTCCGGGTCTCCCTGCAGATCTTCTGAGTGCTTAATTTCTCCTTCTTTAAGTCACAGTTTCTGTTTAAAGTGTCAAATAGATATTACTTCCTAAACGTTCACATGACAATATGGAATATCAAGTCTGTAACTCAAGCTGTGGATTGCAGCACTTCCATTCCTGAACCACATCAGCTCTGCTCTGGGTGTCCTTGTGGTTTCTGACGCCAACAGAACACATAACTTGAATTGCAGGCTAGAATTCAATTGGTGACCACGTATAATTTCATAGAGAAAGTATATTTTTTCTAGAATGAATATCAGTAAGGTATACATATGGAAATATTTTACTAAAAATAATCACTTGCTAAGGTTTCAGGAAAAAACTCTCATAAAAACATCTCAGCCAAGGCATTAAAATTAAGGTTCTGTCAACACTTTTGTTATAACTCCTGTTACAAGAGACTTAGAACTTCTTGGGATGAAAATGTTCAATTTCGATAAAATAAAAAACTCCTTGCAAATTTGAAAGAACCAATGGTAACATTTTGAAACTAAACAGGAAAACAGTTTTGAAAGCTTCTTCTGCTATTCATTTTTCACCTAACAATGTACAGATTAATAACATATTAATAAAATATTAATAAAGAGAAGGAATATGAAGCTTCAGATTCCTCAAACTGTCAATTTAAAAGGCTAGAATTCTAACATAAATAGTGGAATAAATCAGGCCCTCAGTGATATGAGAATCATTATGCTTACATGTGCAATACTTCATCAACAGGAAACATTCTTCCTTCGAAGGATTTATTCCTGACATTCTTTTAAGTACTAGTTACAAATAACATGTATTATGCTATTTAAATGACTAAAATCAGAATTCCTGGTTTTGATTCAGTGAGAAACTGAAAAATAAACTCTAAATGATGTGCTCTGTATACTGAGTTAAAATAAAGTATTTCCTTTAGGACACTATTATCAAATTATACCTACATTAAAAAAAAAAAATCATATTCTGTTGATATTTTTCAAGTGGTTTTCTCCCAGTCATTCTGGTTCATAAGAATTCTGATTGGATATTTAAAACTTTGAGGCCCCAGAGGATAGGAAAACGTAACCAATGCCACAACCATATGGAAAAAAAAGGTAATTTCTACTGACACATAACATCTACTTTTTGTAGAGATTGCAGTACATAAAAAGGGTGTATTAATGAATCCACATACTCATATTTTCTCTCCAAGGTATGATTTATTTGGTTTCTAATTCCAGTTATGGCATGACCTGTAAAGAAAAACTGTCATGCCCACTTGATCATATTTACTAATAATTTTTTGAAAACAGGAAAAAAATGAATACATAGCACAAGATGCTTACAGAGGGAAACCGCTTACAGAAGCATCTTTATCAGATTATGGAGAAGAAAATTTGAACTATACTCTAATGAAAGAACAGGACATGTTCCTATTTCTTGCATTTGGTTTGAGTGCTTTCCCTGTGTCTTTACACATTTATAAAAAATAAATAGTTCCAGACAGGGAATGGCTGTACAGTTCTTAATAAACTAAAATCTAGGAACTGTCATAATTCCTATAGTGAATCATCACACTCACTTATATCAGTAAGTGTTGCCATTGATTAAACAATTTCTCCCCCTAAATTTGAGAAGTATGCAAGAGTCCGTGGTACAAACAGGCAGCTTTAGTGCTGTTCAGCTTGCATGCAGGCTCTTGCATGCAGGCTCTGTCAGAAATGGAGATGTCAACAGAACACAATAAAATACGTAACATGAGCAATCCCAAGTTAAAGTGAACAGAAAGAAAAATTTTTATAAAAACCTTGAAAACAAACCTGTAAGATGAAGTGTTTTCATGATCTAGGACTGTATTAGTTGCTAAAATCCCTCGTGCTGAATCAATTAGAAACGTTGCATTTTCATTACCAGATAAAATTGAGTATTCAGTTTCTCCATTCAGCCCACTGTCAAGGTCAGCTGCAAATATCTGTTTGGGAGCAAAACTGAGGCTTAATTCAGAACAGTAGAATGTGATTTCAGAAAGAAAAAACCTTATACTACAGTAATATATTTCTGCCTACTTTGCTTTTGACTGCACAGATTTAAGCAAATAATCATACTGGTCCCCAGTATGAACGTCATGCGAGGTCACAGAATCTGCTCATGAACTGCAATAGGATGCACAGGAATTCTTTCCCTTAACTTGAAATTCAGCCACATCAAGCACTAGGGCTGAATGTAATCATTTTACACTGCCTGTAGTACTATAAAGTTGCTGTTAGAATGCTGTCTCTGTTTAGTGCATAAAAATGCACTTTCTCAGGGGTCTGGGACTGGCCCTTGAAGTATTACTGCTACACAAACAGACAAAGGATAAAATAATTAAGTTTTCAGAACTTTCATGGAATAGTTCATTAATTACTTATTATAATGCAAAACAGAAAATGTAAAAAGGGCAGAGGTAAGCTATAAAACCAACAGAATAAGTAACATTCAACAGTAGTGAACAGGTTTCTCAAAGACTGCTGACTCTTTGAAGAGTCTCTGTATTTTTCTGTTGCCAAGCATCATAACGAGTAAGGGATCCAAACCATAGCAGAGGCAACCAGTCAAATGGAGTAAAGGAAACATAATAGTATGTGTTCTGTTATAAAATTTTGACTACACATCTGGGTTGACTGCCTTTTCATTTTTTCTCTCCATTTCTGGACATATGTTTCTCTAAATATAATGTCCATCAGTTTCTAATCACTTTGCCCTGGAGGCATTTGTAGCTTTCCATTTATTTATTCTCTAGAGGAGAAATATCTTTAGTACCTAACGTGACCCTTGCTGTGACCTGACTTGCAATGGACGAACACGTACTGAGGAAATGATGCATTCTTCTACTCCAACTGATGTCTTCTTTTGCTCTAACATGGCCAGCTGGAAACACTTCCAGAGAATGGATCCATTCAGAGGAAGAAGTGTTTGCACATTTAAAGTAAGACAAGCTGCTCTTTAGGCATCAGATTTTAAATTGAACACTTGGGTGTGACTCTACTAGTCTGATGAGTTGAAAGTATTCTTTTTATTGCTATAACCCTTTCAGTAGATGCATTAATGCAAGACCCAGCCTATATTGTAACCAGAACCACAGTTTTGAATGGTATTTTTCAACTACTTGAAGAGAGAAGCAGAAAATGAAAAAGAAAAGAATTTGAAGTCCAGCTGCACAACTATTAAGAAGATAAAAAATTTTCTTTCAACTTAAATCTGAATGAAAGATCTGAAATGTGGCCTAGAAAAAAAAAAACATTTAATATTTCAGAATTCAAGCAAAGTAGTAGCAATGCCAAGTACCCCACTCTTAGGTTTTTAAGGGACAGTGGTCCAGAAGAGACCTAGCAGGATTGTAGTCATGAACAGATCAAATAAACTTCTTTTTAACTTCAGCCCTGGGCCTGGAAAAATATATTTTCACTTACCTGTATGATGTCTGTTTTGGGACTTTGGCCTTCCCATACTGATGCTTTGTAATAGCTTTGCTCAAATTTAGGTACATTGTCATTCACATCTTGTATCAAAACTGTCACTTCACAGAGTGCTGAATTCAAGCTATTTTCGGCCAAAATTGAAAGATATATCTTATTCTTAACTTCATAATCAAGAAACTCTGTTTCTTTTACTGTGATTGCTCCTGGGTTATTAAAATAAAAAATAATTTAAAAAATAAATCAAGATGCGACCTATGTAGACAGGAAAAATACACACACAAATGCAGTTATTAAGTCCCTAACATATATGGTCTCTCACTGGGTACATGGCAGAATTCCACCAAACTCCCCACCACATCCTTCCTTTACCTAAAATCACCCCCCGACATGCTAGCTACTGCACAAATCTTGGACAGCTAAGTCTTCACTGATCAATCACCACATTGGCAATTTCCTGAAACAAAGCTGATTTACTTGCAGAGCAAGAAAGTGTCTGCATGCTCCTTGACACGTGACACCGAGCCATCTGCGTCTGAAGAGACTCTTGGCCCTCATCTGTGAGTGGCTACATCTAGCCCTCCATCTATACCCAAATCAGGCAATATCTGTATCAATTTCTGTATGACTGTCACACAGGTAAGACACTGACACCTTCTGATGCAGTGAGTGCCCCCCCTCCCCCAACTGTTATTCTATCAAAAATAATCAGTGAAAATTATTGAGACTACAAACACAGCTCAACATCTCCACATTAAACCTGGAAAGCCGTGGTCACTGTTTGGATATTCTAGGTAATATAATAATATACTCAAAATTCTTCATTATACCTAAACATCAAACAGTTAATTTGCATGATAATTTCATTAGAATTCAAATTCATTTTTGCATGGATTTTCAGTAATGATGCCATGAATATCTATATCTCAAACCTGTGATAGCATGAGAAGCCATCTACTGTGGCTCTCCATGCTAGTGCTTTACAGTTTTTATATTCTAAGATAAGCAGCAATGATTGGCTATTGTTTATGGATCTGGTCAGTGTTCAAGAATCGCATCTTGAACACAAAGATTTCAAAGCTGGAAGGTGGTCTCTCTTCAGCACAACAGTTAGAAATTATTACATTCTGTATACAGAAAATCGTGTAATTCCTGTATCCAGAAAATGCAAAATAGACAATGACAGAAGCAGGAGGAATACACTTCAACATGATAGAGAATAACTGAAAGACAGAGAGTAACTGAAACAAATAATCACGTTTAAGGTATACCACCTAGGAGGAACAAGTGAAAGAACCAGAGTTGTTCATTCTAGAGAAGTGCACATGAAGAACAAACAGGGTAACAGTCTTCAAATATGCAAATTTGCCTTTGTCTTATGTCTACTGTTACTAAGTTAAGAAGTGATAAGTTTAAATAATTTCATCAAACATTCAGACAAATACAAATAAAAACTTTCCCACTGCCAAGACTTGTACAGACTATTGAGAGGATTTGCAGAGTCACCATCACTGGAAGTTATTAAGAGTCCTGAAAGGCCACACTTCAGTTAATGTTTTCTAAGAAACAGAGGAAAGATTTCAGAAGAAAGGGAACAGAAGAAACCACAATGGCTCAAATATGTCAAAAGAAGACTTTGTGACATCCACTGCTATTGAAATTGCACTATTGTTTGTGAAGAGAGTGCTTATGAGACTCTTAAAATCATCATGTAACCATTTTTTATCCTGGCTTGATAGAAAAAAAAAGGAAAATTCTACCTTTTTTTTTTTTTTTTGAGGTGATATTGGAAAAGATTCCCTCTCTTGGGCATAAACTTGTCTAGATCTAAGATGTTCTTTGAGCTTAATTCTTTCTAGCTTTATTTCAGTGAAATACAGAGGACTTGGAAATCAAGTGTATGCACTTTTAAGCACTCTCATTGAGACAAACCAAAACAATTTTAATTGCCCATCAGCAAACATGATAGCTTTACAAAAGTACACCACTTGATGCCTGGAGATATCAGAATAATCGGAGATTAAAGCCTCCAGGAACACAGGGAGAAAGCCATTTGTTAAGAGTACAAACTATTTACATGACTTCTGATGAAACCTGCTTACACTGTCTATGCCACCCCAGAAAGATTACAGCTATTCAAAAGGGAAACTCTTTTGTTGCAGATGTTTAAGAGCTGAGAGGCAATCAGAGTAGTTATGCTCTCTCACATGCCTTAGAAAGTGTGCAAATGCACACGGGGAACATGTCACCATCCTGCCATACAAAGTTCTTGACTGAAAGCAAATCTGCTGCAGAATGCAAATAAAACTGCCCAAAAAATAAAAAAAAATTGACTTTCAGACTTGTCAAGGTTTGCCTGAAACAGACAGCGTTAAACTCAAGAAAGGCCTAATGCTTCCTGCATTAGGAGTGTTTTGAAGGATTATGTTTATTGAGTTTTTGGGCAACTTTATGATGAGAAACAAGATGGAGTCTCAGCTTGGATCACAAAGCAGTAGTTTATCAACTCCCAACACCTGGAGATCAATAGTTAATCAGAACTGAGCATTTTAAACATACTGGTGTTCGATTTCTTTCCACATCAAGTTTACAATAAATAAAATAAATAATGTGTCTCTCCACATCCCTGGTTTTCACTAATGATTTATTCATCGTAACAGGGGGTAATACTCTAAGACACATACTCCTTAATCTTGTGGTAGGAACTTGCTACATTTTAGAGACCCCACACTTCAAGCTACACACAGACGCTTGAAAAAAATATCTATTTCCAAAAATGTACCTGTAATGGAGTGTATGGAGAATATGCTTTCCTTGTCACTGAAGATGCTGTATTTTATGTTTTCTCCTGTAAATTTGTGTTCATATGCTTCTACAGTTAGAAGTGATGTACCTATGGAAGCAATAAGACATTTTAATCATGTCCACTTTTGAGGGTTTTATTCTAACTTTATATTACTGTGATTATTAGCAGATGCACAGCTAAATACCTATGTACTAGGCTAGGTGTTTATTCATGAATTAAAATAGTAGACAAAAAAACCCAACTCCTCCATGACTTTCACTGCATTGCAACTTCATTGGCAAGGCACCGTCTATCCCTCCTTGCCCACTTAATTACTCATCTTATCACAACTTCATCATATGCCTAAATAAAATGATGAGTTTAAACTTTTCCTAATTGAAAACTCCCATGTACCACCGAAATTACCTCTTACCTGAAGTCATATGTATGCCTTTTATTCAGGTTATGCTGTGTTTGGTCATTTAAATCTCATCTTTTAATTAATTCTTTTAAGGAAAAGAGTCCTTTTTCTGTGCATAATAGGAATGCATGTTACCCCCGAATCACCATAAAGAGTTTATTTTTTCTTCATTCATCTGAATTCAACTTGGATTTTTGACTATTTAAATATTTTAAATGAAATATTCTAAAAAAAATTAGCCATTTTTGACAGACAGAATGAAAAGATGAGACTATATGCACAGCTACATGTCAGTTCAAGCAGAATCCAAATTCCATTAAAAGAGCAATAATTTAATATAGAATACAAAAGATACGAAACAAAAATCCTGTTTGAAACAGGATTAGAGAAAAAATGTGGAACTATATACATTATCCTGCTCAGAATCATCATATTTAACAAAAATGTAACAAGTTTTAAAAGCTTTACCAAGATTTCCAAATAATTATTCTTTTCTCGTGAGTTATGAAATTGTTTAGCATATATGACAATTTATTTTAATTATTTGTAATTGATTCCATGTAACTGTGATGGAGTGAGGTTACTGTGCAACCTGAACTCTTCTAAACATCATTACAGACAACTAGCTATTTTATTACATAACAAAGGGCATGCTGTTCACAGTCACTGTCCTGGATGTTGGAGGAAAGGACTTTAGTGTAAAAATGAGAGGAAACGTTGCTCTTACAATTATCTACTACCTTTTTTATTTTAGCATTGTTACTTACTAATTTTTAAAACCAGGAAATTTTAAGTGGTTTGTCATTTGCTCCTAAAATCTGACTGTGAAAAGCAAAAATATGCTGATTTTGACAGATGTAATTTTCTGTACCCATTAACATATTTATAAGATATTCACTAGAAGAGTTCTAGAAGTCAGATCCAACTATACAATTGGTAAAGACTGATATGAACCCTGCACAGGGTTTTTTAGAAACTAAAATAGAAGGTGGTAGGTTGAATTTTCATTGCCAAACAACTCTGATTTACTACAAAAGCCTGCAAGGCTAATCACTTACAGCACCCACAGAGCTGACTGAAGGATGACCAAAAAATTCAAGGTCCAAAAATATGTCACTATCTTACAACACTGTCAGCAATCTTTTTGTTTGTTTGCTTGCATGTTCAAGAAGGAAAAAACTATCAGAAATAAAGGAAGCCACACCATTTCTATTTTCATCCCTGTTTTTCAGGGTTTAGGTTAACAAATTGTTGCTCTGGTTCCTCAAATCCTAATCCTTTAAGTTCCGTATTTTTCATGTGCTTAAAATTGTTTAAACTGTTTTGGCAGAGAACAGATTTCTTCTGTTTCTGATACCTTTCATAGAAAATGACTCCTTCAAACAGTGAATTTTTACAGTTCATTGTCCAAAAAAATATGTCCAAACTCTGAGGTCTATTGTGACACACACAGGCCCTACCACAGGTAAATAACAAAAGCCAGTATCCAGCCACCGAGCTCACAATTTCAAGTACATACGATTCAAATATTGCTTCATGCAGAGGTCACAATGTTCTAACACACTTAACCTGGAGAAAAGTAAGAGGAAGGTAGCTTTCTGGTTGCACAGCAACTGAAATGGCAGGATTAGGAGGAGATCAGCACTGAAGCTACTGCAAGAAAGGAGATTAGGATCATAGCATAAAGCAGTCAGGCTTTGCAATTGCATAGCAATCAAAGCTACGCAGTTGACTTCTGAATTAGTTAAGTCTTAAAGGACGTGAAGAAGGAAGTGATTTTAAAATGTTTATATTTAGGATTTTTTCAGTTCAATCACAAAAAACCTGATTGCATTTGAAAGTATCTCAAACTGCTTTAAACCGCCTACAGGCCAACCTTTACAGTATGCCTGCTGACTTGAAACCGAAACATGGCAGCATGGCCAGCACCCACCTACTGGGCTCAAAAACACTTGCCGTACCTCTGTATTAGGACATAATATATACGCCATAACTGGGCTGCTCTATCACGACGGCTTTTTTTTTTTCCTCTCTTCAGTACTCATTACAGTAGTCTCTTTTCCCCTCCTTTGTCACCTAACCCCAGTTCATCCTCGCCGTTATTTCCTGAGACCTCTTAATTGCTCATGAAAGCAAAAGCTAACTGGGCACAAAGAGATGACCTACAGAATAAGTGGCTACATATTTTAGACCTATTAGAAAAAGAATAATAGAAGAGTCAACAAGTTTTACTGATTAATCTGTCTCCAAGGAAGTGTATGTGAACAACCACTCAAGGGAAAGCTTGGTGAGTAATAATGGTTTCTTACCCTCTGGAGACCATAGCGACCTGATTATTTATTGACTAGCTTCTAAGTGCCTGTTGTAATGCAGTTTATAATACTTAAAGACATTAAATATTAAGCAAAAAGTAGAAGAATGGGGTTTTCTGAAGGTCATCAAACTTGGAGGTCAAACACTTAAAGAAAATCTGACCACAGGGACCAATTCCTGAGGCACTCACCCAATTCGTAAGTTTAGACTAAATTAAAACTAAGGACTCTTGCTTGGTTTTGGCTTTTGTCGTTTATACTATTCAGATTTTTTTATTCTTATTAAAATAAATTTAAGGGTTTTCCCACTAATAGTTAAGGTAAGAAATAAAATCAGGAGGAAAGGCCACATTTATTAATATCAGTTTTACAAATAATCAGTATGTAATGTAAATCTCTTCCAGACTGAATACACTGGTACCATTCATATTTGTAGGGGTCCCAGGATCACATATATCCTGTAAGCTAACTTCTATGAGAGTTTTAATTAAAAACACTCGTTTTCCCACTGAAATGTAAAATATTTGATATTTACTTATGTTTATATAAATAAGAAAACACTACAAACAGAGCCAAAACAGTATTAGTATTTGGTGAAATCTCTCATACTCTTAAAAGAATTCGATCTTCTAAGCAAACAGACTTTTATTAAATATACAAACTAACATTTTGGGATGAAACCCTCCTGTTTACCCTGAAGCCTTGCTACATTTCCTTTAATCAAACCAAGTTAAATTGAATCTTATTTATATTTTCTATAGATTGAATGGGAGAACATGTGACTATGGCATTCTGATACCACAGTTCCTTAGGGCATTTCTGTAATTTCAAGCTGGATTGTCTAGCCTGACCCAGGAATGTATCTACACTTAGGAAAATTTAGGATCAGATCAGTTTATCTATTGCCATAAAGCCCTGAATTTTATTTTCTTTAAGCCTAACAAAATCTTCCCTCTTACTATTTTTTCTGAACTAGAAAGAAATTTTCATGTAGGATTAATGCAGGTTAATCTCCTCTCTCCTGAAAAGACTGAAACCCCAGCACCTTGACCTTATTCACCTGGGAAGTCTGGCAAACAGGTTCTCAGGAGACTCTCCCAAAGTACAAGCCTGCTGCAGCAAGGGAGAAACAAAACCGAAAGCCCAGAGCTCGCCTCTGACAACACCCCGGTCTCTCTGCTTTCTGGACAGCTAGGATCGAGGGTCCCATACATCACCACCATTGACTCTCAATGGGTAGATGAATGAAAAGATAGAAAATGAGAGACTGCTGTAACATCTGAACTGTGTCTTCTGGAAGCAGCAATTCCCGCAGGGCAGACTCTCCTGTGCAAAGTGACATACAATTAATTACTGTACAGTGCTGACTCTAGTAAAACAGGGATTGGAGGTCTTTGGGTATCTGTGACTCCTATTCACAGAAAAATTCCATTTCAGGGTGTCCAAAACTACTTGTAAATCCTGGTCAAATTAGTGGAATAAAAAACATTTTTTAAAGATAAGGACCAATGTATTTAAGGATTTGGGGGGCGGGGGTTGGTGTTTTGTTTTGTTTTTTTCATTTGTAATAGAAACAATAAATGAAGCACTGGTTCAAAAAGATTTAAAGAACACTGAAGAACTTCTTATCCTGCAAGTTCTGTACTCAAGAGTACCCAGAATGAAGTGAAAGAGAAATAAATGCTCCTCTGCTTGAGGAAACCTGAATCTACACCTTTCATATTTCAGAAGAAACACCAGGCTACTGCACACTCCACTCTCTCCTGTTGGAATACCTCCACTTTTTCCAAAATCCATGTTTTTTGACAGACAGCGACAGAGCTAGAAGGATGCTATAAGCCTGGTGGTTTGATCACTCATCTAAACTTTTAAAAAACAGTTTGAAACCACAATACGTCATCTCTGGTTAAGAAAAAAAGGTCACTTAATAAAAATTAAAATTACCTTATTGCCTATTTTTGATCTGTTAATTGAAACATCAGTAATACTCACAGCATTATCTTTATCTTAAAATACACTCCTGAAAATTTGGCTTGTACTCCCAAACAAGCACAGAGGAAGGAACGACTGAGTAACCACAGCAGTAATGATTGCAACAGCCGTCTTCATCTGCATTCTCTACTCTGTTTGTAATTATTCAATAACATTGATTGGTTTTCCAAAATTATTAACACATTTCTACTGATCACTGATCAAATATATAGGCTGTTATTCAAGATCTAAGAATTCACTACTCTCACAGTACCCTTACAATATAAAGAAATATTGCTTTCATTTTACTGAGGGAAATTTGAACTATGAGGAGGATAAATTATTTGCTCAAGATGAACTTCATGAGGCAGTGTTTGAATCAACAACACATCCAGTCAATTGTACAGTGGGATTTGTGGGCAGAAAAACGTGAAACGCACTTCTTTCTGCTCCTCATTAGGATGAGCCCATCCCGAAGCAGGAAAAGGTACCTAGCATATCTAATTGGCAGGAGGCATAACTACTAATGTTCTTTGAATAATAAAAAGTAGAGCAGTAATTCTCATCATTATATGGAACAAAGATAAAATCTGTAAAAACCTTGTGATGGAAGCTGGTTTGTCTATAGGCAGCATTCAACAGCACAAGCTCTACCTAGAGACACACTGCAGAAGCCTGTTCCAGTGACAATGTACCACAGCCTCCAGACTCCTCTCCCCTCATTCTCCTTCTTCTGGAAAGTCCAAAACTTCAGTAAGGTTTTAGAGTAGGTCTGAAAGCTACTACAGTTCATGAAAGGCTTTGCAAAACCAAAAAATGTCGTGTTGCAACTGGTACACACCACTCATCTCATCTGAGGGTGTGCACATTTGCAATTAAAACGACAAGGAAACGCTGTCCACTCATCATTAAAGTCATTTTGCTAAAAGAGTGATTCCAATGGTGCTCAGGGCTCCCCAGGCTGAGGAATGCAAACACACCCCCTTTGACAAGGGAGCTTTCTGTTTAACGTGAGCATCACTGTCATACATGGACAGCAAAGTCAAGAGCCAGACAATGCCTCCCACAAACAGACCACATTTCTTTTTCATGCTGGTGCACTGGAAAAGGACAGACAGGTATTTGCTAAATCCAAATCAACTTTTCCCTGCTGCTGCACAGGATAGAGGTTTCCCTACACTATTCATTACAATTACCATTCCAAAAGGGTGGGAGACAAGAACACAAATTGGGATTTGATGCCCACCTGCTGCACTGTTCTCAGGCACACTTGCTTCATACAGGCTATGGCTGAATGAAATCTCCTCTTCCTGTTCTTCTGTAAAGAT
Source organism: Eurystomus gularis (assembly GCA_013400335.1). Taxonomy (NCBI): domain Eukaryota; kingdom Metazoa; phylum Chordata; class Aves; order Coraciiformes; family Coraciidae; genus Eurystomus; species Eurystomus gularis. Next base: position 90,552 of record VZZY01007080.1, on the reverse strand, counting down.
AATGACCACAGCTGTTGCTGTTCGAGGTGAGATACCTTGATCTGAAGCCATCACTAGCAGGTGGGTACTGAAGTCCTTGGAAGCCAAGGGCTCCTGAAGACTAATATCACCTGTCTTTGCATCAATCTGAAACATGCTTTCTGCCATCAGACTAAAAACAACAGTTCCATTTGATCCCAGATCCACATCCTCTGCTCCTACAGTGACTATAGTCTCATTCACAGGGGTTTCAACAGGCACAAAGGCCCTGACAAGGTTCTGAAAAAACATGGGATCATTGTCATTCACATCGTCAACATGCACCACAACACTGACAGTGGTGCTTCTTGGCAAATAGGTGCTACAGTCACTTGCCACAGCCCTAAATGTATATTGGGATTTGGTCTCCCGGTCCAGTGCCTTTGTAGTAACTATAGACCCTGTTACACTGTTGATAGCAAATGCTCCAAAGGTGTCGTCAATGAGGGAGTACCTAACTTCACCATTCAGGCCATCGTCTTCGTCAGAAGCAAAGAGGTCCAGTATGGCTGAGCCTTCATCTAGGTCTTCTCTCACAGAGATTTGATACTGGGTATTTTCAAACAATGGGTTGTGATCATTTTCATCCAAGACCGTTAGATAGAGCTGTGCAGTGGAGCTTCTCGAGGGACTGCCTAGGTCACGGCATTCAATGACAAGAGTGAAATTGCTGACGTCTTCTCTGTCTAAGCTACGAGTGGCCAGCAGTTTTCCTGAAGTGTTATTTAGTGTGAAGTATTCTCCAACATTTCCACCTTTCAAACACATAAAAAATAAAATGATCACAAACAATTGCTTTAGAAAAAAGAACTCCTTGTAAATACCACTATTTTAATTGCAATAACATGATCCAATTGCTCGTACAGCTGGTGTGCTCATGTGCCTTTCACATATTTTATTCCTTTTATATGAATCAAAATCTGCATTTCATTTGAATCAGTGGGTGGCAATGACAGTAAATAGAGAATGTCATATCAATTTACAGAGTGTCTATTTTGCCAGATGCATGTCTTTTTTCCCAAAGCATCACACCTTATAAAATCGCCTGCAACTATAATGCTGCATAAATTGACCTCTTCCCAACCTTTGTTACAAATTCCAGAAACCTATAAAGTATTGCTGACAACTGTAATTACTTGCTTCTTGTTCTCTTCTACAAACCTGTCTCTTGGAAGTGAATAATTGTGCAAGGTCTTGATTTGGGGGGCATGGGGAGGGGGAGGTAAATATGAAGCAGTTGACAGAAGTCAGCATTTTTAGTAACGATGAATGACATACATACTTTATAACATGTAGAAAGACCAAAGGTAATAAAATTAAGGATCATAAAAGATTGTGAAATTAAAACCAAGAAAACATAAAGGAATTCATAACTGTTTCTTCAAAGACAAATGTGTTGGCTGTAGCCACAGTAGCTATCTGCCTACATTTGAGCTATTGCTGAGAGCCACAAACCAAAGGAAGCACAGCAAACTTGTATTTGTGCAATGATATCACAGGAGGCTTTGAACAGCTGTGGAGCTTGCATTGGCACAGTGGACATGGGGAGCTGGTAATATAAAAACCAAGTACGACATTACTAATTGCTGGGTGAAAGAAGCTCTCATTAAATTAAATAAATAAAAGTAGATTAATTCTATCTTTACATTCAGAACTACCACAACTATAGCCAAAAGAACAAAATTATGCCTTCATGATTAATGCCTCCATCCAGCATTTCGTAGCTTCTTGTTTTTCTTTTCTGTTACTATTTCAAATTCAGAAAGCAGATATAAAGTATGCCTGGAGAGTGCTTATTAATGCTGACAAAGGGGTGAAGGATTTTTTTTTTCTGCATGAACAAACAACGTGGAATGGAAGCTGGGGAGGCCTGGTAACATCAAGGCTAGACTAAAACTTGGATACTGCTATTTATATACTTTCTGCTTTATGGTAACAAAAATGATAAAGTGTAACTTACCAATTATTTTGTATCTTAAAGCTCCATTATTGCCAGCATCAATATCCACAGCTCGGATAATGTAAATGACAGAAGGCTGCTGGTTCTCTGGAATACGTATCTCAGAAGTGGGAAGAAGAAACAGGGGAGAGTGATCATTTTCATCCAGCACTGTGCAGATAACTGTCACCGTGCTTGACAGCAATGGGGTTCCACTATCTCGAACCAAAACTAGGATTAATAAAAAGAAAGCAAATTTTATACAATGGTTGTGGGTACAACAATAGATATTCCTTAAAAATAACATAATAGGAGAGTTACTTGTGCTATGCAAAAGCACATGCATCTTAACACTTTGATCTAATTAAGACAGCATGAGAAAAGGTAATGCTGATAATAACACCATATCCATTCTTACTTTCCATTTTACAGGCACTCATAGATATTTCACACTGTTACCTTTAATATTGAAAACCTCCTGGGTTTCCCTGTCCAGTGATGCAGTTGTTACAAGTACTCCAGTGTCTGAGTTCATCTTGAATTTCTCATAACCAGATCCTGGTAAGATTTCATACCAAAGCAAGGAATTCAGTCCTTAAAAGCAGAATGGAAGTCTTAGTAAAACACAACCACTCTCTTCACATTCAGGTCAGATTTGTCTCTTTCTTCTCTCCCTATCCAGGAAATGGATTATGGATGAAATTATTTTTAATGCAGTGAGTGCTTCTTCATTAGCACAAATTGAAAATTCTTGTACAGATGCTGCTTTGTGCCTAAGTCTTCCAGCCAGTCAAAGTGACCCCAGTAACATTCCTAGGCACTCAGGACATGCCTCCAAAGAGGCTGACATATCTACATCGTGCAAGACAGCATTAACTTAGACCATGGAATCCATGCATTTGTCTCCTGCTCTTCCCAAGGCAATTTATTTCTCAACAGAATGTCAAGGCGAGTATTGGGCTGCTCTGGCAGCTCTGGTTCTCCACTTAACTTCACTCGGAGCTAATGCAACTATCTTTATACAGCACAACACCGAATAGCATAAACATTCAGAGAAAACATCCACTTCTTGGCATGCCTACTGGTTCTACATATTCATAATACCGCGCAGGCAGCTACCTAAGTCCCATCAGGGGTCACAAGGTAGCCTTCTCCTAGTTGTCTTGAACAGAAAAGCCAATTTGGTGAACATTCCCACAGCTCATTTCAGGCCTTGTAGATTGCTCCACCTGTAGCCAGTCTCTGAAATGATACTGCTTGGTTTTATAAAGTTGTGCAGGATTTCCAGAAGGGAAGGTTAAAGAGTTTACTTCCCTCCAAGTTTTTCTGAATGTCAATTCCATGCAGCTCCTAATCAGACCTACGCTTTGTACATAGTACAGGGGTATTAGCCTTCCTGTCTTTCTCTAGGAAATAGACTAAAACCATACAGGTTTTTAAAAACCTTTCTTTCAAAGTTGCCCACCTGAAATCAAACTAGAAATGTGACTCTACATTCTTACCTACTATGGTTATAAAATAATTTCTTTCACATTTCTTCTAGTTTCACACCCTCCCGAGGAAAGTATAATGTCATCTCCATCACACATACATTATTAACTTTAATTAGTTTAATCCTACACTATACTTGAAGGGCTTGTACGATTGTGCTCCCCTTTTTTTTTCTTCTTCAATTTTTTCTAAGTTTCATTCAATCACTCTGTGTTTTCCAACCAACAATCAGTCTTTTAGTAGGGTAGGGACAGTTGGTGCACCTGGAAAACTACAGCACTCCTAGTCATATGCAAACTGCTATTCAGAGTCAAACACTGCCTGCCTGTTCTCATCTGCTGCAGGCAACAACAGGATGATCTGCACTGGAGTTGATGGAGAAACACCAGTATGAAAGAAGAAACAGAGCCTATATTTTTCACCATCCATGATGTCCTTGTTTGCCTTTGAATAGCTTTGCTAAATAGTTGACAAAGCTACTAAAATTTGATTAATAGAATTATTACTGTAAATGCATTTACACCTAAACTAAGTTAAGAGAGGGACGTATTTGTACAAAAATACAAGAAATCCTACAGAAATCCTTCCAGCTTTCCAGGTAAGAAAGGAGAAAAATTACAGCAGTAAGGACAATCAAGGAGAATGTCTTGAAAGTTTAAGGTTACCAATGCACACTATCTGATCTGCCCGTATTAGATACTATTCAACTACATTTAGAAAGATACTGACGGCTCCGCCTGCACTTATCTATCCTTAATCCCCAATATACAATAGATGGAAAAGATGACACGTGACAGTGCAGGGCTGATACCAACTATTAGCCATTGGTCTCCTGCAACTGAGCTGCTTCAGCCTAGTGCCTTCACTGGCAGATTTCACAAGGGACTTTACTTACAGTGCCAAAAGAACATACGGGTGCCATCCAAACTGACTATTCACACACTGTTGAAATTAAAACTTTTAACCCTTAAAGGGCACAGATATATGACACCTTGATTACAGTTATTTACCACACAGTTACTGCCTCCTTTCTCATATTCAGCTGCTAGAAGCACACAACTAGCAGCAGGAGAAAGCTGCACACCCTGCCCAAGGAAGGAGCATGATGACTCTACACATTCACATACTATGGCACAGCAGCTGATATGTCTGCACTTGATTCAACCTGTTGGTTAATTATTCAGTAGTGCTAGTCACATCTTGGGGGCTCAAATTACAAGGTCAAATGAGAAACAAACTATTCTTCCAGTGCGTTATGAGCTAGAAGAGGAGCTAAGTCCCTTGGCAAGGACCCCTTTCCCTGCGGGCCAAATGGCAGGGTGTATGCATGGTGCCTGAGCTGCAGGCAAGGAAGAGCTTCAGCCCATTTTCCCATTCTCCCACCACAGCACGAGCAGTCCATCTGCTCTCACAGCTTCTCAGAAGCAGCAGCCATGGCATCCATTCTAGTGCCAACACTACTGAAGAAGCAATGTGAACAAATGACCCCACTGCCCTAAGCCTAGGCTCAAGTCTCATCTTTATAATACTAGCATTATAAGACTAAATCCATGCATATGACCAAGACAAAATGTCCAGTGGATGGCAGTAAGCTCTGTCTCAGAACAATAAGTCAGCAGTCCCTGTTAATCTTCTGAGATTTTTCTCCCAAGGCACCAGATGTAACTATTGAACCACAGAGGTTCACATCAGCTTAAAAGCAGACCTTGGCAAATGCTAATTGAGTTCATTTAGGGCTTTTGCAAAGGCATGTCTCAAGACCTATCTTAACTACACTGGGAGTATCTTTGCTTTCCCATGTATTTTTTTCCAGCATTTACCTATTTTACACATCTTTACAGTTGCATTTACTTGTGTTGTGCTGTTAGATGCTGGCCTTGGGGTGGTTTGAGAGTTCAGCACTGTAAAATGACTGTGAAAGTGAGGCAACAGAGTTGCAGTAAGCACAGCATTTGTAATATGCAGGAGGCCAAACAAGATGTTTCATGGATACATCCACATGAAAGAAAATCATTATAAGCAAAAATTTTAGTAGTGATTTCCAAAAACGACAGATCTTTTGAACTGGAAGCAAACTTACAGCTTGGGTCATACACAAAGAAAGTGACAGCTGCTTGCTTTCCCTCTTCCCTTCACAGGGAATGAAGCAGAAAGACAAATAAAAGGTTGATGATTGCTGATATTGTCAGTAAAAATTATTCATCCCTGTGGTCAGTCAGGGAACATATGAAGTGGGGAAAAAAAACCCCAAACCTGTGATTGGAGGAAAGTCCTCCACTGAGACTATGCAAATATTACCAATATGTGAACTGTAATTTAAACAGTGAATAAAGTAAAAAAAATGTAATGTAAAAAATAAAGAACATCATGAGAGGAGTTGTCTTACTCAAAAATTCTGTTCCAAAAACGTAAGAAAAGTGAGTAGCTTTATATTCATATAACTCCTCTATAAAGCCTATTTTCTGATATTAAGAGCATTGCTTCAGTATTTGTTTGTAACAGTACTGCTCCATGCACATAACATGGGGCCAAATCAGAAGGACTGTGGTTACTGGAAAATTTACTTTTTTAAAAAAAAAAAACAACCCCAAAACCCCAGGAAGGAACCATCAGCCACAACAGTGCTCCAGCCCAAAGCATCTGCACAGGCAGGAGCACGCTGTGCCACCCAGTACACTTGGAATACCCTTCCCATCCACCCTGCCAAGCCACCCCCACTCCCTCCTCCTAATTGCTCCCAAAATTTCCCTTCTGCTGTATTTCCCACAAGATGTACAATAAATAAATAAAAGGGACAGAGAAAGGAGGGAGAGGAATTCAAGCAAATTCCCACTTTTCCCTCCTATCTTGCAAATTTTTACTTCAAATAGTGCCTTTTTTTTTAAATAGTGTGATCCACAAAAGAAAGAAAATACTTGGAAGAGCTAGGTACAGAGGTAGACTGTAACACTGCTCAGCTGTCACAAAGATCTTCATAAACAGGGCTACCCACCCATTCCTAATTTTGAAATACCTGGCATACTTGTGGGGAAATGTCTCTTTTATACAGCAACTGTATTGAGTTCACATCAGTCTTTTGTAATCAATACATGCTCTACATTAAAATGACAAATCTTACTGAATACAGAAAAATATTTTGCTAACAAGATCTATTGTTTCATCTACTTTTCGGGTAGCACAGCTTTAAACAATTCTAAACATGTGAAGAAAGTGAACCCACAGTAAAAAAAAGTCATCCACGGAGTTGAGACAACTTTGAGCCACTCGCAGTGGTACTGTAGTATTTAATTCTCTTTCCAGATATTATCTTTACTGCAGACCACAGACTGCGTAACTGCTTCATGTTACACCAACTGTATGCACTGTGCACGGTATTACTTAAGATAAGATTCTCTCCAGCACAGACTACCTGTAACATCATATGCATTTTAGATTTCCAAAAGAGAAGGTACTTGAAAAAACGGAGGGAATTTTTGTTGCTTAGCAAAGACTCGCTGAGGTTTAGTCCTTACCTGTGATTCAAAGGGCATCCCTTCTTACTTATCCATGTATGTTTGAAAAGCAATGCATTAACATTCTTATGTACATAAAATCCTATCTGCAATCCAGAGCGGCTTCCATGAGCCCTTCACAGCTCATCTAGCTGGAAAATCTTGGATGACAGTGCCCCTTTCTGGTCAGAAAAGATTAGTGCATATTCACTGGTTCTGTCACAAAGCCACGACCCTTGCCTAGCGAACTGTTTTAAAACTTTGCAAAACAGTCTGATCGAGAGCAACAATGTTCCAGTATTAACTTTAACTGAGCTGACAGTTGTTTTCTGATTTATAACCAGAGCACGCTGTCTATCTTCACATGAAAGCTACAACACACTGAGCTACTCTGCATCATGCAAGTGCGCATTTTACATTTAATACACCAGTCAGAGCTGAAGCTAACCCGGCGTGCAAGTCAGAATACCTCCAAGCCCTGAATAAAGGTTGAGGGTCTAATGTAAAAGCCATGTTTTGAAACTCATACTAATGAGTTTGAAACTCATACTAATTTCCCCCTCATGCCTGGGGAAAGCACAACAGCTGTACATGCAAGCACAGCAGGCAGCAAGATCTGATCAGTCTACAATGGTCCACAATGAAATTAAAAGCAAAGGGGCAGAATTACCTGCGTCTCTGTCCACAGCTTCCACTTTTATGACAAACTCCCCTGGATCCTGGTTTTCACGAACTGCAGTCTCATAAAGCTGCTTCAGAAATATTGGGGTCTCATCATTCACATCAAGAACAGTGATGGTTAGAACCTGTGTGGCAGAGAGAGCTGGGCTGCCATCATCAAGAGCCAGGATTGTTAAACTGAAGCGCTCCTGAATCTCACGGTCCAGGAGCTGGGCTGTAGTTAAGTGTCCTATTATAAAGAAAGAAGGTATTAAAAAAGTATTTTGGTCCAGGTTAGGCTCCCAGCTGTTCCAGCACTCACAGCTTCAGTGTGGTATCACCACGCATGCTGTGCCATTGCTGCAAGGCTTCCAGACTTCCTGTGATTCCCTTCAGAGTGCTAATGGGCCCAGAAATATGCATTTTGACATCAAGGGAACTGGGATTCATGGAATATTCAAGTGAATGTCCAATATTGCTTTTTATTTAACTTTAGGCTTAACTTTTTAACTTCATTTAACTTAAATATTTGTCTTCTTTTGCACATATTATGCAATTAGGAGCTCTACAAATCAGTATCAGTTGTATCAAATAATGGATTCAAAATCAGCACAAGAACCAGAAAATATTGCGACTATTAGGGTGATTTGTGTGCAAGATGGTATAATAGTTACAGAACTCATCCAGGAGCCAGAGAATTTCAGAGGGCTGAAGAATCAAATTCATCAGCACTTTGAGCCTCCACTGGACATATTTCACCCACAGTGTAATTGACATTCCTTGATCTTGACTTTGCCTTTCCCCGTGTCTACCTCTAGCAACACGTGTGTGCACATTCTTTAAGTATGCATCATGCAAAAATCAGAATGAACTATTTCACTGCATACACTCTCCCCCACACTTAACGTGCTATTGGAAGGCACTCCAGCACATCTGCACAACACAGATAATAGTGTCATGCAGAAATTTCAGAGCTGAGTCTCACTGATCTTGCCTACTGCATGTAGCACTGCCATGCTCGTGTGGTGCTCTGCCCCAAATAGACTACCATAGTAATATGGTATTTCAGTATTGCATTGTATGCACTCCTAAACATTACTTTGAGAAGCACAGCACAAGAAACTCCAGAGAACAGAAGTTACGGTACCTGTGATTTTATCCAGTACAAATGCCTTGTTTTCATTGCCTGAAAGAATGTGATATGTGACATGTCCATTTCTTCCCTCATCAGGATCCTTTGCAATTACGTGGTGCACAAGGAAGCCCACTTCCACATCCTCCACGACAGAGGAAAGAGGCAAAGACGTAAAACTGGGACTGTTGTCATTGATATCTAAAATAACAATTTTCACAGCCAGGGAATCAAGCCTGCGATCAGTCAGATTTATTGCCTGGTCTGTCGCAGACACTGTAAGGATCACAGAGTCCATCATCTCCCTGTCTAGTGGAAAAGCTGTGGTCAAGGTGCCATATGAAGGATGAATAAGAAATGGATTTTCACCTATGTTACTCGTTTCCAGAGAATACTGTATTTTGCTGTTCAGAAAACTGCCATCTCCATCTTTTGCATTGAATGTGTAAACCAGAGTTCCAACAGGTACATTTTCCTCTACGCCAATCACTATAAAATCATCTTGAAAACGTGGAGCATGATCATTCTGATCTTCTACATCAATACTTAGGAAGACAGTGTTATTCTGTGGAGGATTATTATTATAATCCTTTATAATAACTTGCAAAAGGAAGTGTGAAGCTGTTTCATAATCAAGTTCCTTGGAAAGAAAAAGGTTTCCTGTCAAGCTATCTATTTCAAAATGAGTATCATCATCATCATCTTTAGCGATACTGAAACGCAGTTTCCTGTTAGTTTCTAGATGATTATCAGGCCATTTCAAAGAATGTAACACTTGTGCAGGTTTAAAATTTTCAGGTACGACAAAGTGCTTGAAATCTTGAGAGAAGACAGATCTTCCATTGGGAAGTGTGATTACCTGCAACAAAAGCACCAAGACTTCAATATTTTCCCATTATTATGATGAATAGTGTAATGAAAACAGTTTTCCTTAACTGAGAGTTTAATAATTTATTATTTGGGACTGTATTTCTCCTAAGTTAAAGTTTCTCAAAGCCAGAAAACAAACTCAATATGCTCCGTAAGAGTTCAAATAGTCCTTGGCCAGAGGAACAAGACTCTCTCACTCTCTGAATCACAGGAGTCCAAAGACAGATGACTTGAATACTGCTATCTCTGCCTCTACTCTGAAGCACTTCAACTGTCTCTCTACACAGGATAGCATCACAGGGACAGATATGAAAAAGAATCTGCACTTTATGCAGTTTGCCAAACACAAACAGATAGCTGGGGGTTTTCAGGGTTGTTTATGTGATTACAGGGTTTCATTCATTATAGATTGCTGCAGAGTTCCAAGCTAATGCTTTAAAATGAAGGAATCTCTTTAACTGTGGGAACTGCATTTGCCTTGACTGAAGCATTTTTTTCCAAGCTATCCAAAATTAACCTTCTTTTGGGTGACATGAGAATAGCAGCCTCGGTGACATTAAACCTCTGATAAAGGAGCACACAGGTGGCCTGGACAAAGCCGCCCCACTGCAGCTCGATGAACAGCAGGTGGCTGGCTGGGGTGAGAGCACACACTGGATTTCACACTCCCATGCAGAGCAGCCCTGTATAAACCAGCACAAAGGAATGAGCTATCCTTACACTGGGTTACAGAAACAGAATTTAGATAAAAGAGTAACAGAAGAGAAAAAAAAACAACTCTACTCTCTCCTGCACTTTCAGTCCCTCCTGATACTTGCTTTTCACTCTGGCTACCTGGATATTTTCCTTCTCTTTTCCAGTGTGCATAATGACCTCCTATTAAAGTACAAAGATCATCTATCTGCAAGACAACTCAGAATGCTGCTGTGTATTCTTAAATTAAAATGAGTCTGCCCTCTAATGTCCTCCCGTAGCAGAAAAATGACTGCAGAAAATTACTATGAGATGAGGTGCTTATAATTTTGAACTCCCTTTCTCAGCTTATTTCCCTAGCTTTTCCCAAAATTGTTTTTTTCAAAGAAACTAAGTATCTAACATAACTGTTCTATCTGTACAACACAAACAAGTACCTGGATGTAAACAGCAGCACACCCTTGAAGTGAAGGCATCCCCTGGTCCCTGGCTGTGACCATCATCCTGTAGTCTGATCTCTCAGCATGTGACAGAGACCGGGTTGTTCTTAACTCCCCACTGACAGCATCGATCTGGAAGTATCCTATATCCTCTTCTATAGGGAAATAACGGATTCGTTATTGCAGATCTTTTCCGCTTGCCTCCATAATACTGAAATTTGTAATTAAAAGTAAGAAAGAACAGGACCCAGAGGAAAGGGAACCTGCTGCACTCATTTGCATCTCTCTGGCTCATTTAGTTCACCTCTTCTTCCTTCATCAAGTACACAGTTATTATAAACCACTTAGTCTGAATTTTGAAAGCCAGAGAGAGATGCTATGGAGCACTAAAGCAACTGCTCAATTCAGAACTATTCACACCAATGGTGTGTGCATCAGGTGAGCAGCAGACACCCAGGATTGGTACTCGTGCTTCCAACGTAAGTTGACAAACATGGCCAGAGAAGGAATTAGGTCTCAGTCTCTGAACTGGCACAAAGCGTCAAGTCAGTGATGCTGACTCAGTTGGCTGGCCCATGTTTCTCACAGACTATGGGTCATCAAAGGGCCCTATCTAACCCCCTAAGGCATCATAACTACAGTGATGCTGCCTGCCTTGCGTGTGCTATGAACCAGGAGGTAGCTGGGTGTAGCTAAAATATTACAGTAAATTGTTACAGTGCAACAATTGGAAATTATGGTGAATATTGGAAATTATGCTTAAGTCCTTCACAAGGACTTTCTGCATGCTAATAAAAAGCAACTTCTAATTAAAATTACTACTTTCAGCTACATCATATTATATCTATTCTAGACTTGCAAAGAAAAACTGATCCACAGAAAATAGCTCTTTGTAATTTAGCGTCATAGAATCACTTAGGTTGGAAAAGACGCCTAAGATCACTGAGTCCAACTGTAGACCTAACACTACCAAGTCCACCACTAAACCATATCCCTAAGCGCCACATCTACATGTCTTTTAAATACCAGCCATGGTGACTCCAATTCCCTGGACAGCCAGTTCCAGTGCTTTACAACGCTTTCTGTGAAGAATTTTTTCCTAATGTGCAACCTAAACCTCCCCTGGCGCCACTTGAGGCCACTTTCTCTCATCTTATCACTTGTTACCTGGGAAAAGAGACTGACACCCACCTCCCCCATTTTCAAGGAATGCAAAAAAAATTACTCTCCAACTTTCAGTAAAATGGGAAAGTATCTATTACTTAGTATATCTTACCAGAAACTGAGAAAACTGAATTTGTCATAACCACTTGTCTTTTAAAATACTATGCAAACAACTTTTTCCTAAGTCAATTTTTAATAAGGTGTGCTAGTACGTTAAAGTCATGTAGCATAACAGCTGCTATCCTAATAAGCAAATGTGGTAAAAATAAATTCAGTGCAGATGTCGTTCACAAAACACCCATAAAGAACTATATTTCCATAGACATCTAAGTGAGCATGAAGCTGTTTATGTTCTCCAATCTACACATGCAAATTAGTTAGCTGCACATACAGATGTTCCTTTTTGTATCCAATCACCTCACCTGCAATTGTAAAATATTTGCACCTGTAGAATTTGAAAAAACACAGAGCAGGCTAGTTAGAAAACAGGGTTTTCACAGTCAACAAATAGGAACTTTTTCCAATATTGTTCTGCTTTTGTTGACCGACTATAGGTTTCCAATGCTCCATGAGTCCCTTCAGGGTTGCATCTCGCAGTCTGGAATGTAACAAGGAAATAGCCAACGAAAGGAAACAATATGTAGGGATAATTACATTGAACAAGGCAGTCCTGCATTCTGCATATTTCAGGATAATTTCAAAATATTAATGCTACTTTATTACTATTTTCATCAATAGCTTTTGGTTACTTTCCTGGTTTAGGTCCCAACTTTACATCTACATTCACAGATACGCTGGTCTATTCCATATAATGTCTCATGACACAAAATCCCAGTTAAGCAAAAAGCAGAGGAGATATGAAAAACAGAACACATAATGTGAATTGCATGCATGTATTTTTAACATTTTGCTAAAACAGGTATTTCAAATGACTGATATGGAGAACTAAGACGAAAAAGACAACAATAAATGGAAATGTACAAAAACTATTCCCTTCATTTTTCTACCAAAATGGAGCTACAGTTACCAAACTGAACCAAAAATATAAAACAGTTTAAAAAAAAGAGAACAAAAACATTGCAAGTACATAATTGCAATCTAAGCATAAGGCTATGAGGATTCAGCCCTGCTTCAGCAGTGATGATGACAGTCAATACCTCTTCGTATAAAGACCAGTACTTGTTTTTCTGTTTCAAGTAGCAGAATGTAAGACAGCTAAGCTCAGCTGAAATAGGTGTCAATTCACAGAGCTTCCATTTTGACAGTATTTCTCATTTTCATCTTTTTTATCTGGTACTGCACTATAAAGACAGTAAAAACTGAAACATCTTAGTTCTATTTTACTGCTATTTTTATCAGACTATTTCTGAATTTATTCATGGACAATTTCAAACTATATGCATTTGATTCCAAATCAGAAAAAATTTCAGGAAAAAGAACCTTATGAAATGGATTTCCCTTCATCTACAGACAGATTAATCCAACTTTTATACTACATTTTGAGGCTAAAGCAATTTCTTCAATTTCGGAATTTTTCAGTTTCTGTATAAGCCTACCTAAAGACGGATCTTACTTTTCAACTGATTTAATAGATGGCACGTACTAAGAGTAGAGACAGACCACTTTTGAATACTTTTGCCCAAGATTACTGAGGGCAAGCGCATGTGAGTTGTAGCTTGCTCACTTTCTAAGTACACTAAATCCTCCTCCTCATTCTTTTGGAAGTTCAAAGTGAGGAATAAGAGAAAAAGGTGGTTTTAAGTTTTACACTCAAAGAGTATGTCCGTCATTGCTCTAAAAGATCATGCTCCCTGCACTTCCTTTTTGTATGAAAAGGAAGAAGATAGAGGAGAAACAGGTAAGAAAGAAGGAAATTGAGAAGAGCAGATGAAGCATCAAACAGAAAAAACCCCTAATTCTCCCAATAATTAGATTCTAATAGCCCCAGTTTCTTCTTGTGCTTGCAATTCTACCCTAACCTGCCAATAAATTGATTATGCCTTTTCACTTAAACTTTACCACCTACATTGTCCAAACGTATTGGCCAGGCTTTCACTTACGGGAGGTTTTCCAAAGCCCAGGCACTTTCTCAACTCTGTGCTCTCAAACATTGTCAAAGAAAATGTAGCTTGGGACAAAAAAAGATGGCTCGATAAACACCAGACAGTGTGTGGCTGTGAACTTAGGCAGAACATTCAAGACTTCCATGGACTGGCATTCAGGCAAGGTGGCCCAGAAAGCAGACGGAAAGTAACACCAGAGTTTTCTCACATATTCATGACCTCAGAATGCAGCCATAGTTAGGTACGTGCTTTTACTTCATTACCTAAAGAATGGTATCCTTCCTAGGTTTTAAAATACTTAGTGCCTTGACCATCTCATTCTTCTTTGAAATGGAAGAACAGTTGCTTCTATTAAGAGAAAAGAGAAGGGCAATATCATGGCTCCCTGCATGCTGCTTGCAAATCACCCTGGAGAACAAATACTCATCCACATACATACAACACTTGCCAATTTGTTTGCATTAGCAGCGCAAACCAGGCTTCTCCAAGCACTCTGGTGGTCAAATGCTAACGTATTCAATGTGCAGAATTGGTCCAAATATAACTATAAAAGCCTCTACTTTGCCAGTGCTAGTCTTAGCACACAAAGCAATAGTTTATGATGCACTACAAAGACAGACTGATTTTGTTATAAACGCTATACTATAACCTATTCACAGTTGTGAAGAAGGCCAGGCAAGTCACTTTGCAATTGCCAGCATCACTAAGGAATAGTGCACATAGCTGGGATTCACCTCCCTCTGAACCGGGTTACTCTTTCAGTGATAACACAGAAGTGGAGATGTAGCCACAGGATTATGCATTTCCATACACGTGAATGTTTAAGGATGATTTGTTTGAATTTTCTGGGAAGCAGGAGGGGCATTTTCGAGGAAACATTTCTCCTCTGAAGGCTAAAATTCATCTGTTAGGTAAAGCTCATAGTTCTCTTACAGATTTTTCCTTCTGTAATTTGTTGGCATTAGTCATTAGCCCTCCTGCACAGCTTAATCTATTGCTGCTATCTTGGCAATTCTTTAAGGTCTTAAGAATATTAAAAATTACCCAGTGACTCTCAAAAGTTTAACAGCTGACACTGACACTCATAGCTCTTAATCTTGCAGCAGCCTCTCAACTGTTGAAAAGAGCAC
Organism: Eurystomus gularis; assembly: GCA_013400335.1. Classification (NCBI taxonomy): domain Eukaryota; kingdom Metazoa; phylum Chordata; class Aves; order Coraciiformes; family Coraciidae; genus Eurystomus; species Eurystomus gularis. The sequence continues at coordinate 75,461 of VZZY01007080.1, read as the reverse complement.
TGATTTGCACGCAAGACCTCCAATTAATCTGATGCCTTTGTGTTCAATAAATACGGCTGTAAATAAGATCATATTTCTTCTTCATATTTTAGTACTGAACAACATTTCAGAACTAGAAAATACTATTTTAAATATAAACCAGGCAAGAGCTACACCATGAAACAAGACCAGATGTTAAAGGCTGTGAGCCAACTAACAACAACAACAAAAATTAGTATCAGAGAAGCTCAGCTGTTTCTGGATTTGTTTATCAGGAAAATATCTAGTTCCAAGGCTGAGAGGGCTCTTTCAGTGTTTTTTTGCTGCTGTTTTTATCCTTTTGTTCTTTCTAGAGACAGTATTTGCAAGATAAGTCATATTTTGTGTTGCTAGTCATTTTAATAACCTGAGCTTTTACCTACTCCCCTCTGGGGCTCTACAGTGAAGGCAGTAAGAAAATCCAACGTGCTGTTCGAAAGCAGGGGATATAGCTATAGGGGATATAGCAGACACCCCTGAAGAATACCTCCCGTGTTGCCTGGTCATCACCCTTCAAACAAAGGGTTGGGCCCTACCACTCATTCCCTTTTTCTTAAGGGGGATCCTTTTGTGCAAAGTATTATTCACAATGCAGAAGTCTACAATTCTCTCCAAATTGCTCTGGAAGAGGCAGTCACTTGTATCGAAATTAAGGTAATAATAGTATGGCCATAAACTGACCCTACAGTCTTTTATTAGCCACATATATTTCAACCGCAAAATTTCCAGTAGAGTTGTTAAATGTCTCATTTTTATAAGCATCTCTTGGTGGAAGAGAGCTGAGTTAGTTCTCTGGCTCTTGTAGATTTGGATCTTAGTCCTTCCATTACTCCACAGAAGTCAAAAGGGTACACAGAGACACAGTATAACATAATCCATAGGGATCTTTTGGTAATTTCAGCCTGGGCAAGAAGAGGCTAAAGATTCCCTTGCTCTTTAAGAGTGAGGAGTAACGTAGCTTGCAGTATTCTGTTCTTTACTCTGCACTGACAAATAACGGTAATTAAACTAACCAAGCCCACATTTGAGCTCTGCCTACACAGAGAAGAACACCTGAGGAAATGCACTGAAATACCAGAAATGTTTTCTTGCTCTGATGAAACAGTATGGTCTCTGCACAAATTACCACAGACTAACAATACCAAACTTAAAAGGTATTGATTACATTCAGCTGGTAGAATAGAGCAGGTACCAAAATAAAAGAAATAGTTCTGTTCTTGGCGCCTCTTGCTGTTTTTAACCAAGACTGAAGCAAGGCAGGAGGAACAGACACTTTCCTCACTGGTTACAGACAGTTCTCTTCTGTGTAAAAGCGCACCAAGTGGTGTGTGGCAAAAACAGAGATCACATCTACGTCTCTTACAAGTATTAATGCCCTGGCCCCATTCATGTTCTAATTTAGGACTGCTCTGTTACTGATTTCACTGCAACCAAAACTGGATCCTATAGCTTACCCCAGAGGTGAACTACTACATATAGAAGTTACGAGAAAAACTAAAGAGAAGTGTTTTCAAATGGCCACACTATGTCAGGCTAAGACAGCACTAAAAAAAGGGTGAAACATGAACTAAAAACCACAAGCCTCGCTGTTTGCCCAGATTATCTCCTGATCCTTCTGATCCCTTTCTCAGACTGTCATGAACCGTTCTTTTAGCAGGAAAATTTTCAATTGGTCATGGGAAAAGGGAGATCATCTTTCAAGACATTAAACAACAGACTGAAACACTAAACTGTACGGTACAAGATCATGGTCCTAATCTTTTCAGAGTGCTATTCGAACACTCTCTGGCCAGCCACACAAGCAATCAAACCCTTGAGAAGATGGGGCAAAGGGGGAAGGGACAAAAAGTAGCTGCTTGCACCTTAGATACCTCATACGACATATGATCGTCTTGATTCCTATTTACACAGGCACCTTTATTCTAGCAGACACAAAACAGATACAAAATCCTGTATGTGTACATGGCATCTCTAAAACTCTAGTTATTTCAGTGTATGTTTTCTTATGAATAACACTTACCTGATTCTATTGAATATAATACAACACCGTTGTTCCCAGAATCAAAGTCTTTTGCAAAGACAGTGGTAATAAGTGTCCCTGACGGCTGCCCTTCCAAAACCTGTCATCAAGCAATTTATAAATAATTTGCAAATATACATGGATAACAGTGAGTCTTAAAATAAATTCCTTCCCATAACACAAGAGTTTAGCTGTTGCTTTGTTTTCCATTTCAGCAATATTTACTGTTAGTGCAAAGAGCATTTCAGGAAATGCTTAAATAATATAGTTCTAGCAATCCTGTTACAGTCTGCATATATTGCTAACCCAAAAATCTTTAGTACAGCAGACTCAGAAGTCAGAAATTAAAAGTGATTCTACTGTGTACATAAATAAAATTATGCATGTATAGCCTTTACTTCTAAGGGTATATAGAAATATAATTTATAATGAAATATAGTAATTTGATAAATTTCGAAATTCCCAAATCTACTCAAGTCTCAGTTAAGAATGGGTGACGTTTCTACTTCTGTGTTGTGCTGTCAGTGTTTCAGAGTGGGACAGGGCTTAGGCTCCCGCCACAGGGTGGAGCTCGGAGCTCGGCATCACACCCTGCCAGCAGCACCCACCTGGAAGTGCAGCTCCTGTCCGGGCCCCGCCTGAGGGAACTGGGGCTGGTTGTCGTTGAGGTCCCTCACGGTGATGTACACGGTGGCAGTGGTGTTAAGCTGCGGTGACCCATGGTCAGTCACTAGCACGGTCAGTTGGTGGTGGGCTTGTTTTTCACGGTCTAGTGCAACCCAGTTTATGATTTCACCTGATGGGCAACGAAAACAAGGAAGAAAGCGAGTAGGTTATTTACTGTATGCCAGCACTCATCTTACTACATGCAATCGTACATTAAATTGAAATAATGATACGTGTCTTCTGATACACCTTTCTACTGACACTAAAACATCAATTTTCCAAGCTCCATTCCATAGAAACATTCTGTCAATCACAGTTTGCACTTGTACTTCAGCACCATATTACATCCTTTACGGCACAGTGGATGCGCCAGAGCAAAGGTATAAATCAGTATGATGAAAGACACTGACCATTCAGAGAACTTAATCTGGCCTTTTCTTCAACCACACTTCAAGACAGATAATATATGAGAACAGGGTTTCAGCTGGTGATGAATAGCCTTTATCATGCCCCGGCTTAGGAAATTCTCACAATGTCTGTACATTAATCAGGAAGCCTTATGTCTCCTGTATGTTCCGGTAAACCCAGTGAGTAAATCTGACCTAATCTTCTCTCCACCAGCCCAACCATACTCAGTATAGCTGTAGATTTGTGGTTGACCAAAGCCCTTCACACAGATAACCACATATTACTTTAAGATCTTCTTGGTTAAATCCTAGTACTCTGTTTGTCTTTAAACTTCCATAAATGTACTCAACAGAAAACCTGTTTTTAAATAAGAGTTTCATTTTGAGATTAATGCAGAGAAATTCTGGCAGAGCCTATTCACTCTTCATGAGGACAGGACATCTGGGAACAGGAATTTTAAACAGCATATCTTTGCTTGCTACATATCATTTTGCGTAACTGTATTATTTACAGTGCCTGTGCTCCTTACAGGATTCCCTTCCTCTGGGCTTCCCATGCTGTGTTCTGTGGTGTTTTACTGGGTGGACATAGTATCTACTACTTAAGGTATCTGCGATTCACTGCGGAGTACACCCTGTGCAGTGAAAAATTTCTCTCAGCCAATTTGATTTCTGCGGTGCCACGTACAATGTAAACTTAGTTTTGATGTAACTTACAGCAGTTTTCACAAATATTTTAAATAATTGTACCTGTCAGCTGTCACAGCTACCTTTACAGTTATTTATGGCTGACCTGTACTTTTCAACTGTACTTGATCACAGGCAATTAAGTTCCTCATATGAACTACTGAAGCTATAACTTAAAACTCCTACTTTTAGTTTGTTACAAACACTAAAACTTACGGCCAAGTGATCAGAATGAAGTAATGAAAAAAATAAACTCCTACGGGTTAGTTCATTCCTCACGAACATGTATTAGATTTATTTAATTCCCCAAATTGTAAAGCTCCGAGTTCAAATATTCACATATCAACCCAAGAGATTCACAGCAGCTCCTGAAAGCTTTACACTTCCATTCCCTTAGGTTAGGCTGCTTTCCAAAAGCAGTATTAGGCAGACTACAAATCATAAAATGCTACCTGTGTTGGAATTCATCTTGAAATACTTTCCATCAGACAAGAGGAAATAGGAAAGTTGTCCATTTCTTCCTGAGTCTTTGTCAACAGCTGTAATGGTGCCAACCACACCCCCAGGAACTGGATTTTCCTCCATTTCAAAGAAGTAGCTCTTATGCATAAACATGGGAGAATTATCATTTTCATCCAGGACATTAACTATCACTGATGTACTTGCTTTTTGCCTGAGGTTTTCATCCTTGGAGGTGCTAACCAGGGCTGTAAAACTTAGTATCTGTGCACATTCGTAGTTCAAATGTTTCTGAAGATAAATCCAGCCAGTGTCAGATCTGATTCCAAATGCAATGGAATCTGCACTAGGCTCTAAGGAATACGTCAGCTTGGAGGTAATGCTGTGTGGATCAAGTGAGTGTGCTTGAACCTGAAGGATTTGGGTACCTGGAGAGGTAGCTTCACTGATGTCTACTTGATATACCAAGTTTTGAAAAACCAAAGTAGGGCCCATCTTCTGCTCTTCAATAATCACAGTCAACACCAGCAAAGAAGTCAGAGGAGGACTTCCACAGTCTTCAGCTGCTATATGTAGAGTATATTCCTGTTGCTTATCTGCAAATAGTGTCCTGGTGAGGTTTACCACTCCAAGGCTTGGATCAATGCTAAATGCATTTGACTGCTTGCTTGCAATACTGTATTTTACTGCCCCATTTAGACCACTGTCTTTGTCTTCTGCATGAGCAATGTAAACAGCAGTACCAGGAGGCTGGGTATGTGAAATAGTTACCTTATCAGATCTGGTAAGAAATAACGGAGGATTGTCATTAACATCTATCACAGATATGTTCACCTGGGTGCTACTGTAGACAGGGGAGTTACCCAACTGTGACTGAACAGTGAGCACCACAACAGACTGAGTTTCATGGTCAAGCTGTTTTTTGGTGCGGATGATACCAAACTGGGAGTCAATAGAGAATCTTCCATGTGGATCACCGGAGGAAATTCTGTAAGAAACCACTTCTAAAGAATCTAGACATGGAAATAACAACAGAAAAAAAAAGAGTAAAAAATATTGAAGGTTGGTAAGAACATTTGTGAAGAATACATGCTGTTAAATTCAGCAGAATAAATGTAAGCTACACAGACGTTTGACTTTCTTGGACTTTTTATTCTTCCCCCTTCCTTGTTCCCAGAGCCTTTTAGTAAAAAAAAATACTGCACAAGCTTTATCTGAGTGTATACAGTTTGTGCACTTGTGCACTGTTTGATTTTCATCTCACTGGTATGATAAATCTCTGTAGAGAAAATAGTATAATAGGCTCTTGTTTCTCCCTGATCTAAAAAACAAAAAAACCACTCCTATTAATTAGTCCTATGGGAGTAATATCACTACACACAGACATTTACTGTAGCAAGGACTGAAACAGGTGGCAGTTCTCTGAAAGAACTACATTTTACTGTTCATGGATGACCACTGGTATAACCCTTATTACCAGGGCCACTCCACAAGTGCTACCTCACCCTGAGGACAGTAGTCAATGCACTGTCCTTTCAAGAAGAAGAAAACAGGAGGATCTGACTAATCAAACATTTACAAAACCTCTGCCACTTTACATGTACAGATCCATCATCAAGCTGGTACATAGACTCCTGGGTCTCATTGCTCTGCATAGGAACCAAATATATATGGCTCTCAGGACTGGGTCTCATTTTCAAAAGGTCCCAAAACATTCACTGGGACTTCACCACTTCATTTGGAAAAACGTGGGGATTTTTCTGGTTCCATTTGTTTGGGGTTTTTTTGTTTTGTTTTTTGAAGGCGGGTTATTCGGGGTTTGTCCATACAGATTCTCTGAAACTTCTAAATAATCTCTGATCGTGAGCATTGCTCTGAGATTTGTCTTGCGTGGCTAATGCTTTAACAGAAGACACACCATCACAGACTCTTCCTTACACTTTCACAACCTGCCTCCTGTCTTCCATTTACAACTACAGAAATCCATCTAGAAAAAAATGAAGGCAGTTGCTAATCCTCATGGACCACCAAGGAGAGTACCACAAATCTCCATCTGTTCCAAAGAACATCCTGATACAGAAGTGATTACACCTGTTGTTGTAAATAGCAACAGTAAATAGTATTTAATGCTTGACAGACTGAATAAATAATAGTAAAGTTTAAAAAATATATATATTAATCTGCAGATATTTCCAGTCACAACAAAAATGCAATGTAATCTCTGAAGATGCAACTTACTTGGAGGCTCTCTGGCCTTTATAGTGCCAATTGGGCTGCCTTCAGGTGCATCTTCAGGAACAGAAAAAGAATATCGGGATCTCTCAAATATGGCAGGGGCCAAAGCAGTCTGAAGGATGTTTACTGTGATGGCTGCATTGGTGGCAGAGGGAAGGCCACCTCCATCCCGCGCAGAAACAGTCAGAAAGAGTGCAGAATGCACCAGGTGGCCAAGAGCTGAGATCAGGTAAATAATTCCTGAAAGTATACAGAAAAGTCCTCAAATAAAACATCCACACAAACACAGCTGAAGCCCCAAAGTATAAACAGGAGAAAGGGGCACTGTTGAAAGTATCTGGGAAGCAATTACCTGCTCTTCGATCACAAGTTCCTGGTAAAATATCCTTTAATAGTAAGTTCTAACGTCTGTTGAATTTGCAAGCTGCTAACAATTACATTTTCTATAAACTACATGAAATAAGTAATTCCTTGAAAAGCAAATGCAATGCGCTGTCCAGAAACACAGCACTTTGGATGTGCCTTCTTCAAGATAAACACAGTTTCATTCTTTAACTCTGATGAATGAGACTAGCTGTCTCCAAATACATTCCCTTCTGACTGCTAAATAAGTCTTTGGTAATATCAAATAATTATTCCCGATTTTAAAATGTATACTATTTATAATATTTGAAATATTAATACAGAAATCCACATCTAATAATTATTACCTAAGACAGTAGTAAGAATAGAAAAAATGAACATGGCAAGAATCCTGTCCCATCTTCTCCTGCATTAAAAGCTTTTTTTTACTTCAAAGAAAGCTTTGAGTGAAGACTTTAGTCTCAGCAATGAGAATTACATCCAAACTATAGCCCTCTATAGGATGTTCATAATGGTCCACAACAATTATCCAAAACTGGTATTTGTTAATTGTTCCATGAGAGACAGCCATTCATTGTTCTTTGCAAGCAAATTAAGAATTTATAAACTAAGATATAAACCCACAAATAAATAATTATCCTTTAGAGCACTCTGAAAGTTTCATCTAGATGAAGTGAACATGAATACTTAAATTTAGGGGAGCACACTAAACAGTAGAGCAATATAGCTGATCACAGTATGTTTTGTTACTTCATAAACTGTATAACTAAATTATAACCTGATGCACACAACTAAAGATCAGGCGTTTTCAGGCAGGTAAAACATGAAATAAGGAAATGTAATCAAGTCCTAGAGAGCATTAACGCTGTTTTGTTTTATCCTTTCCAGCATCATCTTCATTAAGCAGGAGAAAGAACACTTCCACTTACTCTGGGGTGACAAAAGATCCTTTGATGGTCACAGATTTTGCAACACACGGAGAGCTATTTGTAAAGTTTAGTCTTCAACATGAAAATGAAGGCAAGGGGTGACAAAACACAAGAAAATTCTTCTTAGCAATGTTTGAGTTTAAATATACACTAAATGCTAAACCTGCAGTGAGCTAAGTAGTAATGTAGTAAATTCAAGTGATTCAGCTAATAGGGACAGCTCTCTATATAGCAACAAGTATTTTTATGAAAGTACCTATGCTTTTTCTAGAAGCTAGTAAAGACACAAGACTCCTAGCAGCTCAGCAAAACCAAAACTTGAAACTTTAAGCTACCTTTGTAATTTCCTGGCCTTCAAGACAGGTTTGATAATGATGATGTTCGGCATTCAACACTGGTCATCTTGTGGTCCTATTTGTCAGGCAGGGTAAAAATTACATTTAACTCAAAATGCCTTAAGAGAATCAGTGCATGTTTCAACTACAATATATATTCTCCAAATTAAGTGTGAAGCCACAACACTAATTTGCTACAATCCATTTTAAAGCAGAATAATGGAAAACACATAAAAACCTTATAAGTATTCAAATGTGCATGTGGTATACTTTCCAATTATAATGCCAGGACATTATAATAACAAACTGTGTCTTGACATGCTTAAAATGCATTCAGAGAGTCTTCAAGATCAGGGAAGAATGCTTTCCACTAATAACAAAGGACACTTATTCCAGTGTGACAAACCACAGTAAAAACTCAGAGATACTAACGAATTCAGAATTCATTGTTTATGCAGTTCCTATGCCAATAACTGATGCACTTCCAAGAACAAACTTTATTTTGGACTTTTTTTTCCTCTTTTGTCTTCCGATGATCAGGTTTTACAATTAGTTAAGACAGCTCAACCAAGTAGTCTTCCAAGGACATAAACTTTTGGCATTTCCTGAGGTAATCTGAGCAAGTGTAGCTCAAGGAAAAAGGATTTTAACTTCTTTTTTTTTCAGAGCTTAAACATATAAACATCAATTTTAAACACTGTCACTGTCAAATTAAATGAAACCAATCAAATGGCCTGATTTTGGTATTCTTCTATTGACAAGGTAAATGGAAGTATCCATTTTGGATACTTCAAGATGTATACAAAGAGTGAGAAAACTTCTATAGGAAAGCAACATGTTGAAATTCTTACTCTCAATGCAATAACTAATGACATCAGAACATCCCTTAGCAAAGGGTGGAGCAAACGGTGCTCCACTCCAGAAACTGAAGACTCAGTGGAACAGAAATATTTCAGAATCAAAATTCCTCCTCTGCTGACCTAGACAGATTACAGGACAGTCTACACCAGTTCAGCTACAGAAAGTAGCAGAAAAGAAAATGGATAAAAGAGTTTGCTTTCTCTCTTTGTTCTTTTGCAGTGTCTTAGGGAGGGAAGGAAATAGGCAAGTACATCTCGCCAACTCAGTCCTCTCTGGCAGGACCACGGATGCCCAAAAAACAGTGGCAGATTCCAAGTAAAAAGTGTATGTCTTCCATATGGTTCTTTCTAGCCTCAAAACTGTAATATACAGGAAATTTTATAATCCAGTTTGACTTCTAATTATATACACTGTGTTTCTTTCAGTATTTGTAGAACTGAGCATTAGCTTTGAATCTAGTGATATATAATGATATATCCCGTATCTCCCACATGTTGGGGAACATGCCACATTAAGCAATATGGCACCATATGACAGGAAAGAAGCCCTAAGAAGTAAGCAGCATTCGGGTTCCTACTTTCTATATGGTTAGGTAAAAACACTCGACTGTGACTAAAATGCCCACCTAGGTCAAAAGTAGCTGCCATCATACCTCAGAGCATGCTAGCAACGTGCATTTTATCTACTGAAATATGGTGCAAGAGATCCCCTAGTGCTGCATCGCAGAGGCAGAAACAGAGGGCTAACTGCAAGAAGCATGCAGCAAGAACTCGCTGTGTAAGTCACACATCCAGTATGTGAAACTCAACAGAGGTACGCCTCACTAAGTATCAGGCTGAAGACAAGTCACAGTATTCCTTGCTTTCCTGTCCTGTAATTAAGAAAAGACAGTGGCTTATTATTGTTATTACCATAGTCATTTGCAGCCTGCAGTTTATGGTTTCAGAAAAGGTAAAAGACAATTAGGTTACTGTGGTACAGAATATATTTTTCTATTATGAAGAACAGTTTCTAGAAACACTAACAATGGAAAGGGAATAAAGAGACAGCTCCTCTGCAAGGCACACTTTACTGAGACCAAAGCTCCCAACAGGGGCCCGCACAAACACAAGTGAAGTTCTGCTTTAAGAATTCACTGCCTGAAAAATGCCACCTTCTTTCTTGCAGCTTGGCTCCCCATATATATGGACAGTCTTATCTGCTGCTTTTAATAATATTTAATTCCAATTTTTAAAAATTTACTGTTTGTATTACCGCACTGCCTTGAAGATTTTACCTCTGGTTATTCCTCATTCTGCAGGAAAGCAAGCTGGAATCAATTCTGCTTCACAGGTGAACAATCATATAATGACATAGCAAATGAAGCATCAACATCCAACCACGCTTACACCTTGGCAATCTCATTTTCTTCACTAGACCTGCCTGGCTGTGACTACATATTCCAACCTTTATAAACAGAAATCATCACCCAAAGGCTGCCTGTCATGATTTGCACACACATTTTAGACAGAATCTGCAATGCTGATTGCATGACAGCAACTGCCACCGCAGACTCGGGTTTGGGAACAGTTCTGCATCAGCGCAGGTTAGCTCAGCACAGCCACATTGGGAGTTACAGATATTTTGCTGCAGAACAATCTGTGCTTACTAGCTAGTGTAAATTGTTACAACAGTTTCAAGGATTCAACATATGGTGAGAGCTAGTACTAAAATCACGACTGTCAACTCTGACCTGTTTCATCCTTCCTTGCTCACTGCATGTGCTAGCGTGCTAACCTCCAAGAAGTTGTTCTTCTGCACTTTGTGCCTATCAACAATGAAAGGTTTTTACCTTTTACCTTTCATTTTTGACACAAATTTTCACGCAGAATAATCAAATGCATTAGTGAAAGGTAGGACTCTGGCCCTTGTCATTCTCTGGCAATGACAAAATCTCTTGTGGGCTCGATTTTGCTGCTTTTATATCTGTGGAGATGCACTCTGCTCCAAAGGTAGGTTAGCTGCTCAGTGCTGTTTCTCAAGAGTTGAAGGCAGGAGATGGACCCGTGTATACCGATTCTTTTAAAACATATTTCCAATCTTCTCCATGACCCTGTGTTCAGTCCTAACATTACAACCGCACAGATCACCAGATTAGGTTGACTCACCAAAAACACATTCTGTATGGCAGAAATAATTCTGGTTATCCCAGTTAAGATTTCCACACATACCTCTAAGCTGACCACTTTGAAAATATATCTGTTTTTACACAGGGACCTCACAGTTGTGGCCATTGGTAGGTAAAAAAAACAAAACATTTTCCACTAGTCAAGCATAGCAGAGGTAAAGACAGAAATTGGGATGCACCAACTTCAAAAACAGATTCTGGATTAACATGTACTCATTTAAATAGCTCCCAATATTTTCTCATTGATCATGAAATAAAAAGACAACTTCAGAACGCCTCAAGAGGAATAAAATCAACAACTACAAATAGTGTTCCCAGAGGCCACAAAACTGAATGCCCTAACAACTTTAAATGATGGCATTATTTCTTCAGCAAATACCCTAGGATGGGTCACATGGCATGACCTGACACACAGCTCAGACAGCAAGCAGATGGCAAAAGGGTACGTATAGTTCATCACCTCGATTCACCTCCAGAGCTGGCCACTGGACCTGCTGTTCAATACTGGGTAGGTTAGTGCTGACCCACCGCCCTGCTCAGTTATGTCTCGCACAACCTAGCACTCCAGCTTCTCAGTGCAGAGACACACAAACAGCTTTGCTTCTTACACATTTTATGTATCAGAAAAATGTTCAGGATGAGCACAGGCAGGGTGACCCTCTGAGAGGGGAATGCAGTTAGGAGGTGTAGAGACTGCATGAACATGAAAACCAGCACTGTTCTAGTAAAGAATGACAGTGTTTCTGCTTGACATTTCTATTTAACTTAGCGACTCACTGCCCATTCTCTAATCTTAACATCGCATCGAGGTTCCAGTTTTAGCAATCTATCTGTATTTAAAATGAACCTTTTTTGGTGAAGCTGCATCTTTCACAGTAACCATAACAACACTCTGTAAATAACTGTCAAGGGAAAGGAAAGAATTAATGAGGAATTACCTTGTTATTTACAGTCTAACTGCTGTAATATGCACAGCTTCGGCTTACGGGAAAAGGATTTTAAAAGCTTAATCTTGCTGGCACAAAAACTGTTTCAATCTCAGTGAATAAGAGGACTATTGCAAGTTTGAAAGACAGGAAGTGGTGAATGAATTCCTTGTTTTGCTTTGCTTGCATGCAGCTTTTGCTTTACCTATTAAACTGTCTTTAGCTCAGCCCATGAATAACACGTAACACTCGCTTCTTTCAGCCTTCCCATCTGCTATCTGTGAAAAGGTTAAAAACAATTTTGCTACTTGAAGAAGTGAGCTAGAGGACTAGACTTAACAATATAAATTGTTATTTATATTTGCATTATCAGCTTTTTAGATGAAGTGTTTAGCCTATCTGCATTCTGAATACCGCCAATTTTTTTTTTTCAATTTTAATTACTGACAATATTAATATTTCAGTAGTGCTTTCCACGCATGGTTCAAAGCTTGCTACAAAACAAGTTAACGTGACAGTTATTTTGTAGGTAAAAACTTATTTATAAAGCTCATGAATCCCAGGAAAAATTGTAGACAGAAACAAAATTTGTACATTTTTTTCCAATGATTTTGAAAAATTAAGAGTGTAAGAAGGCAAATTTTTTAGAGCAACATTTTATTAATTAATACTGTTGTATTTAAAAAGTTTGGCTGCCTATTGATTTCATGAGGGATGATGAATCCCTAAGTATAAGGTATGAACAGTAACAGCCCATCAAAGAAAGGTCTCAGAAGGAGGATCGGACCCATTCAGAGCTTTCCAAATCCCTATATTGTTCTTAAATAAGTGTTTCATCAAACAGGCTCTCAATAAAGGACACACCAAGCAAGCCACAGGCCAGGCAGTAGCACGCTGAACAAGCTGCCTGCACGGCCTCACGCTCCCCATTTAGCAAGAAATGTCAGTGCTTTAGCTATGAAGTTCCCCTCACATGTGGCTATTCCGAGCAGGGAAGCTGCTCCACTTTGTTCAAAATGCTTAAAGAAATATTAATACGGTAAAAAAAAGCCCAACTACTCCAACTTTAATCAGGTGATTACAACACCTACCAGAAGGTAGAAGCAAAGGAAGAACTCAGCTAGGTTCTTCTGGTGACCACAGCAAGTTCTAAACTGTTAGCAATTTCAGTTCCTCCCTTACTTTGTGAATCTATTGCTTCATTTCCTTTCTTTTTAATGTTCAAGTCAAGTGAAACATTTTGATTTACTCTCTTCGTCCCATTTTAAATTTCAACATTAAAAAAAAAATCAAATTTTTATTTGCTACATACTCTTCAGAATACTGTCAAGTCTAACATTCACCTTCTCAAAACCTTTCATTTTCAACAGTACATATTAAAAGAAACCTGGAGATACTGAACTGACTGATTGTCATGCTAACTCATTGCTGTCTTACTATTTCAACCTACTATAAACCTCACAGAACAGGAGTAGGGCTTGGTGTTTGTTTTTTTTTTTTTGCTTAGTACAATGCTAATGCTAGTACAACAAAAATTTTAATGAATCACCATAGGACATCAAAACTAAACTTAATGCAGAAAAAATAAGTATTACTTTGATGTAGTTTTCTCTACATTGTACTATTACATGTTTAAATAGTTCTTTCCTAACAAAAACCCAACAAAACACTAATTTGTTAGTAAAGCAGCATATAAGCAAAGAGACATAATTTGCTGTTACAGGGAGATTTCCTCATTTCTGCTTTGCTCCTTTTCTTTTATTCTCACATAACAGTGACTCAGAGTATGTTTGTTGTCTGACTGCATACAAAAAACAACACTTCCATGTAAAACATGAGTTTTAAAACACCACCACACCAAAAATCAAAGCACACACCTAGAAGTGGGCAGGACTCTGTCCTGGTGAACTGCTGTATTTTCAAAGACAAAGGCAGAGCCTTCCCTACCCAACCTACACAGCTCCAGCACTGCTGCACCATCCCACCCGGTCACCTTTGCTTAGCTTATTGAAGTTTTCCAAAAACATATTTTTAATCAAGGACCTTTTCAATAAAGCTGCCAGCCTGCAGATCTAAATATAGCTCAATGTACAACCTGGTAATAAAACTCGACTGCCACGGTAACTGGAGATGATACTACTTTGAAGGCACTGCACCACCAGTGTGTTTCCGGCACAGATACAGAATGAAGCCTAATAAAAGTGCAATGAGATATATTTGCTACTCTTACATTAAGGGCATTAAGAAACGTCCCAGGTGCTCATCTTAAGTCTTCACAAATTGATTTTCTACTATATACATTCCCCTACTATGTATATTTTAACAGTTCAACAGCATGAAGGCATTTTGCCAAGGGTGTCTGCTCTCTTTGTGTGACCTGCCGCTTTCTTCTTGTCTTTAGGTTAAACTGAGAACATGAAGTTCATTAAGTACATCTGTACTTGAGACCTACACAGTCTCTATCAAAGAAAAGTGTTGACTGTGTTGACTTTTACTGTACAAATCTCATATCATTCCTCTCCTCCAAAATGGGAGGTTTTGGCATAATTTTTTCCTCTTCTCCATTTTTCTTGTTACCGGCCCACATTATCAGTGCATAGCCATGGGAGTTCACTCTTCATCTCCTCTGGTAGGTGGTTGTTTCTGAGATCTGACATTGACTTAACAATAAGAAACAGGGATGAGCAGGAGTATTTTTGTAAATACTTTGCATTGAATCATGCAAAATGAATCTCCAGCACACATCACCCCACTATTGCATGGTTCAGCTTCTGGCACACAGCTCGTAGGAATTTTTTGCTTTGTAGATGGTCAAGTCTATTGGATTTTATTCATAAAAGAAAAAACAGACACATACATTAAGAGCTGCCACTATGGATATTTTTTCAAGCTGCTCTGCTACACAGCTTCTTTCACAGCCAAAATCTGCACTTTCACACTTACTATAGCAAACTTTGTGTGCTTCAAGGAGAATATACTGTCTCCTGTATTCCTTATCTTAGATTTCGCATTAGATGAGATGTTAGTGAAGGTAAATGTCCACAAGTTACTCCACTCAGACCACTAATTTTTTCCTTTGTGACTTAAACAAAATTCTTCAAAGGTTAAAACTTAAGTGAGCAATGTCTCAGACACATTCCTCTGGTTTGTAGCATTCTGAATATGATATCAATTTAATACGAAAGATCAGAAAAACAGTAATTGAAGAAACTGCAGTTTAAAAAAAAACAAGTGGCCTCAAAGTGTTCCAAAATAAAATACTCTGAATTTTAAATGTTATTTATGTGAACCTCTTCATATGTTTAGCAAATGTACTACATGCTGTATGAAAATGCCAGAAGTAGTTTAAAAATAAACTATTTTTTCCTACAATACTATACAAAAAACATCATTCATCATCATAAAAATATCCTTGTTTTCTTTAGAAAGGATGCATCCCCATTTTACTTTGATGCATATTACAATCTGCTATATATTAAGCATTGTATAGTACACGGAGTTAGCTAAGCAAAGTCTGGATTTTTTTTCCCCCTCCAAAAAAATTTGATATTTCAACTTGTTTTCAACCTGTGTTTTAGTAAAAAAAAAAAAAATATATTTTCATGCAATGATAAATTTCCTCAGATGTGACTGTTAACAACACTTCCATTTTCTTCAATAAAACAAAACTTGTCAACATCCTTAACTGGAATTAATCTATTCTGGTGCTCTGAACCCAATAAAAACGTTTATTTTAAGTTAGTTTGACATTAAATTGCATTTACATATGGTGCCATAGTACAGTAATAGAAGTAGTACAGCACTAAATTGCACACTGCCAAAACAAGAAAAATATACCAGTGGAGGGACTGTTCTGCACAAGCTCTACATTTAAACCCTCTTTTTGCATCCATTGCCAGGCAATGTTAAAGACATAAGATGCCGGACTTAAATCTGCTCTTTGGCTGATGAAGTTAGTTCTTATATTGTCAAATTTGCATGTCCTTCAGGTTTATTGCTCCTTTTACTCTTCTCTAACAGACTAAGTTCCCAGACTGCTCTAAGTCTCTTACAAGACATTTTAGTTGCATTATGCCCTATGGTATTCAGTTAGAAAGAAATCAGAATTTATCTTAAAGGAAATAATTAATTTTTTAGCAAGTCAAAGTTTACTCAAAAGAATGTTCATTTTGCAGAAGCTGTACTTTTGTGCTGAAATAAATAAATAAATGCTAGACTACTGTCCAGCTCTTTTAATACGGCTGGCCTGTTGTACTCAATATGTATTTTTGGGCATAAGTAACAGGTAGTTTTACGATAAAAGGCTGATCCAAGTATCTTCAAGTCAATGGAAAGACCTCCAAATTCTTCACTGTATTGGGTTTGCATGGTAAGGTTTGGTAGTGGTGGGAGCTGTGAGGAGCTTCTATGAGAAGCTGCTAGAAGCTTCCCTAGCTTCTAGTCTGACAGTGCCAGCTTCCAGATGGACTCGTCAATGGCCAAGGCCAAGTTCATCAGCAACAGCGGCAGCACATGATAACACACTTAAGAAAGGAAAAAAACCTGCTACACAACTGCAGCTGGGGAAGAGGAGTGAGAGCAGGTGAGACAAATAGCTCTGCAGACACCAAAGTCAGAGAAGGAGGCAAAGGAGGTGCTCCAGGCATTGGAGCAGAGATTCCTCTGCAGCCTGTGGTGAAGACCATGGTGAGTCAGGCTGTTCTCCTGCCCATGGAGGCTCATGATGGAGAAGGTACCCACCTGCAGCCTGTGGAGGACCCCACACCAGAGCAGGTGGGTGCCTGAAGGAGGGTACGACCCGGTGGGATGCCCACCGAAGAAGGCTCCTGGCAAAATCTGTGGACCCATGGAAAGAGAAGCCCACATTGCAGCAGGTTTGCTGGCAGGGCTTGTGACCCCATGGGGGACTCACGCCAAAGCAGTCTGTTCCTGAAGGACTACACCCTGTGCAAGGGATCCACTGGAGCAGTTAATGAAGAACAGAAACCCATGGGAAGGGCTCACGTTGGACTAGTTCATGGAGGACTGTCTCCTGTGGGAGCTACCCCATGCTGGAGCAGTGTAAGAGTGTGTAGAGTTCCTCCACAGAGGAGGAGGGAGCAGCATAGACAACGTGTGATGAACTGACCACAACCCTCATTCACCATTCCACTGTGCTGCTCAGAGTGGGTAGGTAGAGAAATCAGAAGTTAAGCCAGGAAGAAGGGAGGCGTGGGGAGGAAGGTGTTTTATTTCTCATTACCCTACTGTGATTTGATTAGCAATAAATTAATTTCCCTAAGTTGAGTCTGTTTTGCCCGTGACAGTAACTAGTGAGTGATCTCTCCTTGTCCTTATCTCAACCCATAAGCCTTTTGTTATACTTTCTCTCCCCTGTCCAGCTGAGGAGGGGGGTGATAGAGCAGCTCTGGTGGGCACCTGGCGTCCCCCCAGTCAACACAACACACTCACAGAAACATTCTCAGTAAAATACAAAGGAGGAAGGCCACAGCCTCTGGTTTAGGCATCTAATTTAGGTGGGATTCACAGCAACACAAGCGTAAGTATCTTACAGTCAAAAGAAATAGATAATCTAAGTTAAATGCTTACACTGCTATAATGTACACTGTGTGAATGCTACTTCCTCTGCATCCTTTTCATACTAGATTTAAATCACTAATACCTTCAAACGAACATAAACCAATAGCCTTCATAGGAGTTCTCTGCTCACGGTGACTAGCCATGGGACTTGTTCTAAGAATATGAACAAACCATTTACCTGAAAACTGACACATGAAGTCACACAGCCCTGAAGTAATTTTCAAAGACTATTATTCATTCTGTTGATTTGAAACAGCTTCCTTGAATCAGGACTATAGTAAGATGATAACCATCTTTTTTATCCAGCTCTCAAGAAGAGTATCACTAAGATCAATAGAAAAATGAATTATATGCCCTTCAGTGAAGGAAAATATTAATGCCTGTAACGTAATGAAAGTTTATAAATTCAACTGTTAATCACAAAGCCTTAAAGTTAAGCACTGTATAGGTTTTCTGCCACACTTGTGATTGTATCCTGTGACTTACATTTTTAATTACCTGCTCAGCTATAACTATAAATAGACTGTCCTTCAGAGAACTTGATAGGTAACGATGGGAAAATAAACAAACATAGCTCAAATACTTTCTTAGCCAGAAGAGCTCTTCAACTTGCTCTGTTCTAATCAATTCATGAGCGCTGTTCACAGATCATGCATGGATCAGATATCTACAAAAGGAAGCATAATGAAGCCAAGATGTTGTTTACCCCAACACTGGAAACAAACAATAGCAAGAGTCACGAACTAGCAGAGGAACTGGTTTACAGTTCCCTATCCATACATTTTTCTAGTTACAGAGTTCTTAAAAGTGTTTTTTCTTGTGGACAGTCTATCATCAATCCCATGAAAAATACTTAATTCCATTTTTTCTCAAAGAGAAATGCAATACATGTTATTTATGAGTATAAGAGCATATCACAAACAATAAATGCAGTATGTAAAAGCTAAAATAGCAAACAAATATTGCTAATAAAGACTTATTTAAAATTTTAAAAGCTTTTAAATGGAATATCTGCTCAATGAAAGGCTCTTTCTTCCCACTCTCACTGAATTTATCTATATACAACATTCACATGTCACAGTGCTTGAAACAAAAGTTGGAGCCCCTTCAAGGAGCTTAGATGTGGCTCAGCCTCATAAAATCTGTGTTTCAAAAGCACCATTGACATATTCCATAGAGTCAGTGGTTGACCAGCTGGTATGATATCCTGTATTGTGAACACCGATCACTATGCAAAGCTAAAAGCTTTCTCAGAAAGTCCATACAAACTGCTTTAACAAAGCAACAGCCAGAAGCAAGCCACAGCAGTGAAGAATTCGGGCTACAGTTTTCCTTTTATTATTTTATATATTTTTAAAAATGAAAAAGAATGGGCAGAAAAATTGAGTTTTTAATGAGTATTCTAAGTGCAACACTTCAAAAACACCCCCAAAAAAAACTCAAATGAGAAAAATTTTCAAATCCACAGTCTAGATGCCATAAAATAGAAATTACAAATGCTTGTAGAGAACAGCATCATCTTGTGTATGATTTTAGTGTACCGTAGTGTAATGTGGCAAACTGTTATCTACGAATTAATTTAAATCTTGTAATCCTGAAAGTATCTGTCCATTTCTATGTATAAAGCTAAGGGCTATAATGAATATAGTAACTCAAAAAGACTGATGCACTGATTTTCATTCCTCATTTCTAAATGCTCTATCAGTAAGAAAAATTAATCATTTAAAAGAAACCAAAACTTATCAGTATGGCAAATTCATGGAAGACTTCAACATTATCACTGTGCCCACATTTAGGTCCTCTAAAAATGAAATGAGGAGATAAAACAGAATACACCATACTGCAAACTGGAAAAACTGCTCAACACACCAGTAACATACTGCACATCTGCAAGATCTGAAAACCAAAGTCTAAAACTGTAATATGATCTTGTTTGGGGATCCACCTCCTGAAGAATACCTATTTCTTGTCATATTCGTCCACCGCCCTCTGTTCACAAAATACAGCCCACATAACTAAAGTCCCTCATATAACCTTCAGAGAGACACATCTAAATTAGGTCAAACATTAGAACATATGAAGACAGCTTTAGCACAACGAAAACTGGAAAATGCCACTGTCCTAACAAGGAGAAAGAGCTCCAACTCTCTGCCCTAACAGTGAGTCACTTGTTTCATCTCCCTCTGAGCACTGAACAGTTTTTGCAGCTAGTTAACCCAGGAACATTGCAAAATTTGTGTGACAAATTGGCAATTTTAATGTTTATTTTGTTTCTAATGTTTATTTTAGCTAAGAGTTTAAAAATCATTCTGCAGGCCAGTGACTAAGCATAAGCACTATTGTAGGTAGACATGGAAGAATATAAAAGGAAAGTGTATTCTTCAGGAAAAAAGCCACCACACACCGTTAATATTAATAAGTTAAAATTAGACACAGTCTGACCTTGTGAATTACCCAGGAGATCTGATGAAGTGCAGTCAGACTCCAAGCACTATAGTATTGGGAATACTGTCTCTGACCTAAATCCTCTTCTCATCATGAAGTGTCAGCGATAATGACCGCAAGCAACTTCACCCTGAATTTTGTCTGCCTGTGATAAAATACCATGAGAGAGCCACAAGATAATAGTAACTTATAAACTTATATGGTTTTAATGATTAAGCATGACATTTTTCCTATACAAAGTGTCAAAACTGGAAAAAAACAGGCCAAAAGGTCACAATCCAAGGAAGAAGTCTTTCAAAAGAGAGGATTGCTGCAAAGCCAGCGCTGCTAGTGTGATCCACAGGGGCTCTCTATGACCAGCCTGCTGGGGCAATTTTAAAATGACCAGTTAAATGCCTGTGGAGATCCAGCTCCCTAAGTATTGATTGATCTATATATTTTTGGCAACAGTTATGCCTCAGAGAATCTGATTTGACAGGCAGTATAAAGAGTCCACAGTTAAATAAACTCTGAAATAGCCAAGACAAGCAGACCAGCTTCTTAAGAAGATTAGTTTCTTCTGTTCATCACAACATTTTGGGAACCACGTAAGATACTGAAAATAGGCACCATTCTGAAGAAACAGAGCCTTGCAACATCTCATTTGCCAAACAGCTATATATACATGTAAAACAGCCAAAAAAATTCTTAAAAACACATGAAACAATCCCCTGTGCCAAAAAACACTGATCAGGATAAATTCATATGCAAGGGCTGGCTCTCAAGTAAAATGGTACCTGCAGTTCAGGTAACCACTCCCTGAAAGACACCATGGACATTTGTAGATACGCTGCTCATGTTCTTTCCAGCTGACTTTGATAAGTATTTTAAGGTTAGAAAGCAGACTACAGGGCTGTTTTGTGGCCATGTGAAAAGTAACTGACTCTGTGAGATTCAACCTACCTTCGAAAAATTCACCCAGATTTGCTTTTGCATAATTGTTTTCTTGCTCTCATTATCACTCCTCCATTGAACCTCTCTCCAGAAACCAGAAGGATGGTGACATCAGGAAATAAAAGGCAGAAAAAGACACATACAAAGCTAATAATTGAGTCAAACAGGGAGGTAGCTGGATATTACAAGAGTACGAGCAGAATGGGGACTTGCTCTAACACAGTGTGGGGAAAAATTTAGGACAGAAAGAGAGATGAAAGGAAAGGAACAAGCATCTTAAAGGGTCTTTCATTGCTCCTCAAGAGTAAGAGCTAAACATTTAAGGAATTTAGATATTATTGTAAAAAATAATGTTTTGATTATTTCTTACAACAACAAATAGATTTATGGCTGAAAATAGCAGACAGGTGGCATACTGCTTGTCCTGCTTTGTACTGGCACGTACTATGATTCCCGTTCTTCTGTTTATTCCAGTGAATGCAAGGGTTTCCCGTTAAACCTAAATCCTCCACCTTCCTCTAGAATTGTTTTCCAGCAGAATCTAAGTTTCAGCTATATGACATGACTCCAAATAAAAAGGCATCATCAAGGAAAAGGTACATGTTGTATAATTACAGCCCTTCTGAATCACAGACTCATACAGTACCTGTGGATGTATCCACTGTGAAAAAAGAAGAAAATTCTCCTGGGACCAGTTCATATGTGACAATACCATATATTCCTGAATCTCTGTCTGTGGCAACAACATTGATGATCTCTGTTCCTGGCTGTGTGTGACTGCTGATGCTTGTCACATATATGGCTTGTTCAAAAACAGGTCGATTATCATTAATATCTTCTATCTCAATGCGAACAAAAGCTTGGGCACTCAGCCCACCCTGTTGGATAAATCGGAAAGATAAAAACAAGGTCAATTTCAAAAGTGTACATAACAGAATGCATACCTGGCTTCAGCCCACCGCTAGGAAATGGAACATGCTGCAACAATATTGAGCAATGAAAATGTCTATTAAAACAACTTAAGAGTATCTGTAATACTCCAAAATACTGCATTTAAGCAAGCCACACACTCAGAACAACTCCAGTGGGCTGACTGAGAACACAAAGAAGTTCAACTTCTTACAAGTTGATTTAAAAGTGTGACAGTCACAACAGCGAATATGAGGCTTTTTCAACTATGGCTTAGGAACACAGACTGAGAGCAGAGCAATGCAGGACAGCCAAAAGTTGACCTGTCAGGTTGCTGCCTGCTAAGACCTACTTGCAACTTACCACCCTTACATATTTGTGTGTAAGTGTCTATGTATACACATCTCTCTATGCATATGTAAGTATGCACGTGTGCTTGTCTACATACCCACACCCTCCCTTTGTGGACACAGAGGCAGAACAATACTAAATTCAACTGAAGTACATAAATGAAATGATTTCTTGATGTAAAATTCATAACTGATTACATAAAATTATTTCTTGTGTGTTTGTGATTTTGCAGGGAAAGAGGTCTCACCACACTTTATAGGGGTCTTGGCCCAACTTCTCTGCTCTTGTTTCTCTTCCCTACACAAAGAGCTGGGAAAAGAGCCAGGCCTTAGTCACAGCTTCGGCACTGTATCTCTTTGCAATCCCAGCCCAACCACTGCACTGCTCTCCATACAGCTAAAGCTCCTGCTACAGGTTCCCACCAAAAGCCCACTAAAATACCACATGAGCAGACACAGGACCACATTTGGCCTTCTCTGCAGTGAAACCAGAGAAGCAAGGAGCAACTGCAAGCTTACCAAACTATGCTACTGCAAAATCACAATCTGCCATGGCAAAGCACTAAATTTTGTGACAATCTTGAAAAAAAGACAATTCAGTGGAGGCTGAGGTGTAGACCCCACAGGGCCCTGAGTGAAACAGATAGCAATTTACTTCTCAGAGGCACTACCTCATACTCCCTGCAGACTCCAACCAACAGTTTAGAGCGGTTCATGCTTCCAAGGCTATTTTACAGCCATAACAACTACAAACTTTTAAAAAAGAAAGCAGCTCCACTTGCAGCACAGCTAACAGTGAATGCTTGGGCATGTACACGTACAACACAAGCACAAAGCAGCACACGTTATCTAATAGCCTGCACGTGCTGTATGGAGTACATTAAGATACAGACAGAGGAAGAGTTCCGCGCTCTTCAAAGTCACACTGAGCATGCTGTGCTTATACCAATTAGTCACAAACTGCTGATAGATCAGGTATTGCTGCGTATACCTGACATACTATGCTGAGCTAGTCCAAACTTAACTTTGCAGTCACAGTAGCTATGAGATAAAGAAAGTAAATAGGTTGCAGAAATATGCAATTGTTCATGTCAAGTATTTTTAAATGTGACTTTCATGAAATTATCCAGTAATTCATACTGGATAATACTCCTTTAGACTTGTCCTGAAGCATCACAATCTCCCTCAAAACTACTTTTGAGGATTTGCTTATTATGTCCACAGGTTCAGACTTACACTTGGGCAAAAAATACTATCAGCATTCTCTTTCACATTTCCACAGGGATTTTTGCTTTGTTCTGTTTTGTTTGTTTTTTTTTTCTTCCGTGTAGTCATGTCACCTCTGTTGGGTGGCAGTGACATTCCCAAGAAGGCTCAAGTATGTGGACAATTAAGATGATCTTTGTGCATCACGTGTCTATGTTTCACCTGCAGACTAGAAGATCTGCTCCACATTCTCATAGCATGCTTGGGTTTTCCAAAGACAGTAAGGCATGGCATGCTTCCAGGGCTCAGGCTGCTGCAGAGGCAGCCAGGACATGTGCCTGGGGACCAGAACTGTGGACAGTACTGGGCTAGCATCAGCCTCAAAACTACTGAGTCAGCCACGGAACCCTGTGCTGATATGGAGAAGTGGAGATGTGCAGACCTAGTGGTATTGCTGCTAACACCCCAGTCCCACTTCAGGGTGAGTTCCTTCCCCAATACCTTGATTTGCACAGGAAAAAAATCCTTGCATAGGAACTAAAAGGAGGGACCTATGTGCTCTGATCACTGTCAGAGGATGCTCTGCAGCTCCAGAGCTTTCAGGTACTTTACAACAGAAACCAGAAACATTTTTTAAGGGAAAAAGCCAAAGAAGAAATGAGGTCAAGACTAAAAAGCATCTAAAAAGATGATTGAAATAGCATGAAATCAAACTGCAAAAACTCATGAGATCTTGTGTTAAACTGGCCCTTCCAGGTGTCATTATTGCTAAACAGACATTAAAAAAAAACAAACCAACAAAAACACCAACCTAACCAAACAAAAAAAACACCCTCCAGCCACATGTGTATTTATCCAGTGGAGTTATAAAGACCGCAAAGTCTTTAGAAATTTATAAATTCTAAGTGTATGAGAACATCTAATGTCTCAGACGACAGACCAAGTTTTATGCTGCTTCTTTTCCTGAAGAAGCAGTTATATCCACTCACACACAAGTCAAGTATGATATTAATTTATTAACTTACGGTATTAACTGTTTATGGCCCAGTTCTTGCTCTGGCTACAAAAATTTTTAAGTATCATCCCAAGTTAAAAGGTACAAACTGCTTCTATTTCTAAGCACAGATATACTTAATCTACTTAGAAGCAAATACAACATAGTAGATCTTCCAAAATATGAAGGCTGATCTAAAGTCTGTTACTGACAAAAAATTATGTTTGTCAAAACATGCTACAAGCAACAAAGAGCCACAGTTGTTCATTTGAAATCTCTTTCCTTAAATGTTCAAGTATTTTTAACTACTGTTGTGCCGTTTGATGCAACAAAAAGTGACAATTACAATGGCTTCTTTATCAGACTCCTGAGAGTTATGTGTCCTGTGGAGAAATAAGAGGACATCACAAAATACTACAAAGTCAGAATAACAACAAGTGGTATTTTCTTTATCTTGGCAAGACCAAATTTGTGTGAAAATGTAAAGCTATTAGTACATCTCTTTATCATGTTTCAAAAAAAAAATCCTGCCTTTAGCAGGAGAGAATCTTTAGCTTAATAGGTAGAAATGGTGATATTTTGAATAGCTTTCTTTCTTTGTTTTGATGCTGTAAAATGCTTAAGAACCTGTCAAGATTTCTACTACAGCCTCCAGTGCTTGCCAGTGAAGTGTGCTGACAAATTCGTGTTCCAAACTAAACTGTGATATACAGCACCTCTGACATGAAGACATATCTTTTAGGTTTAACAAAGAAAAAAAAAAATGTATGTCACTTCGAAGTCGTAATGTGTCAAAATGGAGAAACAGCACCAGTTATTTCAAAATCCTTAACTTTTTCAGAAGTTTTGCCTGTGAGTGCGGAGTGCTTATCTCTTACACAAAGCAACTGAAATGTAAAGACAAGGAAAACTGGACAAGCAGTGCGGTTTACCAAAAAACAAGAGATGAAGAAGAAAGTATTTTTCTATGAAGAGTCACTAATACAGCTGCCAATGGTGTACCGAACATTTTGCAATGATTATGTAGCAGCTAAGAAACTGAAGACCTAACATTCCTTATAAAAGATACAAGGATGCTTCTTCTCATCTCCAGTTGATTAGTATTAAGCTAGTAAGATTTAATTGCCTCCCACCACCATTCAATGGCAGCCTTAAAATCAACATCAAGGGCAGTCACATCACAGCACTCAAGAACCTCACTTGGAGAAAACAAAACCACGGCAGTCCACTCTGCAAAGTGAAAACAAAAGAAAAACCCAAAACACAAACCCAAACCTATGGACTTTCAGTGGGGTACACAGATGCAGTGTGTGGCACCTCTTACACTGGTGGAGGACAAAGAGTAGAAGAATGTCCTGCCTCTTCCCTGCAGGTTTTAAAACTTCCTGCTACACTGATGAAGAGAGCCAGTACTCTGGCATGTGTATTATGTTACCTACAGAGATATTTGTTGCTGGAATTGGTCCATGCCTGGTAGCAGCTCTCACAAGTGTAGGTCATCTAGTCTTCCTCAGCTTTTGAAGAAAACTGTGTGGACCAGCTCCTCCCAGAGTCAAAGTTCGATACTCATGAATGCCCCTCATTGTGCAGCAACCCCAAGATTGTCCAACTCAGATTTTGGCTTTGAAGGCTCAACAACTGTTTGTAAGCAGACAGTACAGATGCCACTAAACAGAATTTAAATGAATATTATTCCAATTAAATTTCTCTGGATTGTGACAGGTCATTACCGTTTATTTGGTTGAAAGAATAAGAGAGGTGATGAGCATCATACAAATTGCAAATGAATAAATAAAATGATTGAATTATGCATGATAGAGAAAATAAAATTTGCTATAGAGCAGCAAAAATGTGTGCTGTTAAAAAAAAAATGTTTCCTGTATGAAAATGAATTCACGTTAAGACTCTTCAAGGCAGAAGTACACAAGACAAGCATAAAGAAGCATAATTTACATATTTGGTTGTTTGGAGATTCCCAAGCAAATAGGGAGGAACACAGAGTTGCGTATCCATTTCAGTCACATTGTGAAAGCAAACAAAAAAAAAAAGCCAAACAGAAAAGTTAAAACACATCAGATCAAATTTGCACATACTCAACAAAAAAAAAGTACTTTTTCCCTTATACCACTTTGAAAACATGCATATACTTTTTATTAGAATTCCTGTTTTTTCATATTTTCCTTTTGCAAGTCTTGATTTCACAGTATGTCTGGTTTAAATCTCTCAAGTGCTTGTGGTTCTCCAAGCAGCATACCCTCATCTGATTTTATTTTTTTCCATGAGATTAAAAAAAATATATATACGATTTTAACATAATTACAAGAATTTTTCAGCTGACTGCAAATCCAAAGACTCCCCGAATGCCTACTGAAACTGTTTCTGATCTGTCATAAGTGCATAAATACAGCTGTTGTGACTAAGAGTGCAGTCTGAACAGGGGCTGTCCCAGGCAGAGCTCTCACTCAGCTTGCCACAGTTTGGACAGAGACCCAAGGAGAGGGCTTAGATGCAGATGACGTGTGATTCAGTGCGAACACCTTTCAAGAAACCTAGCTACATTATTTCTTTTCATATAAAAGCATTTTAAGGAGTACCACCAAATATGTGTGAAGTAAGTGACTTCAGGACCAAAACTGGTGCTGCCAACGGAAAAGGCTGATGCTAATACTCTGATCAGTCCTGTCCCCACTTAACCAGTGGGAGTGCTTCCCCAAGCTCTCACGGGATGTTTTTATTTAACACCAGTTTAACAGAATCTGTTTCCCACTTGCCTCTCCACAGGCTCTTGTGTGCAATTTCAGTTCTCCCATTACACTTTCTACATAATGCGTAAAAGACATGACCGACAAAGCTTCAAAATCATGTAATGGAATAGGCACAAACAGGTGGAGGAAACTGATAGTTCTGCTGTAAAATAAACCAAGCACCACCTGGAAAATACCTTCTTTTCCGCCTCATTTCTAATTAGCTTTGTTATTTTCTTTCCTTTTCATCTCTCTCCCCCCACTTTGTCAACAGTGACCCTTCACTCTTCCTCTGTCTTTTCTGTGCAGATTTCTCCACTGATCATAGCCTCTACTTTGAATCCCACATTTAACATCTTTAATCCATCAAAATCAGCAGCTGAATGCCATGAGATAAAATATGCTACTATCTTCCGTAAAGGTGGAGAGTAGCTCAATATAAGTTCAGGTATGCTGAAAATTTTGAAAAGATAATACTGAATTTAGGTGCTTCACTACTGAGGTACCAGATGAGCAAAATTTTTAGAAGATAAATCAACAGAATCTACAAAGTGCCTACTTCCAGTAAAAAGATCAAGTCCTGGCTGTCACAGACAAGATAATCAAAAATTGCACCCCTCTCTTCATTACTGAGCTTCTGAAAAGATGAAGTCTCTAAATGAAGACAAATAGCAGACCAATTTAAAAACTAAATACTTTATAGTTTCAATGCATTGGCTGTTTGTCTTTAAATTTTGGCATAAGATTTATCACTAGAGCAGTAATTTAACCAAAAAATGCATCAACCTATTTTCTTTCACATTTTCAAAATAACCTTCTATACCAGAACAGATAGCTTAGAAACTTCTCAGAATTCCACTACTGTTGTCCAGCTGTCATGTAGCCTTTATTAATAATGTTGATATTCCAGATAAGAAATTTTATTCAAATTCATGCAATTTTTACATACTCATTACAATCTTATTTAAAAGTATACAGCACATCCAAATGTGCACAAAATGCATTCACAATCTGGCAGGATGGAAAAGGTGAAACTTACCCCATCTGTAGCTTTTACTAGGAGATCATAAGTGGTTGGATCTTCTTCTCTATCAATGTCTTGAGACACACAGATCTGACCAGTATGTGGGTCAATCTGAAAGGCTTTGGATTTTTCATAATAATTAAATCCATCATAAAGAAAATACTCAACTTCACCAAACTGGTCAGCATCTGCATCTGTTGCCTTGACCTGCAGGGAAACACCAGGTATGAAAAAAATTAAGCCAGTGAAACTATTACTCATTCATTCAAAAAAATCACAGATACTTTGTTTTAAAATTACCTGTTTGTGTTGTAAAAGCAAATATGCGAACACACAAATACAAACAAACAACTTCACAAACTGCCTAAGCTGTCTAGCTTAGGTAGCAGAGTCTGTCTGCAGTTTGTAAAATAATGACTCAGCTACTGACAGGGTAATGATTGCAACAAGCATCTAAGATTGATTAGATCTCTTTGCAACATTACTTGTTTATCTGTCAATAATTATCTCAACCAAGTAGACTTCCCGTGACAACAGAAACCATACATATTAAGCCAAGTCAGTAAGCCATATCTTAAGCTATTTTCCTTTCATGTTCTTTTTACCAGTGGAGGTCTTAAGAAAACTGTGTCACATACCAGAAACGTGCTGTGTGACACTCTTAACAAATGCATTTTCTGGAAGATTACCCAGAACTTAGTTTTCATTTGAAAGATGGCTTGTTGGTACAGTGATTCATTCAAGTTAAGGACTGGAGGGAATTTTCATCTCCAGTCCTCCCTCCAAGGAGCCAGAGCTCTACTAACACAACTAAACATGACCATCACATGCACAGCACAAAGCAAGACATGCACAGACTGCAGCACATCCCTGTGAGAGACTTAACTACCTTGCCAGCGTAGTCTTGCATGTCCCAACATTGCTGAATGACAAACAAACCTAACATCTTCTCTTTTCAGCCATATTAAATACATCTAAAAAAGCAGCATGAATCCTGCTGTAATCCCCAAACAAGATGTGAAAGCCTGGGGTGACTTTTAAGGTACTGCATCACCTTCCCACACCTGGGTTTTAAAGCACTCACAAGGCACTACACAAATAATAGGAGGTCAATGCTCTTTAACTGAGCGTGTGGTTAAGGCACTGACTAATCTAGCAAGCATAAAAACCCAAGAATTGAAAATCATCAGGCAATTTTCAATTCTAATACATAACACACTTCAAAGTTTTTTTCTAACACTAATATTTTCCTTTTTACATACATGTGGGGGTACAGAAATCAACATACCTTTTAAAATATTTTAGTAACTGCTAACCATAGCAATACGTCATGTCAATACCATATACACACACCCTACATGAAGAGAGGCCGAGATATCTGGGCTTGTTTAGGCTGAGGAGGATAGGGTTTGGGGAGGATTAGATAGCCGTCCTCCCATGCCCAAGAGGAGGTTACTGGACGGACAATTCCAGAGCGGGAGATGGGGAAACAGTAATCAAGCTGAAGCTGGAGAGGTACTGGCTGGACCTAAGGCAGTATTTTCACAGTGAAGATTCAGCTAGAAGAGGGTTCCTGTCTCCACCCTTGGAGATTCAAGACCCAAGTGGACATAATCCATGAGCATTTGGGGCTGTGCCAGAGACTTCCTACTGCCGCTCCATCCCCAGTGGAGCCAAGGAGTAAGTGCTGCCTGACTGTGTTAGCACCATGACACAATTCTGCTGCTTCACCAGACACGAAAAGTCAAGTCAACAGGATGCTCAAGTGTGAAACTCTTGCTCTTTGGACCACGGGTGGATTGGTTAAGTACATATTAGATAAACAGAATAGTTTGGTGCATTGCACCTTCAATTTTACTGCCCTAAGATCTCTGGTAACAAAACGTTCTGTGCTGAATTTGGCTCTTCTCTAGCATGTTCCATTCAGGAAGCTTTCACTTAAAGTTACAAACATCTTGGAAAAAATAATTTATAAAATATGCATACATTAAGAGAGCCAGTATTTTTAAGTTTTCTCATTTGTCATTATTGGAGATACTTAAAAGGATTTATCCTCCTCAGTTGGTTTCATTTTCTACTTCTTCTTTGAAGATAATAAATCCTGTGTTTTTCCCATCAGCCTACCTGTGCCTGAAGACCTTAACAGAGCTTTGGAAATGTTACTATCACAAAGCCCAGTAGCTAGAACTGGTGGGAATTCACAGAGGAAACCCATGCCAGTCATCACTTGCACCTTACCAGGCTGGTAAGGTGAGGCCTACTGCCATCAACCACAGGTAGGGCAAAGGTGGAGGTCTGCACATGACTGCCTGTGCAGATAAACATCTGACATGGGTTTAGGCACTGTTTCAAAAAAGATCAAGCAGAACAGGACAGGGACTATTCCTAGCACTGTTTGGATGAGGTCATCCTGTTTTGGGGATGTAAATGAATTTAGCTGCATGGACACAAGCTGTGCCAGGGTCATTTGGCCTTAGGGCCCCAGAACAGCCTTTGGCTGCTTCTCCTACTAGTACAAACATGGCCTTAAATATCAGTCGGTGCCTTCACCACATGCTCACTTCTTTGCCCACAGAGGAATTGTTTTGGCATTAAGATACTGAACTGGGACTGAATTAAAACCAAATGAACAAAAACATGGCTTGGGAAGACTGAAAAGCATAAAACTGGGGAAAAGGAAAGAATGTTAAAAGAGCTAAGGCAAATTATAAAGCTAAAACTTACTCTGGACCAATTATTTCTATTAGAATTTTGAAATGATAGTCCAAAAGACACACATTATTTCATTTTTTTTTTTCTTGTTGCAGTTTGTTTGGTTTTAAGTACCATGTGAACTTCTCCACTTCTTCATGGGATGCTCAAGTTTTGTTGTATTTCAGGAGAGGTATCACTGTAACTGGAATTGCACCACATACCCCAAGACATCTTTCCCCCCCTAAAATGGTTTCTCATAGCACTGAAGGCCATTACAGCAGAGTTTCTGGTGCTGCAAACAGAAAGCTCCCCCAGGGCAGCCCTGTGCTCACAGAGCCCTTCACATCCCTTTCACACCCTCGCAGTTTGCATCCCATCACTGCAGCACAGGGTGCAATGGCACGGCCACCCCTGAGCCCAGTCCAACCACTTGTCCTGGTTACGTTAAAGGCAAAATTCACACTCAGCTTCAGTGGAACAAAGATCCAGCTCTAAAAGAGCTTTACAGCTGAATATTAACCAAGTCTACAATGCACGCATTTACCAGCCTTGTACTTTGTTATTTCTACCTTAAAAAATAATAAAACATAAGCTTAGCGTGCTCTCAGTACTCTGCCACTGATACTATAGAACAGTAACTCACTTGGCCCTTATGAAAAAAAAGTATGTCAATTTATTTCTTGAACCTGAAATCTAATGCAGGTGACAATACTGAAAAGGATCTGTCTCGCTGTGCCTGCATGCACTTATATGTGTAAATGCTAATGTTTATGTCTGCAGTTGAGCATGGGTGATTCATTAGGGGTGTGAAATTCAAGGGTATTTTTAGAAGTTTAGCCTATCACGTTCAGTGACTTGTTTTCTTTCTTGTAAATTGGGCACTCCTCAGACTTTGAACAGCACATGCAAAGGAATAATGAATTTAAATAAAAATGCTTCTGTAAATTATATAAATATAAATTTGAAAGTCTAATTGTGATCATCTTCAATTACTTTAATGATCTCTCAGGGAGCAGAACTAAACGACATCATTTTTTTTATTTATAAAAATATGATCTTTCTCCCCGTTCAAGTCCCTCACATCCATTCCATTTCCACCTTCTTGATAGTCCTTTTTTTAATCACTCACCACAGAACTTCTGATCTGAAGACAGAGAATTTGGAATTAAAAATGAATGAAAAATTTACTGTAGCAGACAGAGCTGAGACTGAATGACACTACACCTGAGGTCAGGGAAGCAATTAAATATTATCATAGCAACACAGAATGATTTAGGTTGGAAAAGACCCTTAAGATCATTGAGTCAATGCAAGCTGATTTAGGAGGAATCCAGTGGAAATATGATAACAAATCCAAGCTTCCTGATA
Source organism: Eurystomus gularis (assembly GCA_013400335.1). Classification (NCBI taxonomy): domain Eukaryota; kingdom Metazoa; phylum Chordata; class Aves; order Coraciiformes; family Coraciidae; genus Eurystomus; species Eurystomus gularis. The sequence goes on along the minus strand of VZZY01007080.1, from coordinate 43,141 downwards.
CACTTAAGAGACCAAGTTATCACAGATTATAGAAAATAAAGCACACGGTAGCCACTGTCCAAAACTGATCAGGTTCTAACAGCATACTGCACTAGTACCAACACTACGGAGTATTAGAGCACTTAAGCGCCTAAGAGCTGTGAAATACAGCAGTACAAACAGGAGGAAATGAAGGCAGCAGCAGGAATTTTCACAGTGGATTGATCAAGAGTGTTGTATGTCGGCAATATCACAGAGGTGATAGAGCTGAAAGGATTTATATGCCTCAGGAGATGTGGGAAGCAAGAGAGTATCAAACCTGCAACACCTCTGTTCTGACAGGCTGAATATGAGACTGGAATCTAGGAGAAAAGAAAAGTGGGAAAAGGAAGGGTTATGCTCACAGGGCCTTTATAATTCTTTCACTAAATATGTTCTCAACACACTGAGTTGAAGATGTATGTCATTAAGGAGTGTAAACTTGGGAATAAGTAACTGTAGGACAAAATTTTTTCCCCGAGAAACATTCTTAAAAGCCAACAGAATTCATGGTATGGATAACTATTGGCTGAACTCCTCCTGTCAGTCACACTTTCTATAGCCTACATCCTTTAGCACATTTGTACACTGTCTAGACTGCCAATCTGTCAGAGAAATATAAAGTTTCTTCTGTCCCATTGACACTACCAGTAAAGCACTAAATGGTCAGCATGCAGACATCCTCTCAGGAGATGGAAAAAGGGGAGCCTAGAGAAATGTTATGGAGAGCAATTTAAAAAAGCTGCTCCATCTATGTGATGCTCAAAAAGACAGGCTAGTGCATGAGAAGAATAACTCGTGTAAACTGGTAGACACCAAAGGTTGTAAGAAGGTAAAGAAAATCAGATAGTGTTGGAGGTGCAGAAATAACCTATTTGCATACAGAAAGGGACTGATCTCAGAGAAAAGAAAATAAAGGAAACCACTGTGCATTAAGGATCATTAACCTCACCTAGATACACACTTTAATTCTGTAACAGGTGCAGGTTTGAATGGAGAAAAGAATGCTTGCAATATACTTAAGTAGAAGGGACCAGAAACATTTTTCAGTGCTATGCTGAGGAAGGAGAGAATTTAGAGCCTATAGAAAGCAAATACTTAGCAAATCCTCAGCTGGTCCCATTCACTTCAGCGGAATGATGACAACTCACAGCAATGGGCAGTACGTCCCCATATTTTACAGGCAGGAAACAGTGTTACCAATAAATGAATAATAAACAAGATTACAGAAAATTATATCAGCTCCTAAAGCATGGATTGTTTTTCATGTCAAACCCTTTTAAGAGAAAAGTCCCCCCTTTTTAATGTCTTTTAAAATTTCTACTGCTTTAAAATCCTCAAGCATATTTTTAACTATGTCACTCTACCGTTCCAACAGATTAAAATTAAGTTCCTGTCTACACATTTAGATTTCTTCACCTTCTTTCCTAGGCATCATTTCCTGGTTTATAACAAATGAATCTATTTTGAAAAGCAGAGAAAATATTTTATGTTGTATGCAAAACAGGAAAAATTACTTGTGCACACAAAACCGTATCAGAAAAAACAATCTTATTAACTGTGAGGATCAAAAGTTCAGGACCTATAAAAGACCATTTCTAGAATTTAGGGTATGCAGCCTTAAAGCTGACTGCTTTGCAATACTGAATCTCATATGTGGGTGACTAAAATTAATTTTATGGCTTTCAGATAGACAGAATAAGAGTAGACTACAATGGAAAAGTGCAGGCAATTTGGCTAAATAACTCATAACAGTGGTCATCTCTGATAGCAATTAAATGAGACTAAAAAAATATTAAATCAGTTTTTCATGGCTTAAGAATTGCTCCCATAATACATCTTTTGTCAAGTTTACACCATTTGATTTCTGCTAACCAAGATATAGCTTTCAGAGCTCATAAAATCTGTTTGGGAGACTCTTTTGTGCATAAAAAGTGTATTTAATTCTTTCATTTGTACAGATATTGTGCATAAAAAGTGTATTTAATTCTTTCATTTGTACAGATATAGTTAAAAGCAAGTTAATTACCAGCAGTCAGTTTTGAAGAAAATCACAATGTAGGGTAAATAAAAGCACACTCCACAATATTCATCATCAAAACATAAGGCAGGACAAAATAGATGGATATAGACATCAGGAAACTGCATGGAAACTGAAAGGGATTGGTTCAGTGACAGAGTTACAGTGCAGATGAATGCTGTAAGCACAGTCCCATCCTGTAGACATCCAACACGCTTCCCACTACAGGACAAAAGGCCAGCAGGCCTGTTTGTGGCAGTACAGCAACGCCTGATGGCAGACCCTTACCAGGCAAGTGCTGCAATTCCACATGCAGGCAACCCAAACGCCACCAGAATGGCTGAGCATCAGTATTTTGGAAGTATCTGCTACACCAGACCTTCGTTCCAGGTCCATGGCCACAGGGAAAGAGAGGAGCAGTCTGTGTTGGTGGCATGCTGTCAGTAAAATGAGATTGTAGAAAAACTGGCAGTGAAATTACTAGTAGTTGATATTCTTCAAGAGTCATTTGGGTGCAACTGTACCTGTGAGAGTAGCATGTGAGCTGCCAGAAACATACATGAGATGTCTCCAATTCAGTGCTCTCACTTAGAACCCTGGTTGGTAAGAAAATAGTATATAAAGTACAAACCAGTGATCTTTACCTCATAGCTGCCCAAGGCAGTGCAGACAATAATGCTGACACCAAACTAACTTGAAGAGTTTTAATAAATCCATTACTTCTCTGCATTTTTTTAATGTGTTTCAACATGCATGGTCACTGCCCATCTCTGTGGTTTAATGTACAGAAATCAGAATAAAGATTCAGATCTATTTGCTTAAATCCTAAAGGCATGAGCCTTGACTTCAAGAACAGGAACTGTTTGCCTGAGGACTTAAGAGCCTGTCCTTGAACAACCTGTGCTGACAACAGAGAAAGCCCCATCCCTCATCCTCAAACTGGGCCCCATCTGGAAAGACAAACCAAATTAATACCTGGTATTTAAGCTGAATTGGCATTGATACTCGCTTTGTCAACCACCACGGGTTCCACATGCTCCAAAAAACAAAGAATAGCAAAATCCTTAGTCCTCATCTTTGCTCTGATGCAAAATATCTCCACTGTGCTAGTCAGGTGAACAGATTTGACTAATACCAATCTCTCTGCATGCTTTTCATCTGCCACAGCATGGCGACTACCACAGCTGAACAACTGACAGTAAGCACTACACAGACATGACCTTGCGAACATCTCCTGCAGCAGATGCCGACTCCCCCAGGTCACTCCAGAATTGTCATCAATTTTCCAAAGGTGCTTCATTCAAGCCCCATCACAAATATTCCATTAATCAAATCTCAAGAACTGTTAAAGTGGAAGCACAGGAACCTAAACACAAGCAGAGAATGACAGCATGTGGAATGTGCTAATCGCTAACCTCAAGTAAGAATTACACTTCTTAGTTACAAGGCTTTTGGTTTTGGTGGTTCAAACAGTTACAAAATGGCTCAGCAAATGCATTTTGTGCTCTACTTGCATTTCTTTTTTTTTTGCTTGTGAGGGCGCCCCTAAGTTGTATAGAAATTCCCAATAAACTATAAGGTTTTAAAATGAGGCAAGATCCCATTTCATATCTGAATCTCTCAAAAAAGATCACACTGATTTTTATCTTTTTAAAAACACACTGATTTTTTTTACAACATTCTGCATCTTCCCTGAGAGAAGTAAATGAAAGGAAACATATTATACTTGATGAAAGATTATGGGATTTTAGCTTTTTGCATTCTTTGCTCTTCTATGTATGTAACTGATGACAATGAACAAACCTGCCAATAAAAATATTGACATATCTTTGATTTCAGTTAGTCTATAGAAAGCAAGAAAGATGAAAATCACCAGAGGAGAAAACAGTGTAAGTACATTACAGCATCATGCTTTCATTCTGTAAACCAGACGTAATTCAGCAAATCAAGTCCAGATCCGTGGAGAACTGGACATTTTAGTCTGTATAGCAATCTGCAATTCCTGCTCTGATGCTACCCAGAGCCTGAACTCACTCCTATTTAACCCAGAAGCTCCTGCCATGCCTTCATTTTTGTTGCTATGCCTCCCACAAAACCGTACAAACAGCTAAATCCCATTGAAGCTAGCCAGGATCCAGAACTGTGGGAGGCAGGTCCAATCTGGAAGGCATGCCCTTATCACTCTTAATAAACCAATGGGATTCCAGACCATTACAAAATACAGTTGTTGATGTGTGAATTCATAGCAAGCAGCAGTGCTGCTAATGCCTACTTATTACCTGGTAGGGTAGTCATTACAAAATGTGTTTTGAGAGCAGAAAGCTTAGGTTCTAGCACTGAAAATGTCTGTTAAAAGGACTGTCTGCTCTGTCAGTCTAATGGGTGTACATTGTCTTCCTTCTTATCATGCATATATAACCATATAGAACATCATTTATTTTTATTGCCTATGTGAACTGGAATAACAAATGAAAAAACATTTACGAGGAAGGAAAACTAATTTTCATAGCAACTAGTAAATATTTGCAGGACTAAAGTCTTATTTAGTCAGCAAAGTCAAGACCCCTATTTTTCAGTAAAAGCAGATCTATCCATTTATTAATGCTGCTCACATACTCTGCCATAATTTTAGATTTTATTACATGCTAAAACCCTGCTATGCACTGTTAAGACTTTAAGTACAAACCCATTTTTATTCATTAACTTTAGTAAGCTACAGAGCTCCAAGTCAAACTACCTCCGCCAAGCAACAGCAGAGCACAAAAATTTCCCTATTCTGTGCTAAATGCACAAAGCAAGGAGTCATGAGTTTAATAATCTAGAATATCTGTCACACAAAGAAATATTGAGTACAGAACATGTTATTTTAATGAGCTTGCACTGGAGCCTGTTTTAACTTTTAGTGGCACAACTGATTTTAAAATTATATTTAATAGGATGGTTTAGAAGAGTCCTGGTTTGAGTTACTCAAGGTACTGGCTATCTTGTTGCTGCACCCAGCTGCCCCTTCCTTTTGGCACAAAGGTTTGTGCAACTGGACTTTGAGTCAGATCAAGGAGGTGATCCAGTAAAAGCTCATCATAAAGACTTTGTTATTGCAACATTAGATTTCAGCCAAGCCAGATCCTGATGCAGCTGACTTGGAGGCAAATGGTGGGAGGGTGGCAGGAAAGTGCAGTCCGGGTAGAGCCTAAAAGCTCTTCCAGCAGTGGCACAGATTTAAGACAGGCTGAAACTGCACACATACATGTTTGTGCAAACATTTTCCAAGCCCCTAAACCAGTCTGAGCCGCTAAATCCTGCTAATAAACCACAATGTTCCAACCAATACTCCTGGCTAGACTGATACAACTATTTATGGAACCACATTCTGAAAAAGATCACTAGGATCAGAGCTTAATTCCTCCATTTAAAGAAACAGAAAGCAGAATAAAAACCAAGAAGCTTTCTGTTTAGTCTGATTATTTAAAAAAAATATTTTCCTAGTTCAGAGTCACACTACTGAGAATAAATGACCAACCAGAGCAGAAATCTCTTAAATTGATTTTGCCATCAAAGTGTTTGTTATTGCACCTTTACAGTAAACAAAGATCATGCATGGGCTGCCTAACTTGCCACTTACAAATACATTTGCAAATTGCTGCTCTCATTGGGTAAACGTGGTGGTTTAACATAGCGGAAAGGGTAATATGGTGGGCCAGCTGTAGGCCTGCTGTCACTGAAGCAGCAACCTTTCAGATATTACTGTCCCAAAGAGCCCAAGCAGAAAGTTACCTCAGAAAACCCCAAAACCTCTCTTTGCTCGAGCCCAGAGGTCTCAGAGAGGGTCAATGCAGAGCTCAATCCCTTCCATGCCTGTAATTACAGCTGTAGCTATTCTATGCATTGTATGTGGGTGCTTGCTGAAGCAGAGAGTTAACTGGTCACCACCTTTCCATAAATCAGGAACGAATCCTCCTCAAAAAAAAAAACCCAAACCAAGCAAGTTAATCCAAACTAGACAGGTTCTTTTGCATTTGTCATGGCAGCAGCTTTTGATCTGCTCTTTCTGTTTATTTCTTAAGTTAAATGGTGGGCTTCCTTCCAGCCATACTTTTTTTACAAGTATTTCTCTTTTTGACTGGTACCTGAGTCAAGGAGTTAAGTGACAATGGATTTTGTTTAATCTACCTACTTTCAACCACACACCCTTGAAAAACTGTTTTTTTTTTTTTTAAATCAGGTTTTGTAATGACTGTAGCCAATGGTACTAACGTAGGCCAGATAACAGCAATATCATTATCACCATCCTGGTTTGTCCCATTTTGTTTTGATCAGCATAATGAGGTTCAACAGCACCACATCAAAACAGGCTTTACAGGACACATCGGCACAGGTAGGCAAAGGTTTCTGTCACTTTGAACCTCTGATGCTCTGAATCTGAAAGCTCATTCAAACAGCCTTGTCAAATATTGACAAATATCAAATGTCTTCCAGTGTTCAGACACTGCTCTTTTACATGCTGAAGCCTGACTATCACCTCGTGTCCTCCAGCAGTTAGAATGACAGAAAAGGTGAGCCTCAATTGCCTCACAAGGAATATGTGACACAGGAAAGGAAAAAACCAACCAACCAAAAACGCCCCACACAATCCCTGAGCGTTCAGGAGTTTGATAACTCTGGTCACCGCTCTGCAAGGCAGTGATTTGCCATTTTGTTGAGGGAGTCTGATGCCAGTTGGAATCAGGGGGTGTGGGGGTTGGCTTTTCCAGTTTGTGGGGTTTTGGTCTAGGTTGGGGATTTTGGAGGCTTTTTTGGGGTAGGTTGTTTTGTTTTGTTTGTTTGTTTGTTTTTCTGGGGGAGTTATGTAGGTTTTTTATTTAGTTTTGTTTGTCTGGTTCTCTTCTTAAGGTGTTTGTGTGTCCACAGATCTCACAGAACTTGGCAAATCCCACAGGGAATGATCAGCAGGTTGTGGCACCCGAATCCCTTAGGAAACCTGGCCCTTACTGCCCTGTCCCCAGATGAATATCTGTTAATGTGCTTACCTGCAAAATCATACTATTAATAACATCTTCTAACCATCAATGAGTGCCTTAGCTTGGCTCTCAGAAACATGGCCTGCACTACTTTCAGTTTTCCCTGTAAAAGTTGGGTCCGTAAGCGTTAAAAAGAAGAGCAAACTCTAAGGAAAGCATGTATTTTGTGTAACTGGAGTCTTATAAATCATAGCAAACTTGTATTTTGGAAGTAAGGCGGATGAGAGCTCTCTTAGTTCATTTTGGCTTTTATGGAAAATTTAAAACATGGCCAAACTCACAGCTTGAATAATGTATTCACAGCACTTGAAAAAATATTTTTGTATTTTGTTCATTTTAGACAAAAAATTAGCAAGGGATCTATATATCTACTAGTGATTGGTGCAAAAATGAAGCCTGACAGGAAGTACAAAGACATTTCTCCCCTCTTTCCTTCTAAGCCAACTTTTCATACACACACATCAACTGTTTCCAAACTATCCAACACTGCATATCTATGTTTCTAGCTATTTTTGCTCTGTACTCATATAATTTAGAGGCTAGCAGACTACAATGTGCAACAACAAGCAATTATCAGAAAGATCAAAAGGCACAGAATATGCAAAAATCTTAACCTCAATCATATGACACAAAGCAAAACCTGGGATGCTAACAAAAAAGGAGCAGTTAGTACTTTATTTGGTCTGAAATGCAAAACCTACCAAGTGCACAATATATGTAACTAAACCAATTTCTTCAATTTAAGCTAGCTATATATTTCACAAATGTGATTCAGATGACCCAGTCTTGAATACGTGGAGGTGGCAGAGCCACTCCAAGTTAAAGCACATCACCTAAGATCCATGATGGTTAAGTAATGATATGCAGAAGCACCACAAATTCACCACCACTCTAGAGGTAACACAAGTTGTTACGAAGACAGATTTTAAACACTTTCAGTATCTAAAACAGAGCTTACCATAAATTACTTCCTGCTCCCAAAGTACAAATCGTAATGAGTATGAGAATTACACTTACCATGCATACAGCAAAAACTCTGTTCAGTGAAGGGCTAGTAAAATTCGATACACATTGATATGCAAAAAATGATACATATTATCATGCCAACTAATTTCATCAATAATGAAAATAGTTGTGTGTATACTCCCTTTCACAAGCTACAGATCTTCAAAGGAACATAGTAATGTCTAGGTCATTAACTACACCATCTCAGAATTACGGGGCCAGAAGTACATCTATTCCCTTTGAAAGCCAGGATTGATGTCTGAATCAAACTGTGAGATGCAGCAGCCCTCCTTCTCCTGCGATCCATCTCTGCTCATACAGCCCCCATGTACAATCCCTACTACATGACAGCCAGAAGACTAGCATGTTACACGCATGCAAGTCAGTATACACAGTCGCATCATGCATTACACGCATGTTTATATGACAACACGACAGATGCACCTTCATCAGATGGAGACCCAGGAGGAGACTATGTCCTGCTGGGCCATACCCACTGTACAGCTGAGAAGTTGAGAAATGCCAAGTTACAAAAGTTTCCAGGCCAGAACAGTCTAGAGTCAACTAAAAAGGTCAAAGCCAAGAGAAAGGAGAGAGAATAACCAGTACTATAGCTACAAACCTGCAGCAACAAGTGGATCCTGGCCTATTACACCTAATGTACTACCAACTCGATACTTTATTTATCAGTACCTTTTGCTGCATGAGTTGAGAGCTTTTAAACAGCATGGTCTAATACCTGACGAACCTTAAACCTTTACAAAATACACCACATAACAAAAGGAACATCATATGTGGGAGTAGCTCAAGCACTTCTACAAGCACAGAATGTGGCTAAGTTTTATAGCATAACATCTAAGGAAAACACAGTGTACCAGCAGCAAATTTTAATTAGTAAAAGCAACAGATGGATTGAATTCCAGGAAGGAAATGAGAAGGGCTGACAGGGTATAAATTGGCCACATCAGTGATAAAGACGGAAGCATCCCTTTTTTTCTGATAAGGAATTCTCCCACAAACAGGACACGGGATCCTGCACTGTTCCTATACTTCTTGCACAGCAGAAGTCAGACATGTTTTGAAGTGGGAGATGATGAAAAACAGATCGCTGGGTCCATTTGCTCAGCTCCAGAATTCTCTGAAGTCTTTTGCTTTCTCTTAGGAAAAGGAAATACTCTGTTCTGGGGACTGGTTCTGAGCATTTTGGATGCAGTCCCTTCAGTGATCAAAACAGTTAACTGGAATGAATTTTAACTTCTGCGATCAGAAGAGTGAGATGGTGCTGGCAAGTAGAGGCATTCTTCAGTATCTGCTCTGTAGAAACAAAAATTAAAAACATAGCAGCTCGAAAAAGAAGTGTATGTCCAACTTGATGTGTGCAGAATTTGTACATCCATATGTTTAAGGAGGATCGAGGCCTCCCTGAATATTCCAACAGTATGTCTCTAATACTAAATCACTTTATCACGTGCTACTTTTAGATGATCCATTCCCTATTTCCTCATTACATTTTTCTCAAACTAATGGATGAGACCATTTGCACCATGACATTTAAACTATAAACAGACCAGATATTCTTATTAAGCCAAAAGGATCCCTGCAGTTTTGTCACATTTATGTGCTAAATTTGTAGCTCTTTAACTTTCATTGTTGTGTAATGGTCCTCCATTTTCTGGAGAAATTACAAAGACACATTAGAATAGGGCAGTGATGAATGAGATTCTGCTCTCAACTGCTTCCATCTCTCATGCATACTATTGGTACCTGTCCACGATGCTACTTAATCTCAGCTGCCTTTTCACCATCTGGGCAAAAACTAGCTTGTCTTTCCAACCTCTGCCATTTCATTTCATCCCTAGCCATCGTCCCATCCCTTCACATGCCTCCATGGAGAGCAGCAGCTCCCTCTCACCACCAGCAGACACACAGCAACAGTCTTTTAATTTAACTTTTTAAACGAACAGTTTCTTACAGAGACCTGGCTCTTGTTAGACAACACAAATGGGAATCCAAGCAGCTAAAGTTTCACAACAAAGCTATAATATTTCAGCCACACAAGAGACACTGGAGACCATACAGTACAGAGGTGGGGATTTCTGGGCTACAGTGTGTGCTTTTTCCACTTTGCACCACTGGTTTCCACTTCGCTTGTAAATACACCAGCATATTTTATTCTCAAGATCTTGTTCCACTGCACAGAATCAGAGCTTGTTTCCTAGTTTGTCCCACCACATTATAATCCCATTTTTTTCCTTCCTTCTTTCCCAAGTGAGACTGTAGCTTTTGAATGAACATTATAAAGATATAAAACTTCCAGACTGAAGCAGAACAACTGAGCCTTTAGTGCAGAACCTTGTTCCTGGACAATGGCCAGAGGCAGAGCCTGAAGATGCAAGAACCCCTCCAGACAATAAAACTACTTTCTTCCTCTCTCCTTTCTTCTCCTCCCCCATGAAGGATTCAACGTAAGTATAATAGTTAAATAGGCTAATAACCAAAGGTCAGGAGTTTATTCTTTCCCAAACTTCTCTGAATAAACTGTCTTTATTTGTATTACGTGCATAAATGTCCAAGCTTTCTCCAAAGATGCTAAACTATTTGCCAATACAAGTCATGGCTGCAAATTTTCTATTCAGGAATAACTTTATCTCATAATTTTTTAATTTATGCCTTTTCAATTTAATGGGGTATAGTATGTTGTTAGACAAGGAGTGAGAACCTCCTAATATCCACTCTGAACTATTCATTATTTCAGAATTCTACTGTGTCCCTTTGTTCATTTTCTGGCCAAGATAAACAATACCAGTGTTTCTTTTCTATTTCTCATTTCTCAAATAGAAAACATTTGACACCAGTCACAACTTGTGTTGAGAAGCTGGGTTAATGGATCTGCAAACTCCCAACATTCAGCACAAAAAAAAAATCCCATTGACTGAGTATGAAACTGGCACTGGTCATCATTGCAGAAAAGGGAAATCTCCACCTATCGATGTCCATCCATGCTTCTGTCCACAGAGATTGCAGAAGGGTCTCCTGAGCCTGTGTAAACATTGGTAAATGACTAAGAACTAATAATTGCTAATGACCATTTACTTATAAAAGGTGAAAAACCATGAAGTGATCTCCTAAAGGTGAGGCCCCAATCAATGTGCCAGAGTCCTCTGACAAGAAGGAAGACAGAGCTGGTTGGTCTGCCTTCTTCAGATCTTTATCATTGTGGGAGCTGGCACCAACAGACACCACTGTGGCAATACCTCCACAGTACTTCTGACATTGAGAGTGACTTCACCATAAAAGTATGGAACTCGGCAAATGTTTCAAATTTGGAACGACACCATTTATTGTAACGCTAGAAGCATTCAGTATGCAGATTTAAAGGTAGGATGCAATAATAGTGCACAGAGCAGGACTGAAATAACTGATAGAAAGACTAAAGAATATGAATTGACATTAGGGAATAATGGAAGAACATGTGGCCTAAAGCAATATGTCACCTGTGCAGCTCAAGTTAACCCCTGGGCTGGGGGCGGGGGAGAGGGGAGCATGCAGTTGGAGGAAACCCTGTGTCTTAACTGAAAGAGTGAAAATTAAAAATTGACATTTAAAAAAAAAGTCAGTTCCAAGGGAAAAAAACCACCATTACAATACACATGTGCTACCATCAAAGAACTAGACTTTTCAGAAAGATGTGAAAACTAGGAATTAAAGGAGAGGACAACAATTTGAACAGGAAAAAAAAGCAGGAAAAATACATTTTTAAATGTGGTCCTTCTTATAAGGTGCTAGAAGAGACACTTCAGGAATTTAGGAAAGAATGAATTATGCTGAGAGTGATGGGAAAGCACCTGCTCTACCACAAATTAAGTGTATTCCATCTGGTCCATCAGCCCTACACAAGCACACTTTGAGAATTAGAGAAACCTGTACACTTTGGCAGTCAACTGCTGTGTTTTGCAGACTTTTTGTGATAGAAAACAGAAATATGATCTCCACGTAGTCACCATGCTCTGTGCTCCATTAAGATTCACAACTCTGTCATTTGAGCTGCTTTCACATCTGCAACCTAATGCTCCAGCAGCCCAGCCTGGATGTACATCTGGTAATGTCATGCAGCAGGGGCACAGGTGGGAGGATATAAAATGAGTGTTTTGAAGTGAGTGCAGAATGGAAGTACATCTAGAAATAATTAACACAGTGACCATGTCAGTAGCAGCAGAAGCTCATCAACAGTGAGCTGTCTTTAATAATTCTTGGTAGAGCTACTTTACCATTAACACACACTCAAAAATAGTTTATACGGAAAAAAAATCCCACCCTTTCTTGAGAGCAGCTGAGCTAAACAGGATTGCCACACAGCAGAGGGTGTTTGCCAAGTAACTTTATAATAATTATCTGCTAGGCTGTGCAATATGCTCAAATAGATTTGTAACTAAGATAAAGAGATTTACAGAAAAAAATAAACAACAAAAATAATACTTTGTGTTCTCACTGAGGGGCAAAACTTCCTTTGAAGTTACAATGCGTTCTCCATCTGCTAGAGGCAGTCTCCAATGGCACAGTAAGACAGAGCAGTAAGATTTACATTTATTTTCTCTCACAAGTGACATTTGAAAATGGTTTCTCTGTGTCTGAAAACTGTAGGAACTGTAGTATTCTGTATTCACAAAGATTGCCATTCACAGGAGAAGATATAAAGCAAATAAATGCACTGCTTTGCACATACACTACTAATACTACACTTTGTAATACCAAAATCCAAGCTGACGACTTAAGGCAAGGAAACGCCTAGAGCTCTGGCCTAGTTCTTGTGCTTGGAACATACAATTACAGCTAATGGAAGCTGACTGTATCAACTCCTGCAAACTATTTAAGCAGTCTCCAGTAAAGCCAGAGGAGACAGATTCATTAAACATAAGTGATCCTTAAAAGATCCTTCACATCGTACCTGGTTCTTCTGTCACTTCTCCAATGCCAACATCATGGTCTCATTTCCCACAGCCCTTTACTTGCTCCACCACTTCAGGATTTGGTTGACTTCTCTGCAGTTTGCCACACCAGTTAGAGTAAAGGTTTGTAACACTGGCTGTGCAACCCCCACGGACTACACTAGCGTGCTGTACATGCACAGTCATTCACAAACCATCTCTTAAGTTTAAATCTGCTGCCATGCCCTGTGTCATATGTTACTGCAGTCAGAGTGAACAACAATATAGGCAAGTACTGGCAGCCAGTTCATCTATTCTGTAATGAAAGAAGATTTACCTTTCTTCTAATGAGAAAGAATGGTGAGAAGGCTCAGTTGTCTCATCCTAAGATTAACAGTGGGATTTTTGGGTCGCCAGTGGTTCCCCAGCCCTCCTGTGTCACTGCAGAATCATGGCACATATCATACTATACTTGGCCTGGAAAGCCATGACTAAAGAGTAGCTAAAATAGTATTTATTTTTATTTTCAGAATAAAATCTAGAATGTGAATAAAACTACAGAATATAACAAAAATCAAGGTTTTTTTCCTCCAAGTTATTTTCTAACCTCTTACATATATTCCTGTGCAATTAAAAAAAGCTATTCTATATGGCAGTTCAAAAAGCTGGAACTGCAACCTGATCCTCTACTAAACCCTATGGTATTTTACATTCTTTTCTGTAAAAGAGTACTTACTTCATTTCCGCTAAGTTCCATAGGCATCTTCTATAGGCACTGCTTAAGAAGTTAGGGAATACATCTAAATCAGGAGCTGCTTAGTTGGATATTTTGTGGGACAGACCAAGACTTGAATTATTATGATTAGTAATAATGAATACAAGCTATGAGAATATCAGCCCATGCAAGGAGCACTATGAAAAACAATGCTGTGCAATTTCATTACAAAAGCAAAAAAAGAAAGAAGGTGAAACTCAGCACAAAATTATGTGAAAATGAGACAGAAATACAGGCCTCCAGCGAAAGCAACAGATAGACATCATGGGTACCAAGCGGTACAGTCCTTTGTACTAAAGGTGTCCCCAATACTAATACCATACAGGCTACAGCACTGGGCTTTTCACATCCCACTATACAAAGGTCTTCCTTTTCTGATCCCATAAAGATCCACTTTCATCAAATTAGATTAAGTCATCCATTTATTAAAAATAACAATTTCTAAGACCATTTCAGAGCCAAAAAATACACTTTCTGAAGTCATTATGGTTTCTTCATCTCAGCCTACCAGAAGCAGAAAAAAGAAAAACAACAAAAAACACCAAGAGGCCTCTCCAAGAGAAAAAGTTTAGTAACCTAAATTAATTACACTAGAAAGACAACTTTAAAGCAAGAGAATAAACCGAACAAGTCAAAAGGGCAAATGCCATTCAAATTTTGCTGGTGTACAAAGAACCAAGACAACTGAAGAACAACAATCTTTCATGTAAAGACACTGACATCAGCATTATGCAGTGCTTTTGCTTGCCACAGCTTTTCCAGGAAGATGTGCAGCTCCACACACAGATTAAAGTCAAAATCCCAAGAGCAAATTCAAGCTAATATTTATTTTGTAAATATACGGCCACACACCGATACTTTTTAAAGTACATAATAAACAAAATGACAAAGGAAGAATAGATTGGGACCAAAGAAAGGACAGAAACTATTTTTAAAAGTCTCTGAAGAAAAAAAATAAAACCACTTTGTAAAGCCATGAGACAGAAGAGTAAATAAATACAGTTAAAAGGTTTTTTACATCCAATTCTAAGAAAGGGGAGGAAAGAAGTTAGAAAATTCCATTATAAAATGAATATAAATACTACAGAGATACAAACACTAAAACCAACATGACAGCTTCTGTGCCAAAGATCAAAAAACATGGCAACACTGCTGTGAATTCCTACCGTTCTGCAACATGAGGAATCCAGGATTTTAATAACACTATATGGGAGCATGCAAAGGCATTTGCAAAATGTATGTCAAAATTCACTTCCCAGCACTGGCAGTATTCTCTGTTACAGCGTGAAATCCTAATTTGAACTGACCATGACTGCACTCCAGCACATTTTGAGACTACACCCACTGGCACCACCTGTGGGTTCCAGACAAAAGAAAAGACCTTTATGCAGGCCAGCATGCAGAAAAAGGTCTCTTTCTCAGCATTATTTTCCTCACTGCAAGTATCTCCTTTCTGTCCTGCCATCTAATCTGTAATATCCTTAGCATGACAAAAAAGTAACTACTAGTTGCTCTAGCTTTCCTCCAATCTCAACAATTCCTTTAATTACAGGAGAACTACATCTTCAGTGTTTCAAAACTCTTTAAACTACCATTTTTTTTGCAAACACTCTCATAGAATTTATCCTTTATTTTTTAATTAATAAAAATGCATTTAATACAAAATTCAAAGCAAACTGTGCCCTGGTATATTTACCCTCTCTCAATAGTCTTTCCCCTTGCAAAGAATTCCACTATTTTTTAATGTACTAGCAACAGAATGGGAAATTTCAGACAAATAATAATGAGCTTTATAATTTCATCATCTTGGCATTTAAAGGAAAAAGAATTCTGACTCTGTGCCTTTATTAAGGCTCATTTTACACCTACTATAAAAAATAACATCACTCCATGGCTATAGTATCAGTGATAAAATATGACCCAAGTCATGCTGGCATGTATTCACCTGATAACCTGTGGCCAAATCAATCACAGCAAGACAACTTTCCCAAATGACTGAATACTGTTTTGTCAAATAAATAAGGGATGAAGACAAATTTTGGGAAGCCTGGAAGGTGTTTTGGACTACAACTTCATGACGGCCCCTGCTGCTTCCACACGAGTGGGACTGACTGCTGCTATGGATGATAATACTACAAATAGCCCTGCACACAGCTCAGGCTACCAATGCCAAAATATTGAATACAGCAGGGGAAGAAAAAAAAAAAAAAGGGGGATTTCAGGAATTAAACAAGCTGTCGGATTCATGCATTAAGTGCTAAAACGCCCCTTTTAAAATTCAGTTCTATGGTTACTTATTTCTGGACTTCCAGCAATAGTAGCAAAGAGGATATGTCAATACTGAATGGGATAATTTAATGACCAAGAAACATCTCTTGCTGCAAAATACAGTGGTTCAAAGCTTCTTCAAACAATTAAAATTAGCACAGAGCTCAAGAGAAGAGTGAAATCCTTAATGAATATCCACTTATCATATAAGCATGTCTGTCAGAGTGATTTTACCTTGAAAACAAACTCATTAACTCAAAAAGCAAGAATTACATGACAGGAAATGACAAGTCAAAAGATGAAGTGTAGAAAAAGCACAGTTTTTAGTGAACAGTCCTGCAGTGTGTTTGCAGTATGTTTGTCTGCTTTACTTTACATGCAGCTCCTCTGCATTCTTTGAGGAATTAGGACTACCAATGATAACTGTAAAGATCATCTGACTTCATCCATGGGCATATTGGTCATTGACAGATAGATTTCTCCCTTTGGAGGTGAGTCGGATGTCTGCACCCGACCGCGACACCTTGGTAATCTTTAAAAGCTTCTCATATTCACATGTGTAACCAATAGCACTTAGTTATCTGCTGGCTTGCAGATAACAAGCATCTACAGTTTTGAGCTTTGAACCAGTGGAAATCAGAAAAACCTGCAGCGAGATGCAACTTACTGCTTGCTTAGTGCCCAGACAAAGTTCTGCAGTGAAACAGCATTTTTCTGCAACACTTTATAGTATGAATAGTACTAGATCCTCCCTATCGCATGCAAAGACAGCTCATCATGTGGACTTCATCTCTGTATGAAATCTGTATCAGCTGTCTCACATTAACATGCTTAAACACACAAATATAGTTATAGATGAAAAATTACAAATGTTGAATTAACTTTAAGCTAGTATATAGTTGATATAAGACTCTTTTTTTCAGTAAGCATCAGAATCCCATAAATCTCAGCTACTGTTGAGGTCTTGGTCCTTATTTTCTTTGGCTGGGTAACATCTAAACAGATCTATTTTTCTTCTTTTGGGGGCTTTAATCACTCAGCAAAGTAACTATTATTATTTTGTCTATTGGGTTAACCTGTCCACAACTACATACTTTTACCAAATTTAAAGGGTCACACAGCAGTCATTTTGTGTGTGACCAGATAATGTCATGTGAACAACTGCATTTGGACCTTTTAATGTAAACAAGTGTAATGAGACTTTATGAATTTTGTGGGAAACTCGCAGATACTTCCTTAACATACATTTGGTTCCCATAAAAGCCCCAAACTAACAGCACCGGCAAAATGAAAATGCTTCTCTCCTCTGACTGGAAAAGTTCCTGTTGATGTGTATCAGTACCAACCAAAACATAACACACTTTTCGTGCAGAGATTTCACTATCTGCACACTTTCGGGCTTTTTTTTGCTTGGCTGTCAAAAGGAACAGCTCCTTTCACAACAGTTTCTGTGACAAAGACAAATGAAGCAGCAGTAACCAGCCCAAGACATTCAGTCCAAATCCTGAAGGCTAAGAAGGAGTAAGAATATTCATTAGTAACATGCTACAAAGCTGTTCCTAACAATCTGGGTTTGTGGGATAAGGACAAATCTAAATTCTTCCTTGTTTTTCATTTATGTCATGTTCCCTTTTAAAATTCTTTTGAGAACGGTCTCCTTGGAGGCACACTGTATTTGACTCTCCATTTATTCCACTCCTCTACTTACCATCTGTAATGTAACCTACCAATTCCCAAGGAAGCCAAGTAAGACACTTGACAACTGCCTCCAAGTCTACACAGGAACTGCCAAGAAGCAGGATTCCTCCATTCCTCCTGGCTGGGGATGTTACTGCCATAAACACCTCACAGGGGTTACGGGACTTGTGCTGAGTTGGTTTCAGAGCTCTTTTCAGAAAAATCATAAAAGATCCCTGCTCTTCCTCTCCACAAAACCACCGGGGAAAAATTAAATGTAACAGCTTATGTTCTGCTAACATCCCTCTCTGCTATCAAACATAACAGCACTATTTCCTAGATATCCAAGATGTGAGTAAGATTCACATGTGGATACTAGACAGCTGGCTGAACCCTAGCAATCCTACAGTGGTGCTGGTGAGAAAGAAGAGTTGTTAAAAAAACTCTACCACCTTTCAAGTACCATCCATAGCAAACTAATCTCCCTTTAGAACAGTAGGCTACCTGTTTTGGTATTCAGCTGAATTTATCACTCTTCCCAAACGTTCAAAAGGCCAGAGCAGCTCAGAGGGTCCCACTCCTGCCACAGTTGGACTTAATCACAATGATCACAAGCTTTTTCATCTTTAGTCCTCACAGCTTCTCTGCAACAGAGCAGTTAACTGAACACACCTCAGCTTCAAATCCTGGAAAGGCTCCAATCAGAAAGGCAGCAAGGCAGTTGCTCAGTGGCCAGTCACTCAGCACTCCTCTCAGTTTGTTCTCCTTTGACTAACTCTCCATTAAGTAACAGGTCAAATTCAAGGCTCCCATCCTTATCTTTAGTGCTCTTCCTTGCAAACGGCTCATCTACAGGAGAAAGTGGTTTTCTAAAGTGACAGAATCATCAGTTTCAAGTTACATTTCAAACACTTTTTTCTGGTACAGACACAAAAAGCCTGGAGATAATTTCCAGAAAGGATAGGAACAACAACAAACCTTAAATTTGTCAAAATGGAAGGTAAAACTCATTTCCTTAAACTACTCTTCTGACATTGACAGCTAAACCAAAATGCCCCTCCTCCCCCAGGTAAGCAGTATTTGGTCAGCACCGCCAAAAGAAAGGAGAAAGAAACATATCTGTGTTCCCTCTGGCAAACAAGCACCATGGCCAAGCGCACCACTAGTTTCTGAAAGACATCTAAGTCCTTCCCTTTAAGAAATTTAAATTCCTTCCAGATGATTACAGAACTTCCCTTGTTCTCAACAAACCAATGGATGTTGCTTCAATAATACTTCCATAAGTAGCCACTCTGCAGGAAGAATCTACAACTGTGCTTCAGTCAGGTCCCACATTGCAAGGATGGAGGCCTCCAAAAGCACTGGCAGATTCTGAAGAGTCTGAGGGACACACTCAAGGATAACACAGGCACGTAAACAAGGGGAAGGAAAGGAAAGAACAGAATTGCTAAAGGAGACTTAAAGTCAAAGAAAGAATTACTGTTATTTGGGGCCTAGATAAAAGATGTTGCTGACATCCATTATAGGAAGAAGGAGATCTGACACAATGTTGAGGAGGTGGAGGAGAATTCTCACGTTTTCAACATTATTTATCCTACTTTACCTATGAACTTCACGTATTCTTACTAATAGCTATACAAACCCCATCATTTTCAAAATCACATTGAACATAGTTAATGAGGAGATCTTAAAGCTTATTAAGATATTACTTCACAGAAGGTCAGAGGCACATCTTTTCAATATGCTCATTTCAACAAGCTAAGCATTTATGTAATTAAGAAATGAAAATCTCAAAGGCTGTATTATGAAAACAGTATTTTTATAGCATTGTTATTCATCATGCTTAAGAAAAATAGAGATTTTTCTCACACCAACAAAAACTTGGTACATTAACAAGTTTTATAAATTAAGACTTAATGTGCTCCTTCTCCAGTCATTTATGTTATACAGTAGTGCCTCATTTTACACTCTAATAACTTCTTTGCGTATGTCATCTGGCAGTGCCAAGCTTTCAAGAGTCTGAATAAGGAGGTGGCACCAGAGCTCTGTCATGCTCCATAAAGACTTGCTAATCCCAAGAAGCACGTCAGCCACACTGGCTGCTTTTATACCAGAAGATAACGCATGCACAATTCCTTCCTTACTGTAACTGCATCTGCTACACATCTAGTGCCAGCATGGAAAAAAGTATTTTTAATGGTTTAATTCAAGATCTGCCCTGTGGAATTTTTCTCCCTCCAAGAAATCCCACAATTGCTTTTGTCATGTAGCCTCAAAAAAAATATTGCTTGTGAAAATAAGTCTACTCAGACCTACTCATCTACACATTTACCCAACCTCTACAGTCAGAGCTGAGGATAAGCAGCCATGGAAACCAGTCACACAGAGCAATACCCAGGCAAGTAGAAGGAGTAAGAGCATTTTCAAGCAGTCAGGTTTCTTGCTGCCTAGGGACAATGAACACAAGCCTTCTGGAAGCATGTGAGCCTTCTCAAGAGAAACTAAAAGCAGCTGTTAAATTTCTCGTTCTCCTTTGAGCCCTGATTTCACAGTGAGGAGTCAGTATCCTGTTTTACAAAGAAAAGTGGGCGGTTGGTTTCTTTTTCACTATAGGACCTGACCTGTCGGTTCTGGAGCTCCTCAGATGAAGGCTGTTGAATACACTACAGCTGCTCAACTCCGGAAGGCAGCAAATTTCATTCTGTAACAAAATACTGCCCGCAGTCATTCTGAAGGTATAAAAATGTGCAGCTCTAAATTTGTTTCAGGATGGTTGTTGATGAACTATGCCTGTGAGATACACAGACAATATACGCAGCTGGGGTGAAATTTTTCTGCAGTAAAGACACCTGGAAATTTGATAGTTACTGTCAACTAAAATAAGCTCACAAAATTTTTCAATTCCTGCTGAAATACTGCTATCAAAAGAATTCAGGTTTTGATTCTTGGATTCAGACAGTGAACTCAAGCTGCTCTTCATGTATAGATGCATCTAAAGACAGGCTGCAATGAATTAGAAACTTTCTCCAAAGTAGCTCTTCACAGTATCACAGAAATGTAGAGAAAAATTCACAATAGCAAAAATGATAAAGTTGAAAACCTTAGAAAGGTTACTCACAATTATAAGGAATTTATACTATAACATCATAGAATCATAGAATAGAATCATAGAATCATCATTATTATCATCAAGTCCAACCTTCATCCTAACATCTCTCTAGCCACTAGACCATAGCCTCAAGTGCTACATCTACTTGTTTTCTAAACACCTCCAGGGATGGTGACTCTACCACCTTCCTGGGCAGTCTGTTCCAGTGCCCAGCCACTCTCTTAGTAAATAATTTCTTCCTAATATCTAATCTAAACCTCCCCTGACACAACTTGAGGCCATTTCCTCTTGTTCTATCATTAGTAATTTGGGAGAAGAGACCAACACCAGCCTTGCTACAACCTCCTTTTAGGCAGTTGTAGAGAGCAATAAGGTCTCCTCTCAGTCTCCCCTTCTCCAGACTAGGAGAATACTGATGAAAATAGTGCTGTCAAGTTCCAGAAACAAATAGAAATCTAAATGGCAGAGTCAAGCACGTTGAATTTTGCTGTTCTTCATGGTTGCTACCACTGTAGTCAATAAGATAGCTTAAATTGCTATACAAGTACACTATCCAAAGCTAGACCTAAATAAACAAAAATAGTATTATTACAACAGACATCAGAGAACTGGAAGTGATAAAATTAAAACTAGTCTTCCTCTTCAAACTTACAAACTAGATGACTATATAACTATAAGTAGTTAAAGGTCTCAGTAAAGCCCTGGATACTGGCCATTGTCAAGGGCTTAAGACAGGACTAGACTGGAAGTAATATTTTCCTTTTACCATAAAACTTTGAACAGCATTGCCCAATGAGGGTAATCAACAGCTTCAACAGAAGACACTTGCTTTCTTTTCAAGTCAGACAGTACTAAAAGGGAAAACTAAGAACAACAGCAGGAAGAAGAACAAATGGCTGAGAAAAGACCCGAGTGCTTATTTTCACCCCATTTTTACCAAATAAAGCTTTCAACTCAAATGGACAAGGAATTCAGAAATAGGACTGCAATTACTGACCTAGAAGTAAAGAATCATCAAAGCCAAGAATACAGGAAAAAAAAAAAATGTACTTTTAGATATGAAACTATAACATTGACAGAATCAGAAGTATGAGGGTTAATAGACTAAGCTTTGGCATTTGGAAAAGTTTACCAATATATGTCAGCAATTAGGAATGAAACATACTGACCACTAGCTTTGGTAAGACTGTTTGAAACTTCGCAACAACACTACAGAAAGACAAGAAAAAAAACCAAAATAGGGTCTTTGGTTAATTAGAAAAAGAGAAACCCTGCCACACACCAAAAACGCATCATGACACGACTAAACGTTCTGCATTTGTCACGTTGATGTTACTAAGCGTTCCTGACAGTTAAAGCATGAAAATGCAAACGTTGCTCAGAAATATAAAAGCTTCTTCAATAATCTACTGCCATCTGTATTATTAAAAGCATATTTTTCATATAAGCAAGATTTTTAGCTGCACACAGAACAAGTCACCATCCTGGCTTATGCTATGAAAAACTCTAACAGAATTCTACCGAGCTGGGGAATACTATAATGCAAAAGTTTAACACAATTAGAAAGAAACGCCACGTAAACAGAGTGTCTTCACATACTTGGAAGCACTACTCTGTCAAAATCAGTTTTCACAGATCATATATCTGTCAGTTTACTATGCTATTGCTTACAATATGAAGAATTTGATGGATAAAGCACAGGGCAGCAATACACGCATTTTGGATGAGTGACTTAGGGAATAAAGTATCTGTCCAGACAGAAGGTACAAGATGGACATAAGAAGCTGAAGCAGCTACACTAGCAAATCAAATAAGGAAACAAAAACTAGTCAAATCGTCAGACAGTAGAAATAATACACACCTTGATAAAATATGAAAAATACAGAAGAAATAAAATTAGTTTGTGCAGAGGACTGGGAGCGAAGAACCCTCCCTCCCATTCCGATTTAAGCACTATCAATCATCCTGCTCACTGCTTAGTAATGCTGGCTTACCTGAAAGCATGACTGCAGAAAAGCCTCTGTAACTTGAGAATGCACCATGCTCTGTATTGCTGGGTTTAAAGGCCAAAAGCTTTACATGAGGCTAGATATGGGTCAGAGCTAGACCCTGGCATGGGTACATGTGGGAAAAGTAAGAAATTACTAGTTTCAGTTCCCTTTTATACAACCATCAGTGCCATAAAGAAAAATCAGTGTATCTTTTTGCACAATTCCAATGTAATACATTGATGTATAAAACTTACCAAAGGACCTGTTTCAAATACCTGCTAGGATTCTAGACATTTTCTAGATACCACCTCTACTAAGATGTAAAAAACCTCTAACTTTTGTTGCGCAGGCTCACCACAATCTGACATTTATATGTAAAGGGGACTTTCCAATCAAATAATAAAGCTCGTAAATGACCGAATACTTGACTACTTCCATGTGGTTGCAGGCTAACTGTAGCACATTGTCCTAACAATCTTTAGAGCCTAACCTGGGAATTTTAAACTGGGCATGCACTTACCACATCTCAGTGGTAAGAATACCTTTCAGATACTATCAAAATGGCTAAATAAAGACAAAAAGACGACAAAGACATCCACTGCTAACTTCTTAAACCCATCCATTTCTAAGCACAGGGAACAACACCACAAGCTCTAGTTAGAGTTCACTAAAATATGATCCTTGTCAAAGGAAAAAGACAGTCTGAGAGACTTGCAAATACCTGAAATTACTAAAGGCTTTTCCCCACAGACAACTATCAAAACACAAAGCTTTGTGATCAACAGACATTTAGGATACTATCTATAAACTTACTGAAGTTTTAATTGGAATACACAGGCTTACATTTCCAGTAATCCATTTTTCCTGCTCAGAACACATACTTGCTGAGGAAAGACTAACACATAACACAGGCATCAGTAACAGAATAACTGTTATAGGAGCTGGGGTTGTTCAGCCTGGAGAAGAGGAGACTCAGGGGAGACCTTATCACTCTCTACAACTACCTGAAAGGAAGTTGTAGTCAGGTGGGGGTCAGGCTCTTCTCCCAGACAACTAGAGACAGGACGAGAGGGCATGGCCTGAAGCTGCACCAGGGAAAGTTTAGGTTGGCTATTAGGAAGTACTTCCTCATGGAAAGGGCAATTAGAGACTAGAATGGACAGAGTTGCCATCCCTGGAGGTGTTTAAGGAAAGACCGGATGTAGCACTCAGTGACATGGTCTAGCTGATGTCATGGTGTTGGGTCATAGGCTGGACTTGATGATCTTGGAGGTCTATTCCAGCCTCAATAATTCCATGATTCTGTAATACTCCATCAAGTGGCAAGCAAAGGCAAGGGCCACATTAAATGCTGAACAGGTGAAACTTCTAGGAAAGGTGAATGAATACATTAATAACCTCTCCTGTAGAAATTAATCTATTAGGTGATTAACTGCCTGAAGTGTTATATGCCACTACAGTCAATGCAGCTGAGGCTGTGCCCTTTAAGATCGTTAACACCTGGAGAAAGCCATTAGGCTCCAAAGGAACTGGCTGCCATTCGCAGCAAGTGCTCCCGCAGAAGCATTCCTGAAGACTTTCACATTCTTACACATTTTCTACAACTTCACTGTAGGTCCCTCTCAAGTTAACCACTGATAATTCAGTGACCTCTGCTTCATACTGAACTGATTAATTTAAGATAATTAAGTCAAGCTTTCAGTATTAAAGAGGCTGCTGGGGAAAAGAAACCAACAGCACTGACACAGTGGGAGCACAAAGAATGAAAACTGAAATTTCACAGTAACCTCTCCTTTATAAAAGGGAGCCTTTCTTTCTCTTTCAGCTTTCCTTTCTTAGGTCTTATTTTTGCAAGAGGGATTCCATGTTCTGGTTTTCTTAGCATCAGTTCCCTGGGAAACATCTTGACACACTACAGTGTCTGATCAAAATAATACAACAATGATTAAGAACACCTTCACAATGAGAAATGTTTTCCAAGCACAAATCTCGTCTGTGATTGTAGAAAATATAGCCTGAATTGTTTCTGTTTTTAATGATCAGGAAAAGCCTTCACTTATAGATACCACACACCCCCTTCCAGAAAATGGGAGCTTGATTTCTGCCTCATAAAAACTGAGCTGTCAGGAAAAAGAGAGAACATAAACTTTGTTTTCCTTGAAGGATCAAAAAGAGGTGCTTTATTTCCAAAGAATGTCAGTATTTCATTGAGCCTGCAACACATAGTTAATTTCATATTTATTTTGAAATAGAAAAAAGCAATAAATTTCATGTTCATTCTAACTGAAAGCCTGTATTAATTTTTCAGCTCAGACAAGACAGAATAAGATCTTAAGCACCGAACCAGAATGTGTGAGAAAAGAGCTAACAGAAGCCACAGCCCTGGGGATGTAAACCAGAGAAGGTATCAATAACAGTCTAATCCTGCTACTACTTATTCCGTGCTGCTGGTCTAAATATCAAAACCATATTGATGGTCAAAAAAACTCACCTAAAAACTTCTGACTGATGGTTCTGGGGTTAGTGAAAACATAGATTGAAAGAACAAATTAAAGACAGCTCTACTAAATTAAAGTTTGTATTTTAAGGTTTTGAATAATTTATCACATAAAGATTATCCGTATTATTGATGCCACAGCTAGAAGAGATTAATATGCTTCCATGCTACAAACCCTGGAGATATAAAATCCTCCTGGAATTGTCACAAATGCACACCATGTTCCCAATATCTAAATCTGTGTACTACATTACCATTTGCAAGAAAGTCTACAATGACTGCACATATGAGGAGGATGTTGTCAAGCTTCAGGGTTAGGCCAGCTACTACATGAATGACAGACACTCTCTATTAACCCCTCTCTCTTCCCAAGCAGGAAGAGAAAAGGAATAAGAGAGAGAGACTTATGGACTGGAAAAGAAAACTAAAACAGCTTTAATGAAAATAATAAAACAAAATTATACAAATACACAGAAAACCAATATCATACCCAAGACCCCAACCCCACCCCCACCTCGATGGCAATTTCATCACCATCACCACTGATGCTGTGGAGCGGGCACTGGGGAAGTCCCAGACTGGACTCAGCAGCAGATGGGAAACAGATTCAGGAGCTGGAGTCTGGAACTGGATTCAGGAACACATAGATCGGGATCAAAGACAGAACAGACAGAGTCCTCTTCAGAAACTGGACACTGAAGAAGACAGCTTGACCCTCGTGATCCCTCAGCTTTATACCAAATATGACGCATATGGGATGGAATACTTTCTCCCCACAAGTGCAGTCTTTCACTTTCTGCATCCACAGATGTGGTACACAGGAGTTAGCAGTGACCTTGGTCTCCATACCAGTCCTTGGTAGTACCTATAAACATCAAGCGTCATCACTGCTAGAAGCAGACACTGCCTGTGAAACAGGCTGTTAACTTCAGAAGGTGCAGTTAGCTAGAAGAAACTGAGCTGAAAGGTAAAATCACTGAACAGAATTAGTTCTGTTCTAACTGAAACCAAGACAGGCACGTACTATTCCAACAAGCTGAATAAATCTAGAGGAGTTACACACAAAAAAGTGTTATTGAAGTTCACATTTCAAACAAGAATGTCCAAATAACTAGAGCTCATCTTATACTTCTGCATCTGATGAAATCCCATTTTCATTATTTTTTAAAGGAGAAGTACCATTACCACATTATTTTTGCTGAAGAATATGACAAGAACCTTGAATGGATAGATTACTGCACGTTCATAAAAAGCATATGGATATCTAAAGAGAAGGAAGTGTTCTAGATTTTAAATGGGGCCATCAGCTTAACATCTAGCTCTGGAAACAGACCTTTTTATAACAAGAAACAAAAATAAGCCAGCCTGCTTATCACTTTATCAGTATGTACCCTTCTGCGGTTTGCAACTAAAATAGCTAGTATTTTGGAGGAAATATCTTCCCTGAGACGCATTATTTTCTTTTTCCCCATCCACTCACCACAGAATTTTTTTTAGATCACAGTTTGTTGCAAAAGGGAAACTTCTATCAAACAGAAGCTTCATATGCCTACACAGTCTTACATTACTGTGTTTTAAATGACCAGAACATATTGAGCACATGAAGTGCCTGTAACTGTGACTCCCTCCAAAAGATGCTGCTGCAACTGATTGTCAGTTCCTGTCTCACAGCTACAAGACTGTTCCTGTACATCAGTCTGGATGCTAGTATATATTTAATGCTAATCATATGTAGCTTCATGTCATTACAAAACCATTTGCACAAATCCTTAACTTCATAACACAGCTGTTCTGGGTGAGTGTCCTTGACTTTCCAGCGTTCAATTACATACAAAATATAAACTGATACACCCTTTTGCTCCGAAAGCTTAATTGAATTTCTGGCAGTTTGAAGAACTCTACTTCAATCTTATTGACCATATGAAACTCACACCACCATTCATCCCCAAACTAAAATTTTCTCTTCCCTTGGTGCCGGTCATCTTCCCCTTCTGACCACCAAGTCATGATAGTGACAAAATACCTTTTTTTTTCCTGGCTATTGCTTATAGGAGCTTAATATTCCAGTCTCACCTCTGTCTCTGTTAGTCTCCCTCCTTCTTATACCTTATGATTGTTTTTATCTTCCATCAGTACTTTAATTACTTGTGCCTTCTTTTCTCCCGTCTGATACATGCAAGAATTATAAACAAAAGCTGGCTGAATTATAGCCACCAAAGATCTCACACTTATACTTAAGAACTTCACAGATGCAATGGGAATAGTACTGAAATGTTTACTCTCCCCACAGTTCCTATTTCTTACTTTTTAGGGATGCATCTTATTTAATTCAACTAATATTATTTCTAAAAAGGATTAGATATTCTAAATATTCAGAAGTCATGAATTTTCTAGAGTATTTTCAGAAGAAGGATGAGGAATATGACAGATGGCTGTCTGCCTCTTGAGCCTCTCTGAAGGCGTCATTATCAACTCCACTCAATAAAAGCACAGTGAAAATATCTACACTCACTGTGACAGTCCAGGAATCTTCCCTGTAAATGACTTGTGAACTTTGTCTGACATTTGGAAATTTTTCTATAAATACTGGGGGATTTGTTGAGTAACTATTGTACAAACCATTTCCAACCATACCATCCCAACCAGATAGAATGACTATGAATAACAATTGCTTCATTGGGTGAGGCTGGTTAAAGTCAGGAATTACTTTTCTCCTGTTTGTCCACAAGGAGGAAGTCGAGAGAGCAAAGAATACCCCATCAAGAAAAAAATCACTAAGAGCAGATAAAACACAAGCTTAAAAAGACCTGAAAGAAGAGCTTGCACAGCAGGCAATCTCAGTAATTTTCAGAGAGGAGAAAGACGATGTGGTCTTATTTAATTGGAGACATGTAAGATTCACGTGAGAACAAAATGTGAGAAAAGCTTTGTTATGAAGAAAAGCCACAAGGTGCAGAAGCCAAGAGGAGCTGGGCTGAATCCCAACAGTTGCTTGAAAGATTTATGGTGTCTTCAGAAGGTGCTTAGAGACCCCACAGCGTTTCAGATTCCAGGGGCTTAAAGAATGAATGGCCTAATGAAATAAATCCCTAACAAATCAGCCAGTGAAATGTCCCATCAGAGGAGGAACTCCACTAGCAACCTCAGTTAACCTGTATTTTATTAAAGAAAAAGAAACGAGAATGAATTCATACACAAGTCTATGAGCCAAGACAAACATAGATGGTTAGTCCTTGGAGCAATAAGATGAGATTTTAACAGCTGTGAAGCGTTGAGCTAATGATCAGAGGATACGCTCTTTGGTGGATGTTTTTCCCCAGAATCTCAAGCTGAGTATCTGCCGTAGGCCTCCTTGGCCCCAGGTAGATTTGAAGATACACAGAGAGAATTATAATGCTCTTGGAGAAAGAGTATCACCACGTATCATTTCTTTATGAGGAGCTTTAACTTCTCAGAGACTCACAAATAAATGAAAATAATGAAAATGAAATGAAATGAATGAAATGAAATGAAAATAATGAAATGAATATTTCAGACCATGTAATTATAACTTAAGTTTAAATTAAATGGAGGAATAAACAACACTTAGTCTGTATCTCAAAGTTTAAGTGATAAATACATAATGTTAAAAATGAACAGTTAACAAAGACAAAAAATGGGAATTGGATATGAGAGAAGTCTGGGACTTCAATCATTATAAAAATATACAGGTATTAATGAACAGAAGAGAATAAGCAGAAATGGGTGTGCTAAGATGAGAAGATGGCACACTTAAAACTGGCCATTGTACTAGAGCTGAAGAAGTGCCTTCCTTACTTAAGCCATCAGCAGTGATCATGCCCATCGTAACTAGAGTTAGAATACAGGAAGAGAAGTTATGCATCTCAAAGTTAAAATCCAAACAGCATTTGAAGTGCAGGGACCCAACCTAGAACTACTAAAACACATAAAACTACAAACTTGCAGCCACAACCATTCTAGATCTTAACAAAACCATCCATCTTGAAATTATTAACTTAATTTAAATGTATTTTAAGGAGAACAACTGATTGTGGGCACTACAATCCTATCAGCCTGACCTAAACAGATTCAAATTTTAGATCAAGTTTCAAGAATAAAGAGGAGATAGGAAAGAAGATAAAATATTTTGCCAAATACTTCAGAATCCTTTCAATAATGGATTTTTCTAGAGACACAAGTAAATTGGTCTGAATTTACCAAAGCAACCTATGGAAATCACATTTCTTTACATTTTTTTCAGTACAGACAACACAGCTATTAGTCAAAGAATCATATGGTAAGAAACTGAGTAAAGAAGAAACAAAACCAAGACGTCTTGAAAAGGGAAATAACAAATGGGTTGGCTGTATTGATAATCAGCTTGTTAAATCTATTCATTAGTCAGAAAAAAAACAGAACATAAGTGCTTCAGTAACACTCACCAGTTTTTGAAACTAGAAAGTGTGTCAATGTAGAAGATCAAGAGGATCTTTATATAGAAGGACTACAAGATTTAAGTAATAAAATAGAATGACAAAAAAATGAAATTACATACCAACAAACATTTTTCTGCTGTAAGCTGGGTATTTATTCATTGGAAACTGAAGATGAGGAAAAAAATACATAGATGACTATAAGAAAAATGATCCAGCCTAAAAAATACATATGCAAATTGATTTAGGTGAAATATTACCAATTAAGTATTAACATTCCTGTGCAAATAATCTGTCAGTTCCCATTTGGAAAATACTGAGTATAGATGATGGGGGAGAAAGGCCTCCAGCTACAGCCAGAGACTTAATGAAAGCACCTTCCTGCCCATACATTTCAGAAGGCGCAGCAGTTCTGCTTCACTCCCCAGAAATGTGGGGTGGGCAAGAGAAGGTGTAGTTACTAGAAGCCCTTGGGGATGGCAGGTACTGAGATTTGCACGTGATAATCCCCAGCAATGTTTCTAACTTCCACCACACTTTCTAGGAAAAATAGCCACAATTTTGTGCATGCTCATAGGCCTAAAACATGGTTTCCATTACAAGCAATTAGTAAGAATAATGCCACAGCATAAAATCAGTCTCAAAAAGCATGCTTTATGAGGCCTCCAAGAAGATAAAACAGACATCAAAAATCTCTCAGGAAAAATAAATATTTTTCAGGATGGTGTTTCAACAACAGAGTTTTAGAAAACTTGTGTCCCATAACCACAGGGTCCCGTAAACATAACACATGTTCTAGTCTAACTCCTAAATATTGGCTTGGGTCCTCCCTTCAGACAAACATTTCTGAAAATTAAAAGCAGTCAGCCTTTCAAAAAGTGTGTTTCAACTGTCAGGTATTTTCCACCTCCTCAGATACAGGCACAAATGGAGATTATTTTTTTTTTTAAGTAATCAATGATTAGTTCCATTAAAATGTAAACCTTACTTATTTAACTGCAAATTACAAACCTAAGAGATTTGGGGTTTGTTTTTTTTTCAATTGAAAGAACACATAAACGTAGCCTAGTATCAGAACAAAGTAATTGTAAGACTACAGCACTGCCAAAGTTATTGCTAAAGACATCAACTTCAAAGACAGCTAAAAAAATAAAAGAAGAAACAAATTCCAGGATATAGAGTTTTACTTTAGTAGTAACAGAAGGGAGCAAACAAACAAACAAGAGAAGCCAAATATATGAAGGTCTGCCTTTCTTCTTTCTTTTTAAAACCAGAATGAAATGCTCTCTCTCGGATCCTTTAAAACTATACAAACATAAATCTAAAGGAGAAAGAATTTTCTAAGTTGTGACTTTGTTTCAAATCAAACTTTTGGGGAAAATAATTATTCTACCATTACCAGTGACGGCAGCACATATTGTGTTAAAATATGTTACATTAAGAAGTAGTTCTGTGCTCTGAAGTTTATTTCATCCCCTTGCTCCTACAGTATCATGCATACAGCACTCTCCCTCCCCCTCAAAAACCCACGGACACACATTAGATTAGTTGGGATTTCTAAAATCCAGAGAACCTGAAAACTCCCCAAAGAACAGGCCCTGGCTGATTTCATTGCAGCTTACGTTCCTAAGCTCCCTGTACAGTTGTACAACAAAAGCTTTTTTGAAAAGAGCCTCCCAGTTCCCCACTGCCTCACAACTTGTGCAGCCATCAACTGGTGCAATGTTGTATTGTATTACCATATGGTAGCATTTTACAGTTACTTCGCACAGGCTTATAGGTCTACACAAAGCAGAAAGCAAGCAGGAATTAGCAGGTTTAGTCTTTTTTTAAATCCAACATTACTGAATCTTGTGATCCAAGTTAAACAGCCAATCTTCAACTTGAGCAATTTTTGTCCCATACTGTTTTCACACCACGAGCTAGAGACTGGATCCTGATGGGGTTCCAAACACCAACGGACCCTTGGTACTTATTAATGATGCTAAAAAAACTACCCCAGAGCCACACTAGAGTAACTACAAGCCTAAGCACAGCATGCCCCAAGAAATCTGAAGTGCTTTCAGTTATTTCATTTCTCAGAAAGTTGAAAAATTAAATTCTATATTATGTCTTGAGAAGCAAAAGTAACAGTACAACACACAAAACAGGAATCAGCCTGTTGAAAATTGAGCAAGCACAGAGTACCTCAGGTTACTGCTCCCCTTCCCCCAAATAAAACTGCAAATTTTAAGGTTTAAATAGTATGTTGATACATTCTTGAAATTAACATATTTTCTAATAGTACACCAAAAAACCCTATCTATGCAGCATGTGCTTACAGTACAATGTACAGTGTAAGCATTAACAAAGGGATAATCCTTGTCTCAAAGTGCTTATTCTCCTCCATTTGGGAGCATCTTAAGACAACTGAAAATCTTTCCAGAAGAGAATGACAGACATGCTTTATTGAGTCCATGCCCGTGTAAGTGCACATCGATCCTACAGAAATGTTATTAAGCATCATTGTGATAAAGTACCAAACTGAAATGTATCCATAAAATTAGCTATTTAATAAAAACGTTGGGAATTTCTTAAAGAATCAAACTCAACGTATGTCCAAGGCAATAGCCTATCAGAAGATTAATAATGTATCCCTAAGAAAAAATAATTAGGTGCCTACATATCTATGGATAATGTTAAATACATAACTCCACCTGTGTATAGAAGCAGAGATAAAGATATCAATATATCATTTCTCTGAGAAAACATAGTTTTGTACAAACAATAGGTCTATTATCAATGCAGCGACACCACGGAAGAACAACTAGGAGAAAAGGCTTTGGTAAATCATTACTCTGGTATGTCTGGACATGAATTCAGAACGCAAAGCAACTACAAAACATAGCAGGAAAAACTTAATTTGTAGTATAAAATTGTATTTATTGGGGTTTTACATATCAGAAAACAAAAGATCACGTAGAAGGTAATGTCCCAGAGGATGAGTGCAGTCACCTCCAGCAGTTTCTCTCACTGTTAAGATACATCCAGTTCCTTGGACATTGCATTAAACCATATGTGTTTGTTTATAACTGTTAAAAAACCAGGGTGTACAAGTTGTTTGTCTCGCATATGTTTAGTCAGACATTAGTTAAAAAATGCCCTTCCTGTTACTCCTTTCCCAGTACCAGATGTAGGCACAAGCCAGTGGAAGTGGAGCAGACATAAGCATGACAACCTAATTCTCTGTGTGAGGGAAGTAGCTGGGGATGAGGAGGGGGAAGGGGAGACAAAAAACACTTTACACAAGGTCAGTGCAGGAGATTGAGACATCTGTCAAGGCTGGAAGTTAGCGTATTTGCTTTTATTACAGCACATACTGTAGGTACTGCAACAGTTTTATGCTTAAATCAGTGCAGCCTGTGAGCAAAGTAAATTGGCATGACAGTATCCTGATTTTTATTTTAAGTCATATCCAGCAGGAAATGGAGCTAGTAAAGTCTGGCATAAATGTAATGTTTGTTTTCATTTCGTGCAAAGGAGAGGAAGAGACAGAAGCTATAGCTGCATCTCTAATGCTGTACTATTACAGAATGAAAACTCATTTCTAAGCAAAGCACTATTGCAAAGCCCATAGATTGGATCCACCTAGAGTAACCCCCATATGAATGGGAAGATTTTGGAAGTGAGGAAATAGGCACAAAAAAGGGTTGCAACATAAGCATTGTCCCTTAAAACATGTCCTGCTAACTCTCACTGTCAGAGTAAGGCTTTGGGTTGTACTGTCAAGTTTATCCACATAAACAAAGCCTAGTTAAAACTTCCTTTACACTACTTGATTTAAATGGGACTGAAGGAGGATCACCTTTTTATACACATGTATGTATAAAATTATACACAAATGTATATGGGGGAGCAGTTAGTACAACAAGGTGAGAAGTTATCTGCACATCTTCTGTTGCAATGCTAAATACACCACCACTGGACATGTTCTCCAGGCATGACATAAATCCCTCGCAATTAACAATCACCAGGGAAGAATGATTTCAACTAAGTGACAATGAAATTTAAAAGCTCCTGATTTTTTACAGCTTCTTATAGGAGTCTCAAAGAAGAGAGCAGCTTGAATGAACTGTGATTTGTAAGTAGTATTTAAAAAAATCTATACTCCTAAAAAAATACCTTTTAAAACAGGTAAGTAAACTTTCTTCACAGACTGAAAGCAAGGACACTATTTTCACAGAATCACACAGAATTGCTTGTGGTTGGAAAGGACCTTTAAGAACATCAAGTCCAACTATTATCTATCTCTATCGGGCCATTTCTCCACCATATCCTTGAGCACTCAAAATCTACCAAATTCTATAGATTTTGAACTTTCTTCTACTATACAACCTTTGTAAACAAGGTTTAATTTTATATTTTCACCAGTGGCACATTTCAGCATTTGATGTTCAAGGATAGCTGCTGGCCCAACACTCTTTTTTCTCAGCTAACAAGTACTGAAAACGAGATGGAGAGGTGGTATAAAAGATGCGTGAAATCACGAGCAGTCAGGACAGATTACTGTCTCTGGTCCAGGTTAAAAGCAAAGAGGCGATTCCTCATGGAGCAGGCAGCCGATCAGCACACCCCCTTGCCACAGTACATTGTGGCTGATGATACTTGGGAAAAGCTGAAGGCATCTTTCACAGGAAAAAATCCATTCAGGGTTACAAATACATAGAAGGTCTGTCTTGCCTGGGATGACCTTGAGGTGAAAATGGCTGAACAACAAGAATCCACGAGGGAAAGGTTCACGCATGTTTGCCCTGTTCTTACACCCATCCAGGCTGTATGCTTTTAGCATCTAGGAGAAAAAGGACAGGAGGCTAGATGTCATACTGGTCCTATGGAATACATATACATGCTCCTACATGTAACAGCTGTGCCAAGTGAGCTGTATGGTATTTTCCCCATGGGTTTTGTTAGCTGGTATCTGTTGCTCTATGCTGTGATGCCGGCAGCAGGATTTGAATAATTAGTTGGACAGAGATCCCCGCTCCTCACAGAATCACATTTAGGTTGGAAAAGACCTCTAGGATCATCAAGTCAAACCTTCATCCCAACATCTCCCTGACCACGAGACCATGTCCCAAAGTGCCACTTCTACTCATTTTTTTAACACCTCCAGGGATGGTGACTCCACTTCCCTGGGCAGCGTGTTCCAGTGCTTAGCCATTCTTTCAGTAAATAATTTCTTCCTAATATCCAATCCTAAACCTCCGCTGGCAAAACTTGAGGCCATGACCTCTTGTCTTGTTGTCAGTTACCTGGGAGAAGAGACCAACACCAGCCTCACTACAATCTCCTTTTAGGGATTTATAGAGAGCAACGAGGTCTCCTCTCAGCCTCCTCTTCTCTAAGCTAAACAATCCCAGTTCCTTCAGGCACTCCTCATAAGACAGGTTTTCCAGACCCCTCACCAGCTTTGTTGCCCTTCTCTGCACCCACTCCAGCACCTCAATGTCCTTCTTGTACTGTGGTGCCCAGAACTGGACACAGTACACAAAGTGCAGTCTCACAAGTGCAGAGTACAGGGGCACAATCACCTCCCTACTCCTCCTGGTCACACCATCCTCACTACAGCAGTGTTCATTACTTACCATTTCACACTGAACAGGGAGTAGGGACTGCTCAGGCAAACCTCTATCATTAGTGCACTGCAGAACAAGTTTCTTCAAGCTATCTACACACACATTGAAGCCCATAAAGCTTCTGACTAAGTTGTAAATCAAACCCATGCATTTTAAAAGAGTAATGCAGACTCTGTAAATCTGTAAATCATTGATGTTTTTTCAGTGTTCAATTAGAAGTTTCTTTCAAGAACAAATTGAGCAGCAAATTAAAATAAAAAGGCTCATTCTGCACTGTGTCAATCTGTCTGCATTGTAAACTAGAACTTAAGATATTCCTAACTCATCTGTTTCGCAATACTTTGTAACCTTCCAGGAAAGACTAAGCTTTCTGCTGACCTAGCAATTTGTGAAAATCTATATGGATGACAAACTCACATTAATACTTGATACATGAACAGACAGGCCATACCTAGCCATTACAGTTTATTAATAACTTGCCTGAGTGTATTATAACACAACTGCTGAAGTCAGCTCTTTGTGTAAGGGTGAGCACCAGCAAAACCGCTGCATTTCTGAATTGGAAAGCCTTCCATCTAAAAAAAAAGTAGTTCACAATCATTACTTCAAAAGGTCAGTGGCTACGAATGAACACTTGCTGGATGGTTAACTTGGTGTTTATTCATTATGCTGCATAGAACTCTACAAACTTAGAAGCCAAAGGTATTCAAGGACTCTGCCACTGCTGCTCTGAGTAGTCTTTTAGCTAGTATTTTAATAGATAATATAAAGCACATGATTAAGACTACAGGTCACAATTAAGACTATGACTCCTTTTCACTACCCCAAAGCTAGGGATACATCTAATTTCTCTAACAATAATATGTTTATGATGCATGTCTCTTCTCATCATGGCTGTAGACTGAGACGTGCAGATAATTTCAGACTTAGCCACACGTGAACCTTCAAACTTTCCCTCTTCCCAGACCCAGCTTACTGATGTCAATTAAAAGACTTCACTGAGACCTGGGAAAAAAGGTCATTTTCTGCAGTAATTTTAGAAGTGTTTTTGTTCTCAAACTTTCACGTAATTTTTAATTCTTACATAAAAGCCAAATGCTTCCATGTCAAAATTTTTGATGTTTCAATGGTTCCTATGTTCTCTAAGTGGTGGGTTTAGATAGCAAACAGCTGTAGATTTAGCACATGAGCAGAGGGGAATTACCACTGGAGATCTGTTTTTTGCAGGCGTTGGGAGACTAAAAATTTAACACTTGCCACATTTAAGAGTAACTACAAACTACAAGCAGCAAAAGCAAAAGTCTTCAACCTCCCATTTCTCACATCCTGGCATTTTCAGGATCAGAATTTATCTCTACAAAGCATCCATGCGGTGCTGGATGCTGGCACTGAAAAGACTGCATCAAGGAACAGACTCTCATTCTTATAAACATTTGAATTATTAAACAGAACAGTTTTCCTATTCTTAAAAAGCTTTCTAGCTTTTTAACTCACTGTTAAGAGCTCCTGGTCACCATAACTACAATTCTTACACACAAAAAAAATGCAGAAATCTTATTCATTTAAAGTTACTTCCAAATAATGAATAGAATAAATAGTGTTTTCTGATTTTTCATTTTTCTCCCTTCATGCAATCAGATGAGAACTACAATCAGAAGACTACTTGTTGGGCTGGTTCAGCCATCATCATTTTATGCTGCCATCAGTTGCCTGATCACACAGGCCAACACTGAACTCAGCAACATCCCCTCACAAGTCTTCTTTCAGACAGACCTGACGTAAGTTCCTATGGGCCCAGCTCCTCCACTGCCCACTGTTGTGCTGGCATCAGACACAGTTGGCAGAGATGGCTCCCTCAGTGGCCCTTCACAGGGAAAGACACCACCCAGAAAACTCAACAAGATGCAACCAGCCCCAACAGGAAAACTCTTCTGACTGATTGGCTTCTGGCTAAAGTAGCCCTGGCCTCACCCACCACCCCAACCATGACCACCTGGGTGAGGGCAGAGCCACAGAGACACAGGGGGTCAGGTTCTGCCTCTGGAATATGAAGCCAATAGGAAAAACAAAACATTCTGATAGGTTGTGACTCATTCACAGGTCAGCTCCAACTTGGAGCCCACAACTCGGGCCCCAGCACTGCACAAAGAGACATTTATTAATTTCTGAGCCCAGACCATCCACAGTTCTAAAGCTAGATATTAATAGATTACAAGAAATTGTGCATAGCCATGAAAAGTGATTTTTACAGCCATAACGCTACTATAATCTACTGAGAATCTATTTAATGGCTTCTGGAGTACAAAGGGATATTTGTTATGAATATGAACTGAATGAACAAATAAATAATTTTGCGTTACCATTAAAGATTAGATTGTAAATTTCTCTGCTGTAACTGTAGTTCAGTTTGGGATTTGGTTTTCCTGTTGTCAGTTGTATTTGTTTTAAAATACAGTATCATTCAAAGTCAACAAACAAAATCTCTTTTCTGCAGCTGATGTCTTTAAATCAGATGGAGTGAAAATTAGACCTGGAAAGCTCAAGAAGACAACAGAGGAATTAATAGCCTGATCTCTTTCAGCTTCTTGTTGTCTTATCTCTAACTAGGATGAGCTGGATTGCACAGCTCTTTGTAACTTCCGTGAACCTAATCTGCTGGCTTTATTGCTGGTTTCAGTAACTGCAGTGTGGACTAAATGATCCAGAATCAAAACCATGAGAGAAGGGACTGTCCTTTTAGCTCCTTGCTTCAACATTCAGGGAGAAAAAAGGGAGAAAAATGCAGCCTACAGCAAACGCTGCTACCTGCTCAGGAGCTCAGTGATAGCCTCTAAGTCTCCATCCCTCACAGCAGGGATGTATCCTCCATCCCTTTTTGTGCTCTTAAGTTTTTTCTTTTGTAGAAGGCAGAGAAAAACTAGGAAGAGATAAATGGTAAAATGTCTCGTTTAGAACTCTCTCATTCTTCAAGTACTTCCTGGAAATCTATTTCAAGTGAGAATGAACAACTTCTCTCAAATATACTAAGCACTTTTAAAAAAACCCTCAAAACCCATGTATCCTTCTTAAATATATTATACCTTTAAATACTATTTTCTAAAAGCCCACAGGTTTAATATTCCATAATTCCATTTCTGGTATAACTATGTCAGCTTTATGAACTTGAAAAAAAATCTTTCTTTGCTGTCATTGCGTTTACAAATGCCCCAGCATCAGAAAGTCTTGTTATTTTTAAACAAAGGCAACCAAGGAGCTCTTAACAGTGAGTTAAAACAGCCTCCTTTAATGGACTAGAAAAGTGCACACTGTCATGACAGTGGAATGCATATGAGTCTTTATCATTTGACAGATTAACATATGTTTTTTCTCTTCCTCTGCTCTGTCAGAGATGACTCTAAAGCCAATAAACATGTACTTTATTATAAAGTGTAGAAGAAAATAAATTTAGTAAAAAACTACTGTCATGACTGTCACTAATTCATGACAACTAATGTTCTCTTCAAGATGTAATTACAAGTACATGACTCGTGATACTTTTCATAAGAATGCATGTGCAGCACAAAGTGAACAACATTTACACCACAGAGCATCTTACAAGCTATGGCATAGCCCAGCAGTGGAAGCATGTTTAACATACAAGCCTCAAACATATACAGAATGTACTATGCTGCAGAACACAAAATAAACACCTTCATTAAGTACAAAATACAAGTCCAGCTGAGAGCTACCACAGTCACCAAATGTCTATCTATAAGCTCTACACAGCCCAATAAGGAGAAATACTCGTTTATGCAGGAGTCCCTGGAGGATACAAAACAGAAGAGGGTGCTTCCACTCTATCAGGGTAAAAGGCACAACACAAGGAAAACTGGTGCCACCCTGATGTGCTGGATTATTAACCTTCAGACCAAGTTTTAGCCTGCTCCATGAGAGAGAGACAGAAATGTAACACACTGCCGCTTCAACTAGAAGACTGAAAATCCTGACAAATATGGCAACTCAGTACTGTAATTTGGAGACATATTGTACAAAATGGAACCGTAACAATGAGCATTGAGAAGCACTGCAATCACCTTAAAAAAGCTTGAAAATAACATTTGTAATCAGAATTAAACCTCTATTAATAAGGCACATCTACAGCAAAGCTTTATTCCTTCATTCATTCATAGGATTAAGAGATTGGCTCAGAAGAGAGACACTTTGTCGCACTCCTCACCCTTAGGTCACAGAGGTGCAATCCTCACAGAGGTATACATCATCAGATACTAAATTCACCTAAAATTGCCAAGCTGGCAGCAAGAAGTGCAGAAACAGGATATAATCAGCAGCATCACTCAGTAGTCCACAAGCATTTGTAATCATGTTGGTCCATGAGAACGGGATGAAGGGTGTAGTAAAAGAATAGGAAAAAGCCCAAGGTGCTATCACTTATTCCTCCATGTTATCCCCTTTCTAGGTTATGCTGAAAATCTTCAGGAAACAGATTCATATTATGCTGAAAATTCATCATACTAATTGAATAAGAAATGTCATCCCTAAGGCCAGTGACCACTCAAAAATAACATACAGTACCTTTACATGAAGAAAAACGGATGTTGATACATCTGCAAAAATCAAGGTGTTACTAAAGCATCTGCTGACATCACATCACACAAAGAGTGCTTCTGCTGCTTCCACGTTGTTACTGCAAATTGCCTTGGTCTGCAATTTCTCTCCATGTCCACCTTTCCCTCCCTGTGCCTTTATCTTCTTTTGGCTTGCTTCTTTTTAATCATCCCACCAGTAAAGCTTACATTTTAACAAAGATGTGTCTATAACAGCTGGCAATAAACCAGAAGCTCAGTATCCAAACATGGACACAAATGTGATAAAGGCTGTTAACACATTCAGAAAGCTACTTATGTGTTTCACTGCATGCTCTAGCTCTACATTCTAATGTCTGTTAACTCGTTACTTTCCCGTTGATTTTCCCTTTCCTTCATTTAGACTTTTCTTCCATTTGTCTGCTCAGATTTCTGATCTCCACCTGTGCTATTTTCCCCAGTGATGCAATCATTACATTGCCATGTTTCTTTCTTATATTAGCTGATGCAAACAAATTCCACTTGCTTTTCAAGATGCAGTTTCTCCCTTACTGGTTCAATCAGCACAGGAAGGGGGAGCCTTCTGTTCAACACAGAAAAGCCCATGAAGTGGCTGAAAACTGCATCATCTAAGTGCACGGTTAATTCACCAAATCAGTGAATTCCTACAGAGTAGGAGAAACTGGTAAATGACAGTTATATGCAAGTTGATCCACTTCATAAATCTAGCCCATGTTACGGGCTAGGCTTGTAGAGAGTAGGGAGTAAATGAAGATAACCGAAATAACAATCACAGCAGGAGTAAAAGATTTCCCTGAAGGAAAGAAACCTCCTATTATCAACAAGCAATCAAGAACACAGGGGAATAAATTGCTCAGAACTGAGTGGCTGGGGAGAGCTACAGCAAAGCACTAGAGCAGAAAGCTCTAGACACATGATCCATAAAGCGATGGTTTGTTACCAGTTGGTCCCCAAGCGAAAGCTACTAATGAAGACTTAGTGATGCAAGAGCCCCTCTGCTTGCAGAGGGGAAAGACTGGAAGGTTGGAAAGATTTCCAGCTACTATGATTGTGATCTGAGCGTAAAACAGAGCACAAATGTTTATCCCAAATGTGTGATAAACAACTGTAGTCCGCTTTTGCTCCCCCTCAGGCTGTGGAGCAGAAGAAGCTAAGTGACATAAACAGTCCTTTTGTTATCTTGGTTCATTTCCAGTTCTCCAGGAGCAGCAATAACAGAGTCCATGGTTACCCCCTTTTCATGCTAGCTTTTAAGTTCAAGAGCCCAGTCAGCAACAGGACTCATACCACAGGCACTGAAAAAGGCTTGGCCAAACCAAAAACCTATTTTCTTCATTCTTATCACTAGCTGCAACTGCTGGAGCAACACAGATGAAGCCACATAGTTCATGATAGCTTTTCCAGTTCACAATGGTTGAGCGGAAGGAAAATAGGGGAAAAGGTATGAGGACAATTTTAAAAGGTGGGTATGTTTAAAGCTTAAGCCTACTATACAATGCACTATGAAACCTGGCCATCACTATGATGATCCAGGATTAACCCGCAAGTAGAAACACGAGCTTCCTTCCCCGGCAGTTTGTGGGATGCTCATCTGCTATTCCTCCTACATATGTGTCTCACGCCTCATTCCCCACAGGCTTTAATATCGCAGGTTTGATCATTCAACCACCAGGACCTAACTATTTCTTTCTACTCTCTAAACAGGACTATAGCAGCACAGCGACACTTTCAAAATTCACTACACCACAGATGATATCCACAGTATGGGACACCTCTGACCAGACAGAAAATCTGCGTATCAAAACCTACAGAAAAAAACAAACAAACAAACAAACAAAACAAACCACAATCACAGATTATTTTCTTTAAAACGCTTCAGGAATCCTTCAGGATGCTTCCATTGGATTAAACCAAAAGCGAAACACCGCTCTTCATCACCGCCCGCCGCGGTGTCAGGCCGTGGCAGCACAGCCCGGCAGCTCCAGTCCCACCTCCCTCCAGCACCAGGGACACTCGCACCCACCGGGGCTGCCGTGAGACCCCTCGCCCCTCCCCGGGAGAAGGTGAGCTTTTAAATGACGTCATTAACTTTCTCCAGGGCTTCCCTGGGGCCATCCATAGAGGATACTCTTCTTTAACCCCGTGGGTGGAGGAACAAGAAAAGGCTGTGATGGGATTTTCTTGTCAGTTTCTGGTACGAAATGAAACGCTCTATCAGCTCAACCTTCCCGAATTTTTTGCAGATTAGTTGTTTTTTTCATTAGAGCTGTGCAAATGATGTACTTTTTGAGCTCAGAGTGCAGTTTAAAAAAAGGAGGAAAATGTGTTTTGCTGAAATAAATGATTGTCAGACCCAAAACACCATCAATGCCTCCTAGTTTTAAAATAAATAGATAGGTAGGTAGATAGATAGACAAGAGTAGGTCACCCAAAGATAGTACTTCACAAGTACAAAGGAAACACGCTGCAACTCTCCTTTGGTCCCCTCTTCCAGCTTTTCCTCAAACTCATGTAAGTTTCTACACAAACTCTGAAACACTTGTACCTTTCACCTGGGATCAACTGCTGTGAATGTTCTACTGGTGGAGAAGGCTCGGCTCAGTTCAAAAGTCTGAATTCTGAAAGGTCTTTCCACACTAAAGGCAAAAGGACTACCGGGCAACCGCTGGCCCTGCAAAGCCTCCGCTCAACCTCACGTGCAAGCAATGAAGGGGCTTTTGATGGGCAGGTAGAGCATTTTTTTCTATTAGCACTACCCAGTTTTTGTGAAGGCAGACCGAACGGACCCTCTCCACTAGCAGAGCACTCTGGAGATACTACAAGGCCCCAGGAGCACGGTTTAATTTCAGGTCTCTCTGCGCTTCCTCGCCCGGCCTGCTCTCTGCTCCCGCGCGGGCCACGCGCGCCCTCAGCGATGGCTCTTCCCGCTGCCACCCCGAGGCGCACCTCAAGTCCCCCAGAGTCCCACAGCCCGTTCGGCTCCCTCTGGGCTTGGACACTCGATTCTCTCTGAAGAGCCGAGCTTCCGCGCGTGCAAATTTCACCGGGCAAAGGCATCTATTTCCAAGGGCGCCTGTGAAGACGCGGGGTGTCGCGAACGCACCGATTAGCCGAGCTGCACCAGAGAGCGGATCGGCGGGCCCAGCGCCCCGCCGAGCCCCGCAGCAGCGGGCGGCTCACCTGGAG
>VZZY01007079.1:0-37707 GCA_013400335.1 Eurystomus gularis | reverse complement strand
CTGATGAGACCTCACCTGGAGTATTGCATCCAGCTCTGGAGCCCTCAGCACTAGAAAGACAGAGTTCTTTTGGAGTTGTTCCAGAGCAGGGCTGCTAAAATGATCAGAGGGCTGAAACACTTCTCCAGTGAGGTAAGGCTGAGGGAGTTGGAGTTGTTCAGAAGAAAAGACTCTAAGGAGACCTTATTGGGGCCTTTCAGCACTTAAAAAGAGAGCTTATAAGAAAGATGGGATCAATCTTTTTGGCAGGGCCTGTTGTGACAGGACAAGGGGTGATACCCACTGAAAGTGGGTAGATTTAGACTACATAGAAGGAAGACTTTATTTTACAATGATGGTGCTGAAACACTGACACAGGTTGCCCAGAAAGGTAGTAGATGCCCCATCCCTGGCAACACTGCAGGTCAGGTTGCACAGGGCACTGAGCAACCTAGTCTAGTTGAAGATGTCCCTGCTCACTGCAGGGGGATTGCAACTAGATGGCTTTTAAAGCTCCCTTCCAACCAAAACTATTCTATGATTCTATAAGACAGCTCAGAAAGGCTCCCTAAGTAAGAAATTGTAGCCAGGTCTAAATTCTGTCGGTGTCTTTCTACAAGCTGGAAGAGGCAAGCACTGAAAGGCACAAATATGTGCTAGAGCTGCTGTTGAACAGCTATTGCTGTGTAGACACATTTCTCTGCTGATCCTTGCATGAGTGAACCACAGAAATTTATACCTGGACTCTATCAGTCTATTTCAAGGTATATGTCAGTGCACTGATAACACTGTATGAAAACCAGATCTGGTTCATGATAAATAATGAGTAAATGTGAATGAGTAAGTGGAACAAAACAATTAGAAACATCCAGTTCTTCTAATCTTGTTTTGAAATATTTTATCTTCAAAT
Organism: Eurystomus gularis; assembly: GCA_013400335.1. Classification (NCBI taxonomy): domain Eukaryota; kingdom Metazoa; phylum Chordata; class Aves; order Coraciiformes; family Coraciidae; genus Eurystomus; species Eurystomus gularis. The sequence goes on along the minus strand of VZZY01007079.1, from coordinate 36,818 downwards.
TTCCTCACATCAGTTCTGCTTTGAATAATGTCCTAATACAAAAGATGACACATGGTAAAAATAACCACTTAATTAATCTATTTTTCCTCACAAAGTTTGAAATATTTTATCAGATATGTCAATGATATGGAAGCAATAACACTGACATCTCTCTCTCTGCTTCTCGTTTTCTGCTTTTAGGACATCAGATCCATATAGAGGGAATGCTACACCAATTCACATATTAGATGAAAACTATTCCAAACCATTGATACAAAATGATTCTTAGAAGGTGATTTACCAATTTCATAGCATCTTTCCTACCATAACCCTAATAACATGTGCTTCTTTGTCTTCATAACTTTGCTTAAAAGAAACGGCACTGATGGAGTGTTCTTTTTAATGTTTTTTTCTTTTTTTTTGTTCATTACAACATTCTTTATTATCCAAACAACAGCATTAGCCAAGACTTTTATTTAAACAGGCACTTAGGGGTGAGTAAACCTACCCCACTAATGATATTCTGAAACTGACTCTCCATTTTCCTACCATAAATCAATTTTATTTGCTCATTTGAAGAATTACACCATATATGAATTTAACTGTAAACTGAGTGAAAATAAAAATGTGAGTTCGGTACAAGTGCCTTGCCCAGCCCCTGATCAGAGGAAACAAAAAATAAAGCAGAAGCAGTGTTTCATTTACTCCTCAGAAGCAGTAGATCGAATGTTGGAAGTGTCTATCGTAACCTGATATAAGAAATAACGCTTTACAGAATACAAGTTTTACCACTGTTCACTGATCATCCCATCTCACTTGAGGATCTACTGATGAAACTCAGAGTGAGCTGAGACCTGTGCTATGAAAGTGATGCCGGAATTCCTACAGATTCTGCCACAACGCAGATTTCACAAAAAAAGAAGACTATTTTCTCCTTGTGTCCAATGTGCAATTTTGCAATGAAGATCCGACAAGGGAAAAAATTATGTTAGAATCATGTGGTCACATATGGAACTGAGAGCAAATACATGCAAAAAGTCCAACCAAAGCCCAAGCAAAAGCTAATATATATGGCTATGAGATGTTTATGAAACACTAGCATTTTGGTGAAATTCAAGACTGGAATGATCTTCCAGACAATTTGTGCCTGCATCCAAAGTCTGTCTTTCTGTAAGGCCAAAAAACATTTCTTGAGAAAAATGGTTTTATTAAAATAGAATCGTTTTAAAGGCCATTTCACTGCCACTGCAAATTGTGTTTGGGATATATCTGAACACAGTGCAGACAGAATAGAACCTAAAACTTAAATGCAGACGTGCACAGATTTGATTCAAATCCACTGCTATCAGTAAAGGTATTCCTAGGGACCTCAATGGGATTTGGACCAAGTCCTTTGGTTAATCCTTATTTTGATGTGGTTTTTTTCATAGTGGCTAAAACTGAATGTTCATGTGAATCGTTACTGGTTTAGAGCACTGATGTTTATCTCTTTTTGCTAAGGGCTTCTTGTTTAAAATATTGTTAAAAAGAAGAAAGGAAAAAAGAAATCTTTAATTGTTAATTAACTGAAAATATATTTCAGAAATGTTCGCTTACAACTATGAATGCAAAAGGATTTATTTATGAAGCAAACCAACATGCAATATGCAGCAGTTCATTAAAGTTAGCTTATGGTTCACTTTCATTAAAGTTGAATATTTTTTTACTAAGTAGAGTTACTGTGTATCTAATTTTCTTGTAACTGTGGTGAATACCCAGTAAAAATCATCGGTAGGTTTTAGAATCAGATAACTACTAAGATCAAAGTTATTCCTAGTAGTTATTATACTGTTAAAAAGAAGTTACATTGTAAATAAATAAGCTCATATTTTATTAAAAAGAGTAGAATAGTTGTGTTTTCCAAGGCAAGCATTCAGTTGGAAATCCTAAGATCTCAATAATTCTAGTAGAGTTACTTGCAGTAGGCTAGCTGGAACTTACATATTGACTCCAATGAGGGAAAATCAAGAAAAGGGTTGCTTTTCAGAGGCTTAGGGTTCCCAATATTCATACTATAGTAGGTTATGCCATCTTCGATTTCCATTCCAAACAAATCTTTTGAGGAACAAATTTGTCAGGAATTGTAAGCAGTGATGGGTGTTACCCAAACTGATATACTTCGTATCTTTACAGATACTGAAAAGAGAGGCAAAACTTTCTATATGTGATGAAATTAATAAATATATGAGCAAGCTCTTCCTTGTAAATTACATCAAAGTCACCTAAACCATCTTTTCCAATTCTTCATACTTACCTCAGTCCAATACAGGGCCTATAACCATATTTTTACATAATTGAATACAACTGCGTGGAGTTTCAAAGGACTAGAGATTTCCAAATTCCACTCAAGTTTCAGGGAGTTTTCATGGCAGTAGAAAATCTGGATTTTTATATTAATCTCCAATATTTACTTTACAACTTCAGGCACCCAGTTTCTAACATACTGATCTGACAGCATTTGTGCCACCTCAGCAAATTGCAATTTACAACCAATCTATAGCACTCTTATTTATTTAGAGTGAAATGTTCATGGCTTTATTCCCAAGGAGAAGGACGGGCTTACAAGGGAAATAGGGTTTGCAATATTTAAACATATTTAAACATTATTATAATCCCTCTGGATCTGTTACATTTATATGTGGCTAAATGAAAACAGAAAGCTTTAGAGGCCAGAGCATAAGGAAAGACAAGAAGGACCAGTTTCTCATTTACAGCATAAAACAAGTCTGGCAATATAAAGGTACATAAATGCATGTTAATATTATGTCCTGACTGTTTTATTAGAACCTGCAGAGGCAGAGGTTCTGGCAACCATGCAGCAAGAGGCTGACTGCTTTTTGCTCTGCAAAAGCATTTGACAAGAGAAATGAAAGAAGCTTCAGCTGCAATAATGAAAATCAGAGTTTACAAAGTGTTTAAGCAAGAGTCTGCTCAAGTTCAACAGCATTGATAATAGTGAGGAAAGACAGTGTCTTCTGACAATCTTCTGATGAGATAAAGTGATAATACATGATTTTAAAAAATCATAAGAATATCTATCAAATTTTGAATTAACATAAAATGAACTTGAAGCACCAAACTCATGTGCTCATGTGATCCCTATGTAGTTAAGTTTCTTAAAAACAATATAGACTTGCATCTGAAATATAAGTGCTTTGAATGGAATGCTATTGCCCAACTAAAGCAACTTCATTACCTTTACTAGATGTGAGCTATTTGATGGAGAGGCACTTAAAGGGTATGAATAAATATGCCAAATTAATTTAATATTACTTTTTCTGACTTTATGCTTACTTAGTACCCTTACCAAAGTGCACTTACTGTAAGTCAGAGCACTCTATAGAAACAGAACAGAAACCAAAGTAAGCATCTTCCATCATGGAATCAAATAACTGGGAGTACAGTCGATGTAATAATGACACCTTCCCACAAGCAAATGCCCTGTAAAATTCCCTGTGAGGCTAATTTAAAAGTAAATGTTTGTTTATTAGTAAGAACTGTTCATGTAAAAGTGAGTAAGCAGAGACACACAGATCCTCAGGCCATGATTCTTAGATCCTTTGCAATTACTTCAGAGATGCAAAGTAAATAATGGTCAAAATTGCTGCTGGTGTTTTGAATATTCAATCCCATTTGTTAGCAAACAAAGTGGAACTACCCTAGTAAATCAGGAACGAGCAAATGCAGCTTTGGCCCTTTTATACTTTGCCCACGTATTAGGGAGCATTGGGAATTTCCTTTCAGTAAATCTTTTCATGTAACTGTTTTCTTCAGTGTCTCATGCATTTGTTTATAACTTCTCTCAGCTGTAGTGCACAACATAACTCACTGCTGAAGGAATAATGCTGAAGTGCTAGGGCCTGAGCAATAGGCCCTGAATTAAAAGTTAACATTTGGATGAATGTCACAACCAGACAGCATGACTGAAACCAGCAGAGGATTTTTCTCTGCTGGGAAATTAGTTGATTAGCTGTGAGAACAGACCAAAACAGATAGAGGTGCCTCCTCCTCTTTGAGTTTATTCCCAGGCTTGGCTGACCTTGAATGGAACCCAATAAGGAGGAAAAAACAGCAGGTTTCCCGCTTTTGAATTTTTTTTTGAGGATTGCCTATGCAACCTGAATTGTTTATCCAACAGTATAAAAGCTGGTCCTGCTTGTAGAGAACTTGGGAAAAAGCCAACGTACTGGTGGACGCACCACGCAGGGTTTTTCCCTGAGGCCCCCTCCCCCAACTGCTCGCTGCAACTCAGATTTCCCAGCAACGGCGGGACAGAACGAGTATATTGGACAGGACAAGGGTAATACTGGTAATGGATTTGATTGCTTATCCTTTTGGAGTCTGTCGTAGTTTAGCCATGTACCTTTGTGGAATGTACCACATACTGCTGGTACACCTCTCTGGTATTTGCCGGGGTGGTTTGTGCATGGCTATGGTGATATTTGGGGTATGGTTAATCTCCCCCTCGATTGTTGAGGTGATCTCCTGGTTTCTTTTCCCTTCTATTATTGAGTTTGTAGTTAAGTTCATTTTTCCTTTTGTTATATCACCTGCGGTGAGTGGGTTTCTCTCTTCTATTGCCAGCCATGTAGTGTCATTTCTGCACCCCATGGGGATAGATAATAAAATCTATATCTGCTTATGCATCTGCCTCCTCGTGGTGGCGGCATTTTCTGTGCTGGGCTCAGTAATTGGCAAAACAAATGCCTAGCAAGTATCATTATGGATATCATAGATGTCTTTATTGCTTAGCTATCGTATCATAAAACCAGTTAACTCTCAAACAAGAAACTTTCAGATATGTCAGAATGCTTTTGCTAGAGCCATTACCTCAAAAATATCAGATGCACAGTAGTGCAGATTCAGAAGTCTAAAAAAGTCTTTATAGGCCTTATTACAAACCAGCCAGTGTTAATAATATCAGGGATGGCTCTGAAACCAACAAAACCATGTTTTGTTAATTAATGCCACTCTAGATGTAAGATGCAAGAAAACTGCATATTGAGAGAACTATTCTTAGTGTCTCCTTATTGGGCTGTTACAACTGTTGTTCTTACCAAAAGTGGCATCTGACCTCCTGGTATTTCTACATGGAAGCAAGAAGCAGAATTTAATGATGGAACACAACAACTGCAGGTGCAGCACAGTTCCTTTCAGTTGTTTTGTGAAATTTTGAGAAAGAATATTTCACTCTTCCACAGCTATCGTCTTCTTTTCTTTAAGGAATCCTATAAAATAATATTACAGTTGTGCCATAGTAGCAACAACTATACTCTCCATGCTATGGCTGTGAGGGCATGCTGGAGGCCAGATTCTGAGATCACCTGATTGTTTACCTGGGGCAACATGTCCAGGAGCAGTTCTAGGCCAACTGACATACACCAAGGGAAAATTTTATATGTGATAAGGGTCATCCTGTACTTGAGGGCCTCCTTATCTGTGATGGGGATAGACAGCACACAATACTTTGAATGTGGCTTAGCCACCTGCGGGGACTCCTCTTGTTGCAATGTCATAAGATGTCATGCTGCAGTGTCATAGCCTCAGCAACATCCAAGCAAACAGCAGGTCTCAGAAGCACTATCACCTCCACTACAGCCTCTAGAAAAAGCAGAATAGTTCAAACCCTGCATTTATGTTGACTAAGTAGTAAGCGCAGGACATGAGAAGCAGTCAAGTACATTCACAGGCCCAGAGCTCTGTTAGTATTCATAAACACACATCTTCTCTCTAAAGCAGAAAGAACCAGGTCCTTTAATCTTTTCTTCTCTAAAGACTCTGAAGCAAAATTGCTTGAAACACTTTTCTCTTGAATATTCTTATACTGCACTTTATTTTGTATAAAACAAGTTACTGTTGACTTGCTGAATGGGAGCTTGGAGCATGATGGTTTATTAAGTTAATTCAGCTCCTCCACATCCTCAGTCCTCTAGCTAAAAATATGCAAATTGTTTTGAAGTGCTGGATATGCTTGTACAGCTAAAATTCTTTTGCTGAAGCAATAAAAACAATGCAGTCATTTTTGTCTTGCCTTCAAAATATGTTGAACGTTAAGTCTGGCATGAAGGACAAGCAGCGAGCAACTTTGAAATCACTCGCCTTGACATCATAAACTGTATTTCAACTAGAAGGAAACGCAATAAACCATGCTTTGTCAGAAGTAAAAAATCTACTGAGGACAAATGTTTTCAAATAGGTGTCTATAAAAAGGTTGACATCATGCTTCTAATAGAAATACTAAGGGATGCAACTTGGTATATCTGTTGGGTTTTGATGGGAGTTTTTAAACAAATCTTGTTCTTACATTGTCTTAGATGTAGAAATATAGTCCTCTCTAAAAAAAAAATAGAAAAAATCTTACTTTTAGAAACCATTATTCTGATCTGTCTGATGTAAAATAGGTAACTAAAGCATTTGAAAATATGCCAAGTGGGGGAAATTATTTTTAAAGTACGTTCTACATGGAAGTAAGATTCACAGAAATGTGTAGCAACCTTTGCAATTTCACTCTCCCTGAGATGGATTCTGAAGTGTAATGTAAATAAACACTGCACTAAAAATATATTTGGACTGCACAGCCCAGAAAAAAATTCTATGATTCACTGATAAAAGATAATAATATGTTGAATAGCTGGGTTTTTTAAATGGTTGCAAGTATATCTATGCTCACACATATATGTACATATACACAGTTATCTTCAATTGTGTAAGCAACATGGTTACTTTGAGATATCTTGAGATATTAGGAGCAAAATAGAATGTGGGGAAACACCTTTGTGATGATCAAAACCAGTGAAAATTGTCACTTTCATATTAAATAAACTATTTCCAATGTATTCATTGCATATCTACTTGATAGATTTTTTCTTAGTCTGCACTGGCTTTGTACTAACAATAACCGTCTTGATAAATTACTTAGAATATTATTCAGTTTCAAGTAGCCACTTTTGTTTTCATGTTTCCAGCAAAATTATGACAATAGAAATAGATAGTTGTAATTGCTTCTTCAAGGACTACAGGTGGTTTGGGTTTTTTTAATGACTAATAACTCCCATTTTCCTCTTCAGTCACTGAGAAGTTCAGACTATTGACAGAGGGAGGAGGTGATGTAGACTTTATTGTGGCAAGAAAAAGTAGAAAAATGGTTGAGCCTTAAAAATATCTTATCATTACATGTATACATCATGATGATGTTGATGAGAGACAGAAATCACTAAATCTATAGTAATTTCTGTCAAGCATTTTTCATAAATAAGAAAAAAACAAAACCAATTGAATGTATGAACAGTTTTTTCTTTTCCTTGTTTTAAAACAAGCTAGAGTGAAAATCTTATCACAAAACTACACTGACATTATTTAAATGGTCTATGTAAACATTAATATACAAACAACTATGCTCCATTATTTTATCTCCTTTTCATCTGTGTTCGCAAATAGAATTGTTATTTTAACTGACCAATATTATCGCCACACCTGTGACCTGTAAATTTTTGATGAACCATGCAGGCTAAAGAATTTGTTTATATTTTGTTGTTCCTACTTTGCTTCATATTTGACATAGCTTAAATTTCTGAACTTAAAATACTAATGATAGAACAAGTTGCATCAGGGGAGGTTTAGATTAGATATTAGGAAGAAATACTTTACTGAGAGAGTGGTTGGGCACCGGAACAGACTGCCCAGGGAGGTGGTGGAGTCACCATCCCTGGAGATGTTTAAAAAACAAGTAGATGTAGCACTTGAGGCTGTGGTCTAGTGGCTAGAGAGATGTTAGGATGAAGGTTGGACTTGATCCTGGTCGTCCTTTGCAACCATAATGATTCTATGATTCTATGTGTCTCAATTGCATATTCACATCCCAGTTATTAGCATAGCTGTTACAAGCTACATCATTTCCACTCAAGACTTGTTTTTCTTTCATAAAATAAATATAAATACTTTAGAGCCATATTTGCTACAAATATAAAAAGTCTGCATGCAAACATTTATTGGAATTAAAGCCACTATTTAACTGAAAGATTGCTTGCAATAATTGTTCCAATATTTTAAGAGAGGCTGATGAATTCTGGTAATGCTTAGTTAAAAATGTCACACAAATGCCAAATCAGGAGGTAAAGAGGTGATCAGAACAAATTGACAGAAGTGTGATGAAACAGGATACAAGAAGGTCCCTACAACTAGTTTCTAAATTTTCTCCTAAAATGTTGACAGACTTGGGATTTTCTGCTGTTCTAGTCAAATTGGGGAATTCCTATGCTGTTCCCAATCACATATTAAGGAACAGCAAACTGTCCTGCTGTAGACAGAAACCCATTCTGCAGGTGATCCCTGCCCATAGTAAAAACAAGTGACGCCAGATGATTTTCACACATTGCGTTTCTGTGCATTTAATACCTACAGGTGAAATTAATTTCTATCTAACAAAAGCTGCCAGGACACAAAGTACAATTGCCATATTGTTGCATTTTTGATAAGTTGTCTAAATTTGATGTCATCAGAATTTTTAACAACTGCAGGACTTTTAAATTATTAAATTATTTAAATTATTAAATTATTATAACATTTCTGGGTTTTGCAAGAGATTTCATTTGAATAAGAGCCCAGCAACACATTATACCAGAGATTTAAAACATAAGGATTTTAATAGATTTCAAACATACATATTTAATACAAAATACTAAGAACAACAGTTAGAGGAAAAAGCTAAGGCATTTAATAGACCTCATGGTAAAACACGAATAGATGGAAGAAGTTATTAATCACACTCTTAGAAAAATCAGGCTCAATGTACCAAGACTAGCAACACAAGCCAGCTTATGATGAATTACTGTTTCTAGAAATTTTTATTAAAAATGGCCAGGTTACTGCAGAAAATTAGCAAGAATGAGTAATATGTTTCCCCTTCAAGTTCTTTAGGCTTCTTTCCCAACCTAGTTCACATTCACCTTAAAGGAAATTTCTCTTAACTGTCAGGAGACAACTGGGGAAAGAGTTTTCACAATTTGCATGGTTTGAAATTTGCACAATTTGCCTACCTCTTACTCTTACAGATATGAGAAAATCTTTCATAAACAAGCCCCTGGTTTGGGTTAGACTTTCTGTAGAAGTGTCTTAACAGCACATATAAACAGTATTCTTGTAACTTGAGAAGAAATAGGTATGCCAGGTGTGCCCCAAATAAATTTCTCTGCTGCTTTAACAGTCCCTTAAGGATGCTGACAGACCATCAAAGAGGGAGCAGCCTTTAAGACTGGAATCCATACCAGGGAAGCCTGGTCCAGGAAGAGAGGAATGCAAAGGTGCTTAAAGCTGCTTTCATAGACATCAGGCTGTGTCAAATGCCTTCGGCTAGAGCTGGGAATGAGACATTTAGTATTTGACACAGTAGATGTTTTTTAATGCAGCCTCCCTCCAACAGATAATTTCTTGCATTGAGGGATGATATCTGCAAGTTCCTCCTTTAATAAAAAGGGTCACAGGCTTCCTGCACTCTCTGTCTTCCTAAGAGATAGACATTTAAAGCCCCAGCTCTCTACAGAGGTATTTGTTGAGGTCTGATCCCAGAACAGCTGACTGAAAGAGATGCTGCAGTGCAGGCAGCACAGCCAGTACATTGGAGCAGCTTTTAAAATCCTCTTGTCACAGCAGGGCTTCTCATATATGCATCCTGCACTGTAGATCTGCTCTCTTTCACCTTTGCTTCCTTACAGTAATAAGAATAAATGAATGCACTATGAGAATGACTGAAGGCACTCTGCATTACCACCCCTTTCTTGGACTCTGCAGTAAAAATTATTCATATACCAAACTGTTTCACTTCTTATGCCTTTATGTCAAGCCTAAGGCTTGCAGCATTCTAAACCAGCTTGGTCTCCCTGATACTTCTAATGTAATATTTACAGCAACCTATACCAAACCAAAACCTGTATTTGCCCAGGGACTCTCACACTTCTTTTTCTATTCTGTTTCCTGTGTGCTTCTAGCAAGACAGTCTCAAGAAGAAGCCAGATGACATGCTAATAATATTTTTTTGCCAAGGTTTTAAATTCACAAATTCTCACCGTGCCAGTTTACCCACTGTGGATATGATTTAGAACAAAAATAATCAAGTGTTGATTTCATATTAATAAGAAATTTTGTGTGGTTTCATAAAAGGTCTGAAACAGAATAGAGACCATGTGGATAACAATTCAGAAATTTTATATATACATTAAAAAGTGATAAAAATTATAAATGGAATCTTCATCTCCTGGGATTTCTGAACTTCTTTTCATGTAAGAACTCTATTGGAAGTCTTAAATCACATCTTTCCAGCCTGTTTGTTATGATCACCATAGAGCTACTTGCTTCTGAGAAATTACAATTTGTTTAGCCATGTATGTGCTGTAGTCTGATAAAAAGGTAATAAAATGCTGCAGTATCTGAGGCCAGGACCATAACCCCTGTAGGAAGGGATTTCCACCATACAGGGTGTCTGATCTGAAGTCGTCACTGTCCCATTTAATAACATTAATGCCTACATACAATGAGCCATCAGGGAACTACAGATCTGAGGATGAATTTCATCCTTTGTATGTGTTCCAGTGAGACTAATTTACAACTAGAATGGTATTGTGGCTTAACCCCAGCTGGCAACTAAGCTCTACACACCATTCGTTTACTACCCAAGTAAGTGAAGTGAGAAAACTCATGGGCTGAGATAAAGACAGTTTGATAGGTAAAGCAAAAGCCACATGCACAACCAAAGCAAAACAAGGAATTCATTCACTGCTTCCCATTGGCCAGCAGGTGTTCAGCCATCCCCAGGACAGCAGGGATCCATCATGCATTACAGTTATTTGGGAAGATAAACACCGTAAGTCCAAAAGCCCTCCCTTCCTTCTTCTTCCCTCATCTTTATGAGTATGTCATACAGGATGGAATATTCACTTGGTCAGCTGGGGTCAGCTGTTCCAGCTGTGTCCCCTTCAAACTTTTTGTGCACCTTTAATCTGCTCACTGGTGGAGTGGGGTAAGCAGCAGAAAAAGGCTTTAATTCTGTGTAAGCACTGATAATAATAACAAAAACATCCCTGTATTATCCCTGTATTACCAACACTTTTTTCAGCACAAATCCAAAACATAGCCCCATACTGGCTACTATGAATAAAATTAACTGCATTCCAGCGAAGATCAGCACAAATGGTCTGGGTGTAATTTGTATTTAATGGAAAATACTTCTTTTAAATAGAAGGCAAAGCATTAGCTACATCGATTTTTCTGACATGTATTATTATACTAAGTGATATTCAAATAATTACTATTATAATAGTCATATATTATAATACTGCTTGTTACCAAGGATTCTTTCACATCTGCAACTTTCACTACTAACCTTTAATTCACAGGTCTTTACACCTGATATATAATAAACAGAAACCACAAATAATGTAAGCATTATTATTCTTAATTTAGACTCCCTTCATGATTTATTGTGTGAAATGTGTATACATTGCATAGTTTACGGGAAATGGATACTGTGTCTTTTCCCACTTGGTATTAATCCAGGCTGGTACTCCAGCAGAGAACTAGAAGGTTTAGAGATCATTGAGATCAATGTGAACATTGTACATACATGCTGGTGCTACTTGAAGAGGTATTTTCCTCTTTTTCCACTTCCCACATAATAATCCGTTGGGTTACCAGCCTCCAGTAGCTGCAAAATATTAAATTGTTACTTTGATTTATAGAAAATCTCTTATCTGATATATCTGTGACTGTCAGCTCAACTGCTTGTGGTATTTACTACCAGTCCTCGAATAGAGATAGCAATCTTCCCTAAATCTACCACATTAACTCACAAGCTTTTAGAACTTTCATATTTCTGGATACTCCTAGGAATATCTAATGAATGTATATGACACTGATATAATAGACTTGCACATATTCACAGCTTTTGGGCTTAATTATTACAACATCATGTATCAAGCAATAAAGCCCTGTTGAAGCTCCAACTGGAAGAAGGCTCAGCAGCCCATCTGCTTCACAACACAGGCCACTGACTGGGTATTCATGCTGTGTTCTAGCTTCTACATCACCTCCCACAGAAATCTGTTTTTCTCAGGGACCTAGCCCTGGAGCCGTACAAAGTCCTTTTCCATCTGCAAGTACCCCACCACAACTGACTTCCACCAACCAGTGCAACTCCCAGCTCCATTTGAGTAGAACATCATCTTAACACCAAGTCCAATACAGGCACTGGGGCTATGACTTTAACATCTGAGAAGATAAAGAAGCCCAAAGACTATATAGGAGTCCATCAAAAAATGGAAGGATGGTGCTAAAGGGGGACTACTGTTTGGGGAAGCTAGGGAGTTCTAGTCCCTGCTATTTGCAGATTTACTATAGGATATTGGATAAATTATTTAGCTTCAGCAATAAAGAAGGTGATACTTATGTTGCCCTAAAGAAAAGCAGGAAATCTCTATGACAGGTAAAGAAGGAAAAGTAGAAACCTAGTAACATTATTTAGCTCTTTCTGACTCACAAAGACTCTGCAGTAATTGAAGACCAAGGCCATCAGCATTTATCTTCAGAGACAGAGTAGTATTTACCCCATTAATTACCATGCGGCATACTTCATAAAGTATTTAAGCATTCTTGGACAAAGATAGACAACACTAGGCCTACAGAAATGCTAATGAAGATCACATTGTGGTTTTTAGGAAATCAGAGGAGGTTATTTATGTAGCCTCTTTAGGTCTCCTTCAAAATCTCAGTATCTACTTGCATCCTTGGCTTCTCAAATGCCTTTGAAAAACTGATCTCATGCCTTTGATCATGCAGACAGTCCTTACATACGGATGTTAAAATCATGGATTTGTGTACTTTTGTGAAAAACTGGATGAGTTATGTGCCACAGGTGAGCACAAATGAATGAAATACTCGTTTTGTAGCTGGTATATGCCAGACTGATGTATGCACCTTCTGCTCTTAAAACTTACCATAAGGATAAACTATTACAAATAAAAGTTAATGAGGATTATCTCCTCAGCCTGAATCTGTTGTCCACACATTTTGTCTCTGGACAGAAATGACTCATTCTTAAAGCAAGCGCACTGCCTGCTTGTTGCCATAACCCTGCAGCAGTATATTCTTTTTATAATGCAGTACAGAAAACAAATGCATAGACAGTAAAACTCCAGCTGGGAAGAATAATGAATCATTTAGCACAGCAGACAAAGACCACATGTCTTCATCTCCCTCAATACAGTAGAATCTATTACTGGATACAATAATTAATATGCTAATGACAGGCCTTTAATCATCCAGGAAGTTTTTCTGAAATATATAGACTATTTTTTTCATTTTTAGGGGTCAAATCAGTCAAATATCTAAAAACTTTAAACACTTGTGATACATGCTAAATTCACTGCAACTCGCAAGCAGTAAAAGCTGTACATAGCCTTAAGTACTATTGCAGAACTATTGCTTGCACAGCTACTTGGAGAAGCATGAGCACTACCTAACTCCAAGCACCTCACTGAAGCTGACTAAAACAAGACACTGGAATTCCTATATGGTCAGTGGAGAGAGAAATAAGCTAAGTAGGGAAAAAAAGACTCCCAGAAAAATTTCATTTCTCTTATAACAGCACACCAGTTCAACAATTCTACCTACCACAGTGCCTGAGGCATAACAAAGAAGAAAATAAGACTAAATTAGCTGATCTTGCCAGGATTTTCTGCAGGACTTCACACTATAATCCCTTCTCCTTCCCAGCTCCTGGCCTTTACATGGGCACACTACTATTTGTGGGCCAGAGGACGAGTTTCAGCAAAAGAAAATACTTTGCAGCAAGCACTGCTAGAACTTTGATTTTCAGAACTTTCTGAAGAGACCCACATGATTAAAATGCAAAGCCAAGCCATCTTCATCAACTAATAGCAGTTGTTGTCAATGCTGAGAAAGGACTTTAAGAAAAAAAAGAGTTTAGTCACTAGCCCTTTAATTAGTTTTTCTCCCATATCTATTCTCTGACTACTGCATAATGATGACAAGAAAGCAAGCCAGATGTATTTCAGGGCTTGGTACTGGGAATGAAATAGTCCTTCGTTGTGACTGGAAGTAAAAATATGTGCTCTGTAAAAAGTCATCTGTTCATGACAAGCAGCTTGCTAGCTGGAGTCGGCAAATGTCACACTGAGAGAAGCTGTGATCACTCACTGAAACGTAAGAGACAGGAAAGAACTAAGGAAGAAAAAGGTCCGTTTAAGATCAAGGTCAAACTTTGCATCAGAAGAAAAGGCAAATACACATGCCATGAATAGCTGTGTGCTACAAAACCAGAAGGTGAGCTTCTAATAGAAATGAGGTCTGCAAGTGTCTTTCAACATGACAACGGAGAAAAAATTAACTGGTTTTAAATTTCCAAACAGGCTTGTATCAAATAGATGTCTGTGATACAGGACCTTTGGATTTTGCTTCCATTCCCTCTATGTCTCCCTTGGGCAGAAGAACTACACAAATAAACAGTTATTTTAAATAAAAGAGTTGGAAATAGGGAGCAGAACATCTGATAGAAGGTACAGGTGCTAGCAAGAAGAGACAGGCTTCTGAACTGCCACTGAACCATGTCCAAAACACTCTGGACTTTGGTTTCCATCTTTGAAGAAAACTACACTGTGGAACTCCAATTCACAGTGGTATTGTGCAATATTAATGTGTTTTGAGCATCTTAGTCATTGAGAGCAGGATCCTCTGAGAGTCTAAAGTACATAGTTTTTTTAGTCTACTTCTAAATTTTAGTAGACAATACTAAGTGATGATGAACACATTATAAAATACTTACTTTTCCACTGTGAGCAAATATCTACCAGCTCAGGCTTTTTTTGTTATATTTTATTAAATTATTATCTATTAATAATGTAGGAATCCCCCAAAGTATGATGGCAAAGCACTACACAGACATAGGAAAAAAAAATGCCGTAAGTCATAATGCCAAAAGTCATAATGCCAAATGACTTAAGCAACCAAAGGTTACGGTCTGTTACAGATTTTGAGACAAAAGATTACTACTTTTCTGTGTGCACTAATGTTTTTAACTCACATTTCAACTGGAATCAGTGGCATACAAGAAATTTCTTAACTACATTTCCTCTCACCTGAAAAATTTTGATTGGAAGCCAAACTTCTCGTATTGTTTGACTCAAAAAACTTTCAAGCAAAATTTGCCATTGTCAAAATGATTAAGTCAAATATTTTTTAAAAAACTGAAACAAATTTGAAGTGCCTTTTCTTTTTAATGTGCAGTAAAATTGTGGTCTTTAAAAAAAAAGTTAGAATGGAAACAACAGTCTTTTCATTGCTTTCAGCCAAAGTTTAGGAGACAAAGATGGTTTACAGAAATTCTTGAGTCTTTATTTTCTATCCCAGTCCATGAGTGAGATACAGAAAGTATTTTCCAAATTTTGCCTCTAAAGAGAACCAGTTGTCACTGAAATTTATAGTCAGTCTTTACATTTAAAGACCTCAAATCTTCCAGCATTTAACCAGAGTGTTTACAAAGCATAGGTAGAATTTTCTTCCTATTAATTAGAAAAAAAAAAAAGGAATAAAGTAATCATTTTTATCTGACTGACATCCTTTTCACTCTCAATATATTTCACTCACCTTGCAGAGGAGCCTGGCTTCCTCCATTCTTTGAAATAGCCCTCAGCAGAAAGTGGACAAAATATCTGATCATTTCAATAACTGTAAATAGACTTGGCTTTCCGGCAGTTAAGCAGTGGTGGCTATCGATGTTGATTTTTTCCAACCTTTTTGCCACATCAATACATTTTGCTGGCCATCTGGTACTCTCCCACTATAAGTCTTCAGTCAGTCCTCTCCCAGTTTGATCTCTCTCTGCCCCAGTTATTCCAATGACAACATTCTTTGCCACAAACTTTTTGAGCCCTGTAGAATCTTTCTTTGCCCACACTGCTAACCCATAGCAAATATTTTCTTGGAAGTATCCTAATTTCAAAGAAAAGAAACATTTCTCTTGTGCATGTTTTCCTTCTTTTCGCTCTGTGGTGAACCAGGTGCCCATCAAAGCTAATCTGTCACTCACCTCCTCAACTAGACAGGTGGGGGGGAAATATAATGAAAGGCTCATGGGTCTAGACAGATGGAGATCATTCACCACTTACCATCACAGGCAAAACAGTATTTATTTCAGAAAAAAAAAAAATTACCAATCAAATCAGAGTACGTTAATGAGAAATAAAAACTAAATCTTAAAAACACCTCTCCTCCTTCTTCCTCAGCTTAACTTTACTACCTTCTCCCTCGCAGTGGCTCAGGGGAATGGGGAATGGGGGTTGCAGTCAGTTCATCACACATTTCTGAGGACTCCTCACACTCTTCTCCTGCTCCCATGGAAGACAGTGCTCCCTGAACTCCTCCAACATGAATCCTTCCCGCAGGCTGTAGGGCTTCTTCATGAACTGCTCCAGCATGGGCTCTTCTCTCCACAGATCCACAGGTTGGGCCAAGAACCTGCTCCAGCATGGGTCACAGCCTCCTTGGGGTGCATCCACTTGCTCCATCATTAACCTCCATGGGCTGCAGGGGGACAGCCTACTTCACCATGGTCTTCCCTACAGGCTGCAGGGCAATCTGTGCTCCAGCACCTGAAGCAACTCCTCTCCCTCTTTCTTCACTGTCCTTAGTGTCTGCAGAGTTGTTTCTTTCACATATTTTCACTCTTCTTTCCCGCTGCAGGTTTTTTTTCCCCACTTCTTAAATACATTATCTTAAAGGCTCTACCCCATCACTGATTGGCTCAGCCCTGGCCAGCAGCAGGTCTGTCTTGGAACCAGCTGTCAGTGGCTTTATTGGACATGGGGAAAGCTTTTAGCAGCTTCATACAGATGCCACTTCTGTAGTCCCCCTGCTACCAAAACCTTGCCACACAAACCCATACACACACATCAAGTTTCAGTACTGTGATGTATGAAATTATTAGAATTGCTACTACATTGCTGTAGAAATTGTAATAATTTAATTACTACAGCTGTTGTCCAGACCTGCAGGAATTGAGTCTGACTTCTGATATATGAAGTAGTTGATACTGCAACACCTACTTGCATCAGCATATATTGTTTTTCAACAGGGAGCTCTCAGAGAAGGGGCTGTAAATAGCATTTATAAAATACAGACACTCTTCATTGCAGATGCATTGAAGGAAGCTTAATAACATTTCTGATGGGTTAAGTGGTTGTGAACTTCCAAGATGATTTATCACCAGTAAAGAACAACCATTTTATAAAACTTATATACTATTACAGAAGTACTAAATGAAAAGCAGAGTTGGAGAAATTGTCTTCTCTGAAGTTCTGTGTGGGTTTTTCTTTGTTTGTTTCTTTGCCATTATGAGCAATACAAACTCGGGGAATAAAATAGCTTTTGTTTGATGATGATTTTCATGTTTATTTTGAAAAGTAGCATGAATGGGTAAATAAATTCTTGAAAAAACAGGATTTCAATTCATGGATGCATAATTTTTTAAAAAGTTAAAGCTGAAGATTTATTCTTTTAAGTCAGGATGAATACATACATTTGTATTCCCTTCCGCACAATTGACTGAACTTCACTTTCAAAATGTCAAGGATAAATATCCTTCAAATGGTTCCATTAAAATGATGATAACCATAGTAACGGTGTGTAGTGCTTATATCTTTTTTTTCTTTTTTCCTTTTTGTCATGTATTCTTTGCAACAATGTTTCTGCCAAGAGAGCTAAAGAAAAGCAAATTCTAGCAAATTCATGATTTGAATTTGGGGTGTTCAGAGCCTTCATTTATCAAGTTATGAAATTAGCTTGTGTTTGGGTTTTTTTGTTTGTTTTAATTTAAAGATCTGTTTATGGATATGAAATCTGAACAGCCCATTACGAAAATATACTACCACCAACTGCACTCATCAGAGGGGATACTATCTGCTGTTTACTACCTTTTTATTCCTGAAGTAATTATTTGCATTTTTATAGCAGAATCAGAAGAGAGGAGAGTATGAAACCAGGAAATGATACAATTAAGTTAAAGATAATTAAAAGATCCAGCTACACAGCCTCCAATTACTATCAATACAAACTTCAACTTGCTAAATCCCACAGATACATGGAAAAAAATACAATCTCAGTGCTTAAACTAATGCAAAGTCTTGTGACAGTATTTTAAGGCACTTGCTAACTAAGGAACATAAATATATGTCTTGTTCAATCAATTCAAATATAATCAAAGGAAAAAGGCCGCTTGCCGAAGCAGTGTTGAGGCAAGGTCCCCAAGAGAGTGCAGAGGCCATAACAATTGTGTATGTACCATTGGTTATAGAACCACAATACCATCATCCCATTTGAACAATATGTGGACATAAGCTAATTTTGGCCTTGACATTGAGATTAAAATAGTCTGATTAAGGATGAGAATAAAACCCAAGGAACCAGAGTTGTTCTCCCTTATCCTCAAATTTCCAACAATCAATAAGGCTGAAAGTATAGACACGATCCTACTACATCAGAACAACCCAGTCATGAAAATACAGCATTGTAGTACCTACATTTCTGTCAAGAAAAGAATAGGCAAAGTTTGCATTCTTTTAGAATAACCAAATGAATTAGTATTGTCATTTTATGTGTTTCCTTGACACTGGGAAAGGAACACATTGTACTGTTATAGTGTTTATATATATATATACTATCTACGGGAACATTAGCTTCTGATCCAATGTATATCGTTCCACTGATTTTTCCAGAATAACTAGTTTGGCTAAGGTTTTACTATCTTTTTAGCAAAGCATTAGAGTGGAGATCTGACCTATGTGCATACTTACTCGTTCATGCACCAATGCAGCTTTCAAAAGGTGAATTATTCCACTTAATGGAAGAGACATAGAATGATAGAATCATTCTGGATGGAAGAGACATTCAAGATCATTAAGTGGACTTGATGTTAACCCAGCACTGCCAGGTGAATACTTGAATCCAGTGCCAAAATAGCACATATAGGAAGGAAGCTTTCTTCTTACTTCCCTAAGAAGCCACACAGGACAATCACAGTCTATTCTAATCCATTTTGATTAAAAACTTGATGTACAGGAATAGATATGTAAAAGCATCACTCCAAATGTATGTAATTCCTTAGAATTACACTGAAGTTTTTGGCTAATGTAGCTTTCCTTGACATCTCTAAACTCCAATGATCCCTAAAATCCAATTCATGTGATTTTGACTGGAGATCAGAAATTAAATCTCCTTTAAAAATTATTTTAAAAAAATAATTTGGCATTTGTTCTCTTTGTATATGGTTTTTCAAATAGTGCAGGTAAGACTTCCAGGCTTTTCTTCTACTCACTTGGAACAGTGTTTCCCTGAATAATCCCACTTCTGTCTGTCTTTAGTAACAATTCTATCCATCATTTCTATTGTGATATTTCACCCAGCTATTTCTAAGTTCATAATGAACTTTTAATAGGGATAATCTGGTAAAAAATATCACCCTTCTTCATTTATCTTCTTCTAGGAAACAGAATGCCATGTTCATTGAATTTGTCATCACCAGAATAAAGTTCTGTGGTGCAGACTTAATTTGGTGGTTCTTACTGAAAGTTAAATAACTACTGAAGAATTCCAGATTGAGTTCCAAAGCTGTTCTTCCACATTGCTAGTAGTTCAATACAACATACTTCACTTTCTAATTGCTTTACTCAATATGGATATAAATGAGGCAGCAGTACAGTAGTCTTGTCTTTTGGAGTTGGCATGGTTTTCAGTGAAAGTTGTCTCTGGCCTTCAATGCCTGAAGTTCTAGAAAGAGTATTATCCATGTATAAAAACATAATAAAATTTTATTTCAGAATAAATATAATAAAAGGTACCTTGCATAAAAAAATAGGGACCTATATTTGGGACCCTATGATTGGGAAAAAAAATAATTTCAACCTATTTAATGTGAGTGCAAGATGGCGCTATGGGGTTTTTGGCAACATGCATTTCTGTTTCATGCATTTGCCACATAACCATCAAAAGAAAAATGGATGAAGAAAAACCCAACACAATGAAGAAACTCAGCCTGGATCAACTTTTTCTTTTTTCCCTGAGCCTGTGTCAATACTGTGACCTTACATATTTGTCTACATATTCTATTCTAATGCACCATGCTGGGATGTTACGGACAGTTTATAATTTCAGGCAAGGAGTAAGAAGATCATAGACTTATAGAATATATTGGGTTGGAAGGGACCTCCAAAGGTCATCTAGTCCAACCCTTCTACAATAAGCAGGGACATCTCTTGGTCAGGTTGCTCAGAGCCCTATCACTCCTGACCTTTCATGTCTCCAGGGATGGGACCTCCACCACCTCCCTCACTTGTTCCAGTCATCAACCATCTTTATAATTAAGAACTTTTTCCAAATGTCCAACCTAAATCTACCCTTTTCTAGCTTAAAACCATTACCCCTCGTCCTACTGCTACAAACTCTTGTGAACAGATCCTCCCCTGCCTTTCTATAGGCCATGTTCAGGTATTGGAAGGTCACTATAAGGTCCCCCTGGAGCCTTCTCTTCTCCAGGCTGAACAACCCAAGTCTCTCAGCCTGTCTTCACAGGAGAGGTGCTCCAGCACTCTGATCATTTTCGTGGCTCTCCTCTGGACACACTCCAACAGATGTTCAGGGAAATTCACAAGCTGCTTTGGTACTGTCAAAGGAAAAATGGCAATATCATATGCTGAAGGGCTTTCCTGATTCCTGTGCCAGATAAAAGGTCAAACAACACTTTGCTGAGACCCTCTGTGAGTTTGCAATGCAAAATATCTCAATTTGCCAGCTTTTTTAGAGTTAAATCAACAAAATTCTTTTTTTTTTGTACTGCACAGACAATTGCTTTCAGTCTGCTGCAAAGTACTTGCAAATGTTATGCCATCCTTCTCATAGTTATCTAGCATTTACTACCACATTCTCCATCTGATCAGAAACAGAGACCTTATGGATCTTTTACTCCTTTTAAACATTAATCTTGTGGTTAATAATGCACTTCTTTCTTTTACTCAACTCATAAAATAATGAAGAAAGAAGGACCCAATATCTCCTTTTTTAAACAGTGTTACATGAAAGGATTTCCACTGATTTCCAAGAAAGGAGAATATTTTGCAGTAAAATCTCATGAAATCTTATTTAGTTAGAAGATAGATAAAGGTTTCTGTTGTCCATCACCAAAAAAAGGAAAAAAGAGAAAGTTACTTTTACTTTCAATATAGAAGTGGAAGGCTTTCCCCATAGAAATATTTTTGTGTTTGAAATAATTACATACTAGTCTCATCGTGTGTCTGATGTTTTTGCAGCGCATAAGCTATAAGTTTGATATCATTTGAACTTAGAGTGAGCTTCTGAACATCTTAAATTAAGGAGACTTTATCATATAATTGGATAATTTATTCCAGTGACTACAAATAATTGTTATCACTTAAATCATAGAATCATAAAATCATAAAGTTTGGAAAAGACCTCTAAGATCATCAAGTCCAACCATCAACCCAATACTGCCATGACCACTAGACCATGTCCTGAAGTGCCATGTTTACACATTTTTTGACCACCTCCAGGGATGATGACTCCACCACTTCCCTGCGCAGCCTGTTCCAGTGCTTAGTCACTCTTTCGGTAAAGAAATTTTTCCTTAATATCCAATCTAAACCTCCCCTGGCGCAACTTGAGGCTGTTTCCTCTCATCTCATCACTGGTTACTTGGGAGGAGAGACCAACACCCACCTCTCTACAACAACCTCCTTTCAGGTAGTTGTAGAGAGCAATGAGGTTTCCCATGAGCCTCCTTTCCTCCAGGCTAAACAAACCCAGTTCCCTCAGCTGCTCCTCATAAGACATATTCTCCAGACCCCTCACCAGCTTGGTTGCCCTTCTCTGCACCTGTCCAGCACCTCAATGTGTCTCTTACACTGAGGTGCCCTGTTGCAAGGAGCCCAGAATCAATGACACAACTTCATAGAAGGTTCATCATTGTTCCATTTTATTCACCGTACAGTGGGCTTATATAGGGTAGCAAAGCAAGCATTTGCTGATCACGTACCTAACTCTTTACTTGACTGGATAACAGTTCACTCGGATTGGTCTTTGCCTACTGTTCACGCACCCTGCATGCGTTTGACGTAAGCAAGGTACTCCTACTTGGGCGTTGCTAGCAAGCAAAACTCAGGCTAGGAATCGAAACTCAAAAGTAACGGTTTCCTGAAAGTTACGCGTTCACTTGACTACACTTGTGCCTTTGTTTAGTCAAGGACAGTGTCCTCCCCAGTAGCCATGTCTGCATTTTCTTCTATCCAACAGCCACGTCCGCACTTTCCTCTAACCAGCAGGGATTGTGCATGTAGGCCTTCTGTATTTGTATATACGACTCCTCAAAAATCTCCTTTACAGTGCCCCAAACTGAATGCAATACTCAAGCTGCATCCTCACCGGCGCCTAATACAGGAGCACGATCTCTTCCCTATTCCTGCTGGTCACACTATTTTTGATACAGGCCAAGATGCTATTCGGCCTTCTTGGCCACCTGGGCACACTATCATGTTCAGCCAGTTGTCCACCTGGACCCCCAGATCCTTTTCCACCAGGCAGCTTTCCAGCCACACACCCCCAAGCCTGTAGCATTGTTGGGGGTTGTTGTGACTGAAGTGCAGAATCAGGTACTTGGCCTTGTTAAACCTCATACAATTATCCTTAGTCCATCGATCCAGCCTGTCCAGATCCATCTACAGAGCCTTCCTACCCTCAAGCAAATCAACACTCCGGCTCAATTTGATGTCATCTGCAAACTTACTGAGGGTGCATTCGATCCCCTCATCCAGGTCATTGATAAAGATATTAAACAAGACTGGCCCCAAAACTGAGCTCTGGGGAACAAATTATTTGTTAGTTGTGGGGCTTGTTCCAATTTAAATTTCTTTAAGTGTCACTTGATGCCAGCTGTCCTTTTTTTTTGTATCTCTGATTTCTATGGGAATGTTTCATTGACAATCAAGTTGGGTTTTTTTCAATTTTGTTGTCTTCACTCTCCAAATCCCTATCAGAAAATGTCCCTATATTAAATATCTCCAGCAACTGGACTGTTCTTTTAGTGAAATTTATTTTTTGTACTTTTTTCCCCTCTGATTTTCTGAATTATTTTACGAAGCATATAAGGTCTAACCAATGCTTTGGGAAATTTTCAGGGAATCTTCTACTCCTCAACTTCTAACAACATATTTGTACTCATAAAAATTAATCAAAGTTCCCCTTAATTAAGTCAAGCACACAAACTTTATTTTTTCGTATGGCCAAGCTCTTCCCGCAGGTTCCAGAATAGATTTGCACTTAAACATAGGACATTTTTAGATATGAACCTCATAATAGGTGGAAGAACCTAATTTTCTCCTAAGCTTAACTGCAGGAGAGGCAGGAGGGGCTGCATGTCAGGTGCAAGATAGTAATTTAATTCCTTGCTTATAACACTTTAAGTGGGTGAACTCTGTATCTGAAAAAAAAAGAGTAATTTTGTTGCTGTTTTCTGAGTCATGATTGTGCTCTGTATGTGCCTTGCAGCAGATACCTGCAGAGGCTGTACAGCAAGTGGTCCTGGAATCCTATTTTATGATGGTTAGCACACAGGGGTGAACATTTTTATCTAGTTTAATGTTTTATCTAGTTTTAAGTTCCTGAATGATCACTAGCATCTGTCTTCATGCTAACAGTTCCTCTGTAGGCAGATTAGTTTTATTCCACCTTCTACTTGTGACTCTGACAATTCTGAGCCTAATTCACACACAGAGAAAACTATCAGAGTGATTAAAAACGGGCAAATACATGTTCCTTTCACTTTCAGGCGTATCATACTAAAAGAAGGATCTTGAATCATCAAATGATACACACCTTTAGCTGCTAAAAAGCTTCAATTGCCTAACAACTCTATAAATACATCAGGCCACGTGTACAAAAATTCTTGTTACTTTGATGGGTTACGTATATATTACACATACAGAGATGGGAGTTGAAGCCTGGCTCTAACAATAAGGGAAATTCTCCATTTTTATAGGGCCTTATGAATGCTACTATAAGAAGACTTTCCAGCTGTGTTTGTGAACATTTGATTACTCATCAATCTGATATCTTGTAAGAAAAGTTGCTATCATTCTATTTTAGATTAGATATTAACGATGGCAGAGTAGCCAATATATATTCTACTTACAAATGTTTTCACTGATCTGTAGAACTATCCACGTATGTTTTTAAAAGATCAACAGGAATTATAGGGGAGGATCGGGGAACTACAGGCTTGTCAATCTGACCTCAGGGCCAGGGAAGGTTACGGAGTAGATCATCTTGCATGCTATCACAAGGAACATACAGGACAACCAGGTGATCAGGCCCAGTCATCACGGGTTTATGAAAGGCAGGTCCTGCTTGACTAACCTGTTCTCCTTCAGACTACCTAGATTTTAGTAAAGCTTTTGACACTTTCCCACAGCATTCTGCTGGAGAAACTGGCTACTCATGGCTTGGATGGGTGTACGCTCTCCTGGATAAAAAAATGGCTAGATGGCTGGGCTCAAAGAGTTGTGGTGAAAGAGTTACTTTAACTTCACTGAAATCCAGTTGGTGGGTAGTCACAAGTGCTGTTCCCCAGGGCTCAGAACTGGGGCCTGTTGTTTTTAGTATCTTTATCAATGATCTGGATGAGGGGTTCAAGTGCACCCTCAGTAAGTTTGCAGATGACACCAAGTTGGGCAGGAGTGTTGATCTGCTATAGGGTAGAAAGGCTCTACAGAGACACCTGCACAGGCTAGATCAATGGGCTGAGGCCAATGGTTCAACAAGGCCAAGTGCTGGGTCCTGCACTTGGGCCACAACAACCCCATGGAACACTACAGGCTTGGGGAAGAGTGGCTGAAAAGCTGCCTGGCGGAAAAGGACCTGGGGATGTTGGTCGACAGCCAGCTGAATAAGGGCTGACATTGTGCCAACAGCAACCTAGTTTGTATCAGAAATAGCGTGTCCAGCAGGACTAGGGGTGTGAATATCCCCCTGTACTCAGCACTGGTGAGGCTGCACCTCAAATAGTGTGTTCAGTTTTGGGCCCCTCAATACAAGAAGGATACTGAGGTGCTGGAGCTTGTCCAAAGAAGCAACAAAGCAACAAAGCTGGTGAGGGTTCTACAGCACAAGCCTTACAGTGAGCGGCTGAGGGAACTGAGTTGTTTAGTCTGGAGAAAAAGGAGGCTCTGGGGAGACCTCATTGCTCTCTACAACTACCTGAAAGGAAGTTGTAGTGAGGTGGGG
Source organism: Eurystomus gularis (assembly GCA_013400335.1). NCBI lineage: Eukaryota > Metazoa > Chordata > Aves > Coraciiformes > Coraciidae > Eurystomus > Eurystomus gularis. The sequence goes on along the minus strand of VZZY01007079.1, from coordinate 11,453 downwards.
GTTGGTCCGTTTTCCCCAGTAACAAGAGAAAATGGCCTCAAGTTGCACCAGAGGAGGTTTAGATTGGATATTAGGAAAAATGTCTTCACAGAGTTGTAAGCACTGGAACAGGTTGCCCAGGAAAGTGGTTGGGTCACCACCCCCGGAGGTATTTAAAAGACATATAGATGTGATGCTGAACAACATGGTTTAGTGGTGACTTGGCAGTGTCTGGTTAATGTTTGGACTTGATGATCATAAAGGTCTCTTCCAACAAAAATGATTCTATGATTTTATAGAATCTTTGACAGATTTGAGGTATTTTTAATGTATAAACTGGTTTTACATTGCAATATTGATTTAAACAGAAATAATGATTTATAAGTATTTACACTGTCTAGTCAATGTTCCATGTTTAATTTTTCACAAAAAGCATCACCACAGTTAAACTAGTTAAACACCATCATAGTGAATTATTTCTTTTTGACATTTTTACTAAAGCATACATTTTAGTATAAGCTCTGCTCAGCAAGTAGTATATGGATGTTTGACATTTTTTTAATTCACAAGAATTTTTCAAAATATATCTGAGCATTTCTTTCCTGCTGACCAGTATTACTATTAAGTTACTCCACCTGATGAAGACCAGATCTTACACATAAACATACACACATTAAAAATTATTAAGGCAAGTCAAAACTTCATGAACCACTTGGTCTTACAGCTGTCTGCACTTGGCAGCTTATACTGTGCATACAATAGTAACAGCACGCTATGATTTTGTGATGCCACTCTCAGTTCCCATCTCTAGCATAACAATGAGTCCGACTGTTAGTTACCAAAGATGCTGTCTCTTTTTTTCATACATATGCATTTGCTTTACATGTAATGGATCTAGAATCTGTTTTTAAAAGAATGGAAATAATTCCCCACCATTAGCAAACAAAGACAGATCCTGGAGTCACCGAAACCCACTAACTCAGATCAAACTCAGCTCTTAAACTCTTAAAATACACCTTTGCTCTTCTTTGGTACTCTTCATTATCTTACTATTTACAAGTTTAATTTTCTTTATAATTCTCAACAAATTCCTTTTTCTAGGTCTCCTTTTATTTTGCTTTGAAACAGAAATATTCTTGCCTTCTACTTTAAACTTTCAACTTCACCCTACTGGCACTTAGTTTCCTCTGGCACTCTGTTTCCTTTCTTTCCATGACTATTGGATTATACTGATGGATTGTTCTCCTGACTTCTTACTTGGCTAGTTCCAAGTTTATCCCATTACAAAAACTTTCCTTTCTAAATAAGAATAATAACAATAACCTCCAGCCACACAGTACCATAGTATCTTTCACTACCTTTATTCTCTTCCAGTGTTTTTACAAATTACATTATCATTTCTTCCCTGGCTCTATCACCCTACTTTCCTAGTGATAAGTTATTGTCATGATATCTCACTTGTAAATATACAGCTTCTAAAGACAAATAGACAGTTAAGTTCCTTGCCTAGGACACTAGTGTCCATATTTTCTCCAAGTCCTTTTGCTCCATTATTGATTGTTCTTAAAAAGGCTTTCCATGGGCTTTCTCTCTCCTTGAGCAGTGCTGGCTTTAGTAGTTTTTCAAGCACTGCAAACTATTTTTTATGGTAGTCACCTTGTATTGCTGTTTTGTTTGCACCATTATTTTTCCCAAATGTGCATTCATGGTTAATGTAATATAAGTTTATCATGCATTTAAAGACATGAAATTATTTATGTATGTACATGTTCCATCACTGGATGTGTTCAATATCAGGTTGGATGGGGCTTTGATCCACCAGGCCTAGTGGGTGGTGTCACTGCCATGGCAGGGGGTGTGGAACTAGATGATCTTTAAGATCCCTTACAAACCAAACCACTCTGTGATTGCTTTTATGATTCTGTGTTACTGTTCTGGGGATCCTTCAATAGTCTGGAATACTTCCACTTTGATACAAGATACACTAAGTTATAAAATACACCATCAGGCAGAAGTACTTCAGTTACATTGTTTACTTTCTTTCACTGTGTTTCTGCTTAGAAATAAAAATTAGTCACACTATGGTGATAGGAGAAAATACTCACCTTGTAGTATGCAGATACCATCCTCAGATTAATCTGGGTTTCTCTTGAAGGTGAAATTCCAAACTGATCCATTCCTACTGTTCAGGGTACCTGCTTTATTGCAATTATTTAAATGCAATTATAGTATTTGCTGTTACAAAGAGTTTTTTTAATAAAGCATATAATGTAATGGCCTGAAAGAGCAAGGATTAGGGAAGCTGTGGAAAACTTGCTACAAACTTGCTGCAAAATTTCAGTGTGTTGCAAAATATCCTATGCATTCAGATAAACATTTGGTGAAAAGGCAAACTGATTATTCACAGGAATACGAAAGACTGGTAGCACAAACAGTAGAATGCCATGGGTCTGGATTCTCAGGTCAGTAAAGACCATGTGCACCAGGAGTGCACATGAAAGTACTTTTTTGAGACCATTTCATGTTCTGAGAATAGAGGAATACTAGTTTCTTTTTCATTTGCATTCCATTTTTGGTTAATCCAAGTCTTGTGGACAAACAAACATACATGGCATGAGACTGACAATGCAAGGTAATTTTCAATACAACATACTTCATGGAATTAATAGTGTTAAAAAGTTGTACTAATGATATATGAAATATCCCATGTCATACAAAACAGAGAGAATGAAGATCTAGAAGAGCACAGCTCACTTATTAAATGTAAAGCTTTGTAATCACTACAGTGTCGATTACTGGGGAATAAGAGAGGTCCTTTGATATAAGCTTGTTAGTTTAAATGACTTCAGTTATGTTCTAAAATCAGCTTTAAGAGACCCTGGGAAAATATAGAGGTGGGAGGGTAAAACAAACTGTAGCTGCAAGTTGGTACTTAGTATTTTGATCTATTTACACCTGGGTAGCTGTTGGCAGCCTATTTTATTCTGCAGACTTTCTGAGTCCATCTTTGTAGGAGTGGGTTCTAATGAGTCAAGCCATTAGCAACAAATCTCAGGCAGTGAGAACAAGGCAGCAGCAGCGCTTCTACTTATTGCTCAAGCCCTTCTGGGTGTTATACTCCAAAGGAACAAAGACAGACACAGTTGAACCTGAACCTAAAGCCCTTTGTGAAATGTTATTTGTACACAGTACATTCCTCATTAATATATTTCAAATGCCTACCATATCCACACATTAATGCAATGTCTCATGTGTGTTGTTCAGCCATTTTCTCCTTTTTGCATGCTACAATGCACAAAAAGTAGCAGCAGTGAGAAAAAGGTCAGATTCATATATAAATCATTAACCCCCGCAGTCAAATGTTTTTTCTTGACAGACTAAAAATATTTAGTAATTAATACATCATAAACCTTTACCAATATTTCCTTAACTATACAGTTCCTCCAGTAGTGACTCATAAGAACAGCACAAGGTCTTTCTTTCCCCTCTTGTTTTTCATTTGCTCTCACAGTGAACATTTATGCAGCATAAATCTCAGACTTTCTTTGAGCTTTTGTTGGCTTGTTTACATTTTTTACAGGCCTATCTTGAATTCTCCAAAGTTTAAAGTATCACTTTGATAGGGAGTATTAATTTATTTCATTTCCATGAATATCCTAAAAACTGCCACAGGAAGGGATGAGGAAAAGATTACAGCAGCAACTTCTAAACCACATGATTCCACCCACAGATACACTGAAGCGAAAACCTTCTCCTGGGTAACATGACCTGTCAAACAGAAAGATGTGAACTGCAAGCAACTTTTCCCCTATTACTAGAAGAGTTATATTCAATTGTCAGTTTCTCCATTTAAATTCTTCACGTTTTCTCCAGCAATTCTTTACTATTCCATATTCCTTTCAAATTCAAGTCCATGGAGCGAAGTGAAAAAATACCAGCTATCCAAATCTAGTCTTTGCCCTATGTTTTCTTTTATTAATTATTCGGTTTCACATCCCAGTATGTTTCAGGGTATCCAGGCCATTGTATTTTAGGACATCCACATTTTGAAAACATTTGGTTTTGCTTTTTTATTTTTAGGAAGGGAAATGTGCTTGGTTCTCCCCAGTGCTACACTCACCAGGCCTTTATGTCCCTTTCCCAGAACAAGACTGCAGCTGGTCAAGGAAGGTCAGGCAGAAAGTCATGTTAGTTTGTGCTGTGCCACTGCTGGCAGCTACCAGCCTCTGACATTACCAACCAAGCTCCCTGGACATCCCCCAACATTCATCATCACAAACCTCACTGATTTCCAGGATATGCCTCCACTTCCAGAATCTTCCCTCCAGTCAATATCTTCACCTTCTTCCTTTCCAACCTCAGAGGCCCTGAATGTCCTAACTAGGCTACATGCAGAAGCACAACTGACCAGTTTTCTGATTGGCAGTTTTGTATCACATTTCGTTATTACCTGGAGGTTTAGAACATGACACGTCTGTGCAGTCCAGGTGTCATCTAAACCTATACCTAGCTTTTACTGACTGCAGCTAGCAAGTAGCAGGCATCTGCTTGAGAATTCAAAAGTTCTGTTTCAGACATTCATCCACACAGGACAATTGTCTGCTGCCTGTTAGCATTCACAATTTATGCTCTTTTCACCTACCACAGTCCTGAGGATCCTATCTCAGCTCCTTCTCTTCAGACTTTTTGCAGAACAAACTGTATTTCGTCAAAAAGTGCATTTCAAGTTGCTTGGATGTGAAAATTTTGCTTCTAGTTCACAAAATCTAGACAATGTTCCCATAATTTATCTGCTTTCACTATCGATACTTTTATGTAACCATTCCAGTCCTCACTCTGGCACTGGCAATTAGAAAGACTCTCTCTAGCCTTTACAAGCCTTTTATTGTTAAGCATTTAAAAAACTGTTTAGAAAGAATTAAGCAAAACAGCAAGCCTTGCTTAAGAACCATACTCTATTCTAAGAAACTCCAGGTAAACTTCCAGCTTGCTCTGACTGCATGCACTGACTTCAAAATAAAATACCTATAATAAAAGAAGGGTCCTTTCTGATATTTTGGAACAGGTAGGAGATTGAACATGCAAGTCAATACTCTTTTAAGGTCAGTTCAATCTTCATGACTTTTCCAGAACCTCCTTCCAACTGGCTACATCATCTCTCTACTTTGTGGACAGATTAAAGGCACATGCTGCAAAAATCATACTACAGTTTTTGACCGTTTCTACTATTAATCCTGAATGAATTCTCATGGGCTTCCTTCTTCCTCTTTGCTAGTCTCAATCACATTTTGGTGTTTTTTTTTTTACTTTCTCTGTTTTCTTTCTCTTCTTTCATTGCTTTTCATCTGAGCTGCTTTTCATTCTCCTTCATTTACATTTCTCAGTCTTGTTCAGATCTCAAAAAACTCTACTTCATACAGAGTTTTCACAGACGTCACTTTTATCTAGCTGGGAAAGCAGTGAAGTTAGGTGAATTTCCACTTATTTTCTCTGTGCAGTGAGGAATTCTGATTTGAGCAAACACAATATAAGCTTCTGCTATAAATCATTAAATCTAAGTGAAAGTGGTGGGAATGCTTTACTGTTGTAATGCAAACACTCCACGCACTAAACATTTGTTAAAAACTTAAGTTGAGAGGAAATTTACTTTGCTTAGCCTTTAATCTAATAGTCTGCTATGGGTAAGTAGTTGGAAATGCCAAAACTCACGAGCTTCTCCATCTATTTTGAAAATATTATGGCTTTAGAAGTGATCAGACAATAGCAGACTACTTGCTTTTGATAATAAACATATACCTTTAGCCTCATAACAGAGAACCAAAAAGCATGTAAAGGCAACATCTCTGGCCAAAACATAAAAGTTTTGCCTACTTTGTCAGCTTATGTCAGCTGGTGAACAAAAGTAAATTTAAGTAATAAGTATGGAAATTTAAGTTATAAGTATGGAAAATATGCATAAAGAGCTTTTAATGGGGAAATGGTAAAATAAATGCATAGAGAGAAGGTCTGAAATGCATATACAAGACTTTGAGGCATTGGTATGAAAGTAGAACGAGAGCTGGAAGAACTGGATTTTGGGGAATCTATGCAATTATCTGTCTAGGAGGCCATGCAGTCTAGTCTACAATACTGTATTTTTGTTTATCCACTAGTTATAATAAAATACACTTTCTACCAAAATTAAGGATAAGAATTTAAAATCATCCCAAGTGGGCATAATTAACAGAAAAGTTTCCTAAAATGAGAAAAAAAAGTGAAGAAACTGAGGGTCAGCACAGTTGCAGATAACAGAAATGACAAAGAAGGAATCAGTAACTGCTTGTAATATGATAACTTGCAGTATTAGACATGGTGTGAAAAAGAGGAAAGGGCAATATTTCTAGAGAAAATAAGGTTTCCCCACATCAGCTGGAATAGGCTTGTAGTGGCAAAAAGAAACTCATTAAAAGATGTGGAAAAGGAAGTCAGAAAGAAAAATAAGAGGGAAAAGCAAGGTACAAATCAGAAACAAATCAGGTGCTCGGTAAGCAAGCACAGGACAAAGGGACAATGTGGCCAAAGGCAGAGTTGCTGGGGAACTCAACAGAGGCCATAGAAATTTGGGATACGGTAGAGATAACAGAGGTGTTTAACGGGGAGGGAGAAAGGAAACAGAGTTTTGGTTTTGGTTGTTATTATTTAGCATTGGAAAAATGAGACATTTCAGACAGAGTACTTAAAAGCACCAAAACTTTGAAACTTTCATTAATACTATTGTTTTAAGAAAAACTGCAGGTTATTTCACAGAACATCTGCAAAGCAGTGGAAACATGAACAGAATCCTTAAAGCATATCTTCCAATATTAGTCACTTCATCTGCCATCTGTTGGGAACTGCGACTGCCTGTTCAGTTAGTTTTGTACAAGCTGACTCTAAAATAACTTCTTGTAAAATTGTACTATTTTTCTTACTTGCTGTAAGGAAAAGGCCTCCTAACTTCTTTGAGATAGGTCATGAAATGGCTTTAAAAATGAACTTAATAAATATGTACTAGCTCATTCAAATGATATGCCATGAAGTTGGAGAGACCTTTAATATTTCACTAATTTCACTGTAAAAAGCAGTTCTCTGAACAGAAGTAAATTCCCTGCTAATGAAGGAATCTTCAGGCTCATTATTTCTTTTATTGAAGTAGACAGAAGCTTGACAAAGGACTACACCACTTGAGCTACTAGGATAAATTCACTTGACTTCCAATATAGTATCACACTGGGTACAAATATTTACAATACCTGAGCTTCCAGTGTTATACTGCAGCAACAACCAAATGTCTTGGTAAATAAACATGCAAAAATCAGAAGATTCTGGTTGTATAAACAAAACAAAAAGGAAAGCTTCGAGAAACAAAATTACTAAGTACTGTGTAAAGGAAGAAAGGGACACTGAATATCCATTCCTTGGTTACAGTTTGAAGCTACAAAAAAAAGAAGAAAAAAAAAGAAAAGAAAATCATGCTGTCTTCTGTGCCTGCTAGAAAAGGCACGCTTCTCATAGCAAAGCTGTATTCACTTGTGATTACACAGGCAATATGAATGAAAGAGAAAGCAGAATCCCAGCAATGCCACAAAGTATTTGTGATGTTCAAATCAACTCGTTAGTAAGTTTTTCTGATCAGAACTTTTATATAGAAGGGGTTTATATATATATATATATAAGTTTTATATAGGATATGCATAAGGATTATTTAAGAAAGGTCTAGCCAAGAGCAGCGCATTTATATATTAGACAAATAAGCGACATCAGCAAACTGCCTTGATGTTACAGGGATCCACGGACATGGCATCTTCTCTTGCATGAACTCTGATAACTAACCATGCCTGCTTCTCATGTGGTTTTCATCTGAAAGCCTGAATTACATTCAGAAAGAAAGGGGCTATATTCTCATTTCACCAGGGAAGCAACTGTCCCACAGATTTGCTCAAGGTTACATAGAAGAATGAGGACCCTGTCCTATAATAAAAAGTTCATATTGTCACACAAGTGGGAATTTCTTAAGAGGAATTACATGTATTTAAGACAAAGTTGAACTTCAAAAGGCATTGAAAAAGACCTCCATAAGCAAGGTGAAGTAATACATGCATATACAGTACATAATTTGCCAATAACAATATTGACATCTAAATACTGGAAATCAGGAGGAAGCCAAAGAGAAATTCACTTGAATTAAGATAATGTTTCTGGCTGCTAACAACAAATATTTCAGTTTGGTCTATGTCAACCTCCAAGGCAAGTTGGATACATTGCCAGAATCTTTAGCTGCCCTGAAGGAACTGAAATAGACCAGTAGACAGAAAAGCCTGCTGTCTACATAGACTCATGCTACCTGGACAGATATATATACAATTATGCATCTTAGTGCTTACTTACATTTACTGCAACAATTTACAGCTGAAGGTCTATGCAAAATATATTTCCATAGTTGTTTGTACAATTAAGCAATACCTCCCTTGAGGCAAAAGGCTTTTCAAATACGAGTACAATAAAAGACACATGAGAGACTGTGCCAAAAGTTAATGACTAATTATTAATTTTAGAAAAAAAAAAAATTCATTTAAAAAAAAAATCAGTCTTCCCTTGACCTGAAGCTAATACAAAAGTTAGGAAAAAAATGGTTGTCCATTTTGTTACATTGGTTTTGCAATAAGATGTTCAATACAGTTACATTGGCACAACACCAGCAAATTCAAGCACTCTGTGGCCCGGTAATTAATAACAGAGATAAGTGAATTCTTCATGGACATAGCTTTCCCTTCTGTAAAGTGATTTCAGTTTTCGACTCACAGAACACTTCTGGTTGGATGAGGCCTCAGGAATATATTATATTTTAAAATGCATTTATTTTCATTTCTGGAAAAATCAATGGATAAGGAGAGTATGTGTGGGAGTCTGACCCCCATATATTAAAGAAATGCCTTTCTAAGTCAGCTAAAGGAACTACATTTCCCTTGGACCATTGAGAAGACTCCGGAAGTCAGAAGCTGAGGGGGACGCGGCAAGATATAAATTGTGAGGGAAACAAAGATCTGCCCTTCCTTTTCCCTCCTGCCCCACTGAGAGACTCTGTGACCGCTGCCCTGAAGCCTCATCACGGCAACGCCCATTCCTGTCGCCACACGCACAGTCGGTCTCTCTCTCTCTCTCTGTCTCTCGTGCGTGCCCTCAGTGGGACCGCCGAGCGCGTGCGCGCGTGCCGCTGGGCACCAGCCGGGTGCCCGCCCGCGGCGAAGAAATTGGCGCCACTCTGAGCTGAGGGCGCGGCCTGAAGAACCTGCAATAGAACTCACTGTGGCCATCGTAGAGAGAGACTCCGTGTGAGCGGAGAGACTGCAGGGTCCTAGCGCCAGCCGCCAGCCAAGAGACCGCAGGGTCCTAGCGCCGACCGCCAGTGTGAACTGCTGCGTCGCTGGAGCCAAGCCAAGCCGAGGCCCCCCCGCCGCCCGCCAGCTGATCCTGAACCACCGAACATCTGAAAGGGGTAGAAAGATTTATACATCTGTTTATACACACACGCACACACAGCCCACCATCCACATACAGGTCATATTTTGACACAATCAGGTTCTTGTTTGCCCTGTTTCCCCCCGAAGTTTCCTAGCTCTCCTTAGGGTGAGGGAGTGAGTGGGTGGGCATGGGGTTCTTTAATACCATAGTATTTCCATAGAGTAAATAAGGTTTTACTAGAATATATTTAGTAATAAACTTATTAAATACTCATTTGGTCTCCATATTTGCTTACGAGCCTGGTGGGGAGATATTCCACTTTGCCCTCAACCCTTCTTCCCTTTAGGAGGTGGGTCGGACCTCTGCACTCCGACTGCAACAGTATGTTATGAAGTAATGTCTCACAGTAAAATAAATTTAAATATTCTGGTCATTTTCTCTTGTCCTGCTCCATTAAATTTATGTCTAAATTTTCTTGGTGGTCTCTAGTTTACTTCCACCCAGAGTCCTTTCCTCTGCCATTTAGCATTTTCATTTCCCATGTCTTTGAAAACTTGGAAGTTACATACATTAATGGATGTCCTGGATACTGCAAGCACTTTATCCATGTCTGTGAGCGTATGGCACTTGTGGTACCTCAATACTAGTTAACGAGTTAGCACTGCTATACTCCATCTGGAGGCTCTTTACAACATGATCCTTACAGAAACAGTAAGACAACCCCTTCTTGCAGCCTAGCTTCCAGCTGCCATTTGGGAAAGAGATATAATTTTATTTTCACATTCAAAAGCAAGAAAGCAACATTGTCTCTCTCACTCCAGCTGCGACATGAGGATAGAGCCCTTCCCAGCTACCAGGAATTCAGTCATAAAGGCAGCAGATTTGAAGAAAACTGCATTTCTTAAAAACAGAAATCACGTTCCTAGTTAAAACAGAAAGCTCCCTGTCCCCTGATGGTGTAAGATGAACTCCCGTAGGTAAGAGGATTTTGGACAAAGATTCAAAAAATAATGTACAAATATTTGCCATTTGCTTCTATATTATGGTGACAACAAAGATATAACCCACAACAAGACAGAGTATAGAATATAATCACAAAATAGAATGGTTTGGGTTGGAAGGGACCTTTAAATTTCATCTACTCCAACATCCCCTGCAGTGAGCAGGGACATCTCCAACTAGACCAAATTGCTCAGAGCACTGTCCAACCTGATCTGGAATGTTTCTAGGGCTGGGCAACCTCTGCCACTGTTTCATGAACCTCATTGTAAAAAATTTCTTCCTTACATCTAGTCTAAATCTACCCTCTATCAGTTTAAAATCACTACCCCTTGTCCTGTCACAACAGGCCCTGCTAAAAAGATTATCCTTATCCTTTTTATAAGCTCCCTTTTTCAGTACTGAACAACCATGATAAGGTCTCCCTGGTGCCTTCTCCAGGTGGAGCAACCCCAACTCTCTCAGCCTTACCTCATAGGAGAGGTATTGCAGCCCTCTAATCATTTTTGTGACCTCCTCTGGACCCGCTCCAACAAGTTCATGACCTTCTTGAGCTGAGGACTCCAGAGCTGGGTGCATTAGTCCAGTTGAGGTCTTACCAGAGTGGAGCGGAGGGGCAGAAACACCTCCCTTGACCTGCTGGCCATGCCTCTTTTGATGCATCCCAGGATACAGTTGGCCATACACTTTGCCATCTCATGTCCCTCTTTTCATCCACCAATACTTGGTGGATGAAGAAGAACTTGGGAGTTCTTCTCCATTTGGCTACTCTCAATTACATCATAGACCAGCCTGTATTGATACCGAAAAATGCCCTGATCAAGGTGTAGGACCTTGCACTTGGCCTTGTTGAACCTCACAAGGTTCACACAGGCCGACTTCTTGAACTTGTCCAGGTCCCTCTGGATGGTGTCCTCAGATGTGTCAACCACACCACTCAGCTTGGTGTTGTCTGCAAACCTGTAGAGGATGCATTTGATCCCACTGTCTATGCC